>WBMV01006318.1:201128-330767 GCA_013396655.1 Campylorhamphus procurvoides | reverse complement strand
CCGCCGCGCTGCCGCCTCGCCCCTTTATATAGCGCGAGCCGAGCGCTGCGCGAGCGGCCGGCGAGCGGGGGAGGCGCGCGGGGGGGGCCGGGAGGCACCGCGAGAGCTGCCGCGAGAGCGCGCTGGGCCCCGCCGCGTCACGTGGGGCACCCGCCCCCGCCGCCATGACACCTACCGAGGCGGAAGTGTCCCCGCGGAGCACCGCCCCGCCCCGTCGTGACGTCAGGGGGCGCGCGCGGCGGGAGCGCCGGGATTCCCCGGGCCAGGGACGGGGACACGGGCCGAGATCCGCGGCCTGGAAAACACCTCCGGGGCCAGGGGGGCCAGCACCTGGCACCGCCCTGGCAGCTAGGCCGTGGCACTGCCTGCTGCGTCCAGTCCGTCCTTAAACATCCCCAGGGACGGGGACTCCTCCACCTCCATGGGCAGTCACGCTTTCTGTGAAGAAATTCCTCCTGCTGTCCAACCTGAACGTCCCCTGGTGTAGCCTAACAGTATGTCCTCTTGTGCTGGTTCGCCGGGAGAAGAGTCCGACCCCGCTGCCCACAGGCTCCTCTCAGGGAGCTGTACAGAGCGATGAAGGCCTCCAGGCCGGACACCCCCAGCTCCCTCTGCTGCTCCTCACAGCACTTGTGCTCCAGACCCTTCACCAGCCTCGCTCCCGTTTTCTGGAGTTGCTTCAGCCCCTCGATGTCCTTCGTGATGAGGGGCCCAGAACTGAACACACCACCCGAGGTGCGGCCTCACCAGTGCTGAGGACAGAGGGACGGTCTCCGCCCTGGTCCTTCTGGCCACACTATTCCTGGTACAGAACGGGATGCAATTGGCCTTGGCCCCCTGGGCACACTCTGGCTCATGTTCAGCTGCTGTTGACCACAGCCTGAGCACTGGGACAGGGCAGCAGCCCCCAGGGGAGATGGGTGAGGCTGAGCCACCAGTGCTGCCACCAGTGCCAGGCTCTGCAGAAACACCTCACCTCAGCCCCGGGGAGCTGCCTGCTCCCTGGCAATCAGAAACTGCATGTGACCAGCACAGGGCAGACGTGGTCCCTCCTGGTCCAAGAGAGGTGTCCTGAGCCCTGCCTGCTGTTGGGAGCACCAGTGCTTTCCCTTGCATGCAGCTGAGAAGAGGCCACCTGGGCGAAGAGGCCACTGCCCTAGGCTGTGTGCCACCACCTGGACTGGAAACTGAGGCTGAAACTGACCTAGAGGAGGGAGTCAGTGCAGTCTAAAAATTTGCAGGTGTCTTCCTTCAGGGTCTTGTCATGGCCCACGGATTCTCACTGATCTGCAACTTTGCTGCTTTTAGCAGTGGCAGTAGGATCTCCCAGCCATGCAAGAGGTTGTCAGAGCCCTGCCAGTTGGCTTACCTTCCATTTTTCCTTCTTTATTGCCTTCTCTTCCATTCACTCCTTATCTCCTTTCTCTATGGCAACCTGTGAGAAGCATGTAATATGGGAAAATCTTCTCAACTATAAGTATTGTTCCATCCAAGTTAACAAACTTTGCTCAGTCCTTAGCACAACTTCTGAACTCCACTTACCCTTAGATCTCCACAAGTAACTCACCTTTGTAAGGTCCACTAAAGCATAAGTGAAAAATTACATTGAATTCTGACTTCTCATACACAAGGCATAGCAGGTTACATCTCTTCAACAATTATGGTGCTGTAAACTGCATTTGTTATTCTACCTCTAGCCTGAAGTCCTCTATTACTAGCCCAAGTAACATGTTCTGGAACTCTTGTCTGGTATCTCTTGATGGGGAGGAGTTTGTTAGTGGATCTAATGGGTACAGAAGGCCTTTCTCTCCTGTGCCTCAAAATCTTTCAGTTTTACAGTAACAAGCACCTCTTTCCCTGCTGGAGTGCGGGCTTTTTATAGGGATGTGACTGGTTTACAGTGGGTCAGCTGATTAAGTCACTACTCACTGTATATTGCTGGAGCCCCAGCCAAAAAATAGCATAGTTTACAAAGTTCTATCATTCTCACCTTTTTACTGGAGTTTTCTACCTGCATACCACAGCCAACAGAACTGAAAAGGATCTATCCTGCGAGAAGCCCCGATTCATGGCCTGATGAATGAATTACAGGGATCGATGGAGGTGCTGGTGCTACTTGGCTTCTGATGCCTCTGATAGGAAGGTAGTAATCCCTCACAGAGAGTTTGTACTTCACTGCGAAATTAAACTGCTGAAATGGCTGGCAAGTTACCAGGAATGAATCAGATTGCCATTCATACCGCCTTCTTTTCTAAACAAGGCATGGCTACTGTTTCCTCCCCTGGAATCCTCTCCCAGTTTTTCAGAGTGGCTTACTGAATAGTTAAAAAATTTAACATATAGGCATGTTAGGCAGTAGTCTCAATCTGGTATCATGCTCCTTTCCATATTTCATCAGACTGGCTTCCCAGAAGGTAAGACCTGTGTGCACAGCCCTCTCACAGTTTCTCTGATACTAATGTCCAGTTGTGTAGCTCTGCAAACCCACTGAGTGCCTCTGAAGAATACTGTTGTGAATAAAATCAAGTCCTCACAAGAAATGCCCCATTGAGTCAGACTAATGGACCATCTAATTCTTGGCAATTCAGCTGCTGTTTGATGAGTCAAGAGAGTTAGCCGCTTCCTGAAGTCTGTTCACCTTGGTTTTCCCCAGCATCACAACTGCCTGTTGGATGGATGTTAGGGGATTCTACATCATTTAGCATTTTGTTAGGCTGGCATAATGCTCATGCGTATGTACAGTGCAGGAGCAATACTGGTGGTTGAGGTAGCATCTGAAGGCATAAGCTACATAACGGCATTACTTTTATAGTTAGCTGTAGTGATCTGCCAGCATTCTCCCTTGTTTGCCAGGCAAACATGAATCTTATTAAGTTTGTGTATTACCCTGTCTATCATCTTTCTCTCTGAGGTTTCTACCATTGAGAGCTCAGGCTTGGCTTCACCTGGCTTATCAATAACGTCATTTCTACCGTTGGGTGGACACTTCTGTGTAGTTGTTGTGCTGTCTAGTCTTAAATCCCATAGTGATGATGGACATTACCTTGAGAGCAAAGATGATGACATTTGGGTAAACATTCTCCTTCATTGGAAGACATTGTGCCAAATATGGGATAGTGTGGGGAAAAGCAAATTTGTGCACAAGATCAAAAGCTGATCCTTGGTGTGTTACAGAAGGAAAAAAAATTAAAAAGTTCCCACTCAATCCTAGACACAATCACATTTCTTTTTCTACCAAGTGTTTGAGACAAAGATAAATCATCTTTTACAAACAAAAGTTTGCACCCAGAGACACAGCCTTCACTGAGTGCCTTGAATGATTCCTGTCCTGTCCAGAAGCATCCTTTGCTTCTTCTCAGCACAAGTGAAAGACTTACCACTGCAACAGTAGCTAAATCAATATAAAGAGTCTAGGATACGAGGATATTTGTAGTTTGTCTTCTTTCACATCAGGGAACTACATCTTTTGATTTTTTTGAAATTTTTTAAATTTCTTATATTATCTGAAAATTGTAAGAAAAAAAAAAGTGAAACTATTTTTCTGCCTCCCAAGAGAAGACCATGAGTATGCCTGATCTACACCCAGGGAAATCACTGCCAGATCAGTATCAGCATGCACTCATTTCTGGTCATACAGCAAAAAATGTGTTACCTAGTGTGAGGTGTTGCTGACACAGTGGTTTATAATTTCTTAGTTCTTGAAATAACAAAAAACTTGTCAAGTTTTGTTGCTCACGCTTTTTAAGTGTGATCATGTTGACCGGTTCCCCTTGCCCCAGGGGTGGGGGTGGTTGAGCAAACAAAACAAAAATTGGTCTTAACTATATTACAGGAGTGCAAATCTTGACATACATGATAGAATGAGGCTCACTGTCAGCACGTCATCATTGTCTTGTCCACATTATCAATCTGCTATTGTTGTGCTGGCAAAGTCTCCTACTTCAGGCATGAAGACAACATACAATTTTCACCCAGTATATTACAGTCTTTTCTTAAAAACAAGCCAAGCCATGAACACTTTTGAGAAGGCTTTGGCAACATAGTAGTATTATTAGTCAAGGAAATAAACCTTTTAATTCAGTCTCTGAAATGACAGTTTTCGAGAAGAATGAGATACACATTTCATTTTAAATTGTAATAGCATGTGTTAAAAGATAAAACAGGAACCTACATAGAATCAAGGCAGTCTAAAATTGTTAATAGGGAAGATTGCTTCTCGAAGTTATGCTCGCACATTGCAAGACGAAAGTTTATTTTCACTCTCTCAAAGAAGAAGAAGAATCTCTCACTGCCTTCATTTACTGTATCAAAGGGAGAATATAACCTTAAAATTTGAGAATCTTCGCTTGTATGTTTGTGAATGGGTGAGTTTTCCTGTTGTTTTTGTTTAGGTTGGTTTTTTAAGTGTCCATATAGAGCTAAAGCCACAATCTAAAATGCTGGGCACAGGCAGAAGTTAGCAGTAGATACATCATACTGAAGCTTTTCTGGATGCAACCAGCCCTCAAGAGTCAGAAGAGATGCTGACACATGTGATACGAGTTCAGGTACTGTATAAAAATTCCTTAATTAAATGAAATAAAGTATATATTGAGTGACATTCTCCTAGCCAGCCTGCTCACCGTGATCTATTAGCTGGAAACAAAAGCCAGTAAACATGTTCCTCTTACTTTCAGCAATAGATTTTCAAAAACAGTTCTTTTAGCAAGGCAGAAATGGAATGAAATAGCTCACATCACCCTTAGTACAAGGCATCTCTATTATTATAGCTGGATTTTTTCTCATATCTAGAAATTGAAGCACAACACATGCTTTACCAAAGCACACTAACACCAGTTTTAATGGTCTAATATGTGCACAATTCAACAGCCCTCACAGCCCACAGAGAGCCAAACCTTGTCATCCCATAGCAATGTATTTTGTCTCTCATGACCTTGCAGAGGGCAGAAAATATTTCAGCAAGGTCTCATCTTGAAGTGCTAGAGCAGGCAAGGCCTTCCAGAATGTCTTGCTACACACTATTGCTTTTATTTCATTATTATTTTCATTATTAGAATTTTAGAGTGTCGGCTTGCTCTGCTCTTACCAAGTTCTTACTGAAGCAAAAAATAGGAAATACAAATAATTTTAATATAGACTGTTTGCTGTCAGAATACCTATAGTTGTTTGAAAATACCTTTCTCATTAGGGCATGTCTAAAGGGGACAATAAAACTATGTTATACAGACAGAGCCACATAGCTACCCACGTTAGAAAGCCATCTTCCCTCCCCCCAAAAAAATACCCAAGTTACATCCTCACAGAAGAAGACCACGTTAACAGGTACCTGCTACTATTTGTTACTGTAACTCCTTCTGTCCCAGTCTGTCTTCAAAGACCTCTCAGTCCTTCAAGCGGCGAAGCGGCACCACAAAACCCAGAGGACCAATGCGAGACTTTCTCCTAAAGCTGCCACTATCTGCCTAACCCTTTCCTCTCAACACTAGGATTTCTCCTCTAGCAGAATCCTAGTTCCCCCTCTGATTTACACACACGCTCCATGTCAGATTTGGCAAAACTATTCCTTCTGTAGGACCACTTGTGCCTCCTCTGCTTAGGGAATTGGCTTTCCTTAGTCTCCCGAAAAAAATCGTTTCACACCTGTGCACCCTGCTCTTTATAACAGCTGTTTCTAGTAAATGATCAGCTACAGCTGAAGGAGGCAAGTTGCCTTTTTCCAGACTGTTGCCATGTGCTGCATTTATTTACACATTAGCAGAGGCTTTTACCTTCATGGATTTGTGGATCAGAGATCGTTTTTTTTTGATGTTTCTGGTTGACAAAACTACACTGAATTCGTAAAGGCAAAACTTAATTGAGATACTGACCCCGTCTTTCCCACGACCCCAAGCATTCAGTGATAATGAGGGTTTCAGGCATTCGTACTTCCTTCCCATACCACTGTGAGCTCGTTCTGTCCCTGTGCCACCACGCTCTGCTTTTGCAGTTGTGCCAGCTCCTTGCTGTGCCATTTTCCCCCCCCTATGCTGGCTAATTTTTAACCTGGATCGGTTTCCTGATCTGGTTCATAGGGCAGCCCTACAAAAGACGTGTTAGTGCGACTGAAAGAGCTGACAGGAGTAGAAATAAGTGACCAGAGGAGGAAATGCTTCAAAACAACATTGTTGCCAAATGCTTTGTCATGTAGAAAAGTCTCCAGGCTTCCTTTTATTGAAGAAGAATTGGCCATTTCTAAAATGCACACCCCGTTTGCTGTAAGCAAGCTCTAATGCTTTTAACGGGAAGATTACTGATCTTAGGGCGTAGACCACCCCTTAATTTTTATCATGTGTATACACGTTTGACCTAATGCTTAAGTCTCCGCAAACTGAGTGATTCATAATTTGAATACAGAGTACCGATTCTTAAATAGCTAAAAAAAGTCCCTACAATTCTGAAGGTTAGAACTTCTCTGAAAGGGTATGAGCTAAAGGAGTGCCTTTGAGTTACACATCCTGCATTACTACCTTGCTGAAGGGCTTTTTAATTAGTGACGTTGATCTCTCAGACTGACTGTTGTGAATCACAGCTACTCAGCTGTGAGGAGCTTCTGACAACAGCCAAAATATTACTGGCTCTGATTTGTGAAGCCAAGCAACAAAGAAGTCAGATATGAAAAAAAACCTAAAAAAACCCAACCAACCAACCAACAACAAAAAAAACCCACACAACACAACAAAACAAACTAAAAACCAAACCGGCAAACAAAGAAACCCCCAACCTCCAAAAAAAACAACCCAACAAACAAACAAAAAAAAACAAACAAAAACAAAACCACAAAAAAACTCAAAAGACACAAACAAGCAAAAAACCCACCAGACTTAAAATACCAACCAGTCTCCTTACAGGCAATGCCCTAGTTTACTGATCCAAAGCAGAGCTTTATCTAGCATGCTGATAAATGTTTTTACTGATTACTACTGTGTATTCCAGCCAGCAGCTATGACGTGCAAAGATCCACAGCAGAAATTAATTAACTTCAACAAAGTTATTCCTGTTATATACGAGCATCAAAGAGTGAAATATTCATAGAAAAACCTTTTCAGAGTGATCTATATAGTGTGCCTTCAGAAGCCTTACATACCTTAGGCTCCACGTGGTGACTTAGGATAAAGCAATTCCCGCGGGGTATGCCAGAATACAGCTATGTAGTGTATAATTACGGCATGGTGCTGGTCTGTGTGTGTGATAACCTTGTGATTCCTTTGGGGGCGTGTGTGTTTGAGTAGCCTCAGCTTCCTTGACCCAGCTGCAGAGTGGGAGATAGCACAGAGGTTGCCGCCGCCAGGCAGAGATGTGCTGTGGTGTGTTTTACTCAGCGGTTTGTCCCTCAGCCACAAGTTCACGTGTGCGCTAAAAATGCCTTTGTGCGAGTCAGGTTTGCCCCACTTTGGATGCTCCCTGGCTCTCAATATGTCTGTTCCTTTGTGCCCAAGTGAGTGGCCTTAACAAACCACGCAAACTTACGAGCTTCTGAGTTGCTGAGAATCTCATAGACCAAGGAGTCTACAGCTTTCATGGGAAACCCATGGGTGTGTCCTACATTTTGCAGCTCATTCAGAGGTGATCGTACGTTCCCTCGGGAGCCCAGCAAGAGAGGCATCAGGCAGAGAAGCCGATTTTTTTTATTATTATTATTATTTTTATTTTTTTTTCCTTGGTGAGTCCTAGGGCTGTTTTTCACAGGACTGGGTGGAATTTGCAGGAAACACTTCCAGTTCAGTTTTGGCTGAGTTCAGTCTTCCCAGTGAGGAACAGTGAACATGAACTCAGCTGGAGCCAACCTATGGCTTATGAGCAGTTCATGCGTAGTTCTCATTCTGTGGCTAATTATCTAACTGCAAAGCTGTGACAACTGCTGGGCAGTTGGAGACCTTGGCTTTGAGAGAAGGGAAAACAGCAGGAATGAGCCATCCCAGCTCATCCTGTAATGGAGCTATAGGACCCTAGGCATTTATTGCCATTTCTAACCTGTGACCCATTTCCAGAGCTCCTCTCTGCTCCAGTCTTTATATTAACTGATGTATAACCTGGGATCCTTTGTCATACCAACGTTTTGACATCTGCAAACATGTAAAAAAATGGGAAGCTGCTCTTATAAACTGGAGTTCACATTTTCCCTCAGCTGCTTGCTCCTACTCCCTGCCTTACTGCTTTGTATGCAAGATAGTTTTTCCATCTTAAGCATCATCTTCCACTACAAATCTTCCTGGATCTGCAATACCACCCACTGTCATCAGCCATCTCGTTTCTCCCACGAAGACTGTAGGCAGATTTGTAGACAGCACAGCTGTGTCTCTGTCGAAAGGAAACATTTCTAGTGAGGCATCCCATCACACCCGCTATACCTGCAATTTTACTTGCACTGTTTTATGGTACGGGGGGGAGCACCTGCTGAGCAGAAAACAACTTCCAGTTTAGAGAGTTTTCAGACAGCTGCATTTGTGCTGGAAGGACTGCTCCGTGCTCTGACCCATCTGTCCAGATGCAGACACACTGCTAACAGTTAACAGGGTGAGGACACAAGGCTGCCTTTATTGGATGTGGTCTGTAAGCACTAGGGATGATTTTCCCCAAGAAATTCTAGCTGTCACTGCAGCCAGCCCCTGGTAGAGCCTGTACTCTGAGCTCAGCGGAGCTCAGGACTCATGAATGTGGCTAGCTGTCAAGGAGATGCTGATGGGTATAATTGAATGTGAAGCAGATGAGAGTACCTTCAAAGGCAAAGTGATAATATCTCTATCAACATCGCTTGGACAGTTACATAAACGTATTAGTACGTATGAGTGGTCATAGCAAGTTCCTTGCCCTGCTGCCAAAACCAGATGAATTTGGAGATGATGAAATTGGAGATGAAGCTGGAGGATGCAACCAAGTAACAGCGGCGTAGAACTACAGTCACTTTCTTTTAAACCTGACAAAGCAAGATGACCAACTTATTCTTGTTCCATTACTGTAGACTTCTGCTGCAAGTTTCCATGTCCCTCCTGCCCAGTTTCCAGCTATGGCTTTCAAGACACAATTCACATCTCTTTTTGAATCTTGTGTCAGGAAATGTGCTATACTGATATCACTGTAAATGAGAAAGAAATGAAGAAGGGCACAGAGCAGGCACACTCCAGGTAAATCACCCTGCAAATGGTATAAGTCTGCTAAGGATCTTGAAGGCAGAAGATGTCCTTTGGGTTTAGAGAAACAGTGGAGGGACATTCGATCTGCATTCAGCTGGAACTCAGTCATTCCAAGGCAGTGATTTAATGCCATCCCGGTTTTCTTATCATCTGAGAGGTACAGTGCTTTATTTGAACTAACTCTTCAGATAATTTGATTTCCTAATGTTTGAAAAGGACTATGTTATATTTAAATGGAAGGTGATAGGAAAGAACAAACTGATACCTGAAATGTATAGGCCATGAGATTTTGCTTTACTCAAAAATATCACATCCCCTGGGGTATATCTTATTAACTGAGATTCCTGACATAATGGTGCTTTTTTATTAAACTCGAGGACGAGACATATCAGGAAGGTAACTATAATGAACTCTGTGGCTGCACTGTCAATGTTTCTTTTCAAAGCTGAAAGTAAGATGGAGCCACAAGAGGGAGGCAGAACTCCTATGCCAGTACAGTAACCCCAGCATGTCAGAGAAATATGTTCTAAAATCCTCCCGCTTTTAGCTACTGTTTTCCAGTAGGACTCCCACTGAGAGCAATGACCATTGGCTGCAACTTCTATAAAAGCTGGCTTACAATGCATAGTAATCATTAAATGATTAATGTAAGCTGAACATTTGTAACTAATACATCATTTTTGTAAACCTAAAAATTAGGTTAGAAACTATTTCAGGAGAGATTGAAACTGATTTTCATGTGTTTTTTTGTAGATGGGAAGGAAAACTGTCCCTGTTCTTCAAAGGCATACAGTTGTATTCTTGCCAGGCTCTAATACAAAAGGATTGACAGGAAGCTGAACATGAGCCAGCATTGTGCCCAGGTGGCCAAGAAGGCCAATGGCATCCTGGCCTGTATCAGGAATAGTGTGGCCAGCAGGACCAGGGAAGTGATTCTTCCTCTGTACTCAGCACTGGTGAGGCCACACCTCGAGTCCTTTGTCCAGGTCTGGGTCCCTCAGTTCAGGAAAGATATTGAGATGTTGGAACAGGTCCAGAGAAGGGACTTGAACACAAGTCCTGTGAGGAGAGGCTGAGGGAGCTGGGGTTGTTCAGCCTGGAGAAGAGTGGGCTCGGGATGACCTTATTGCTCTCTACAGCTACCTGAAAGGAGGGTGCAGCCAGTGTGGGTTGGTCTCTTCTCCCAGACAACCAGCAGTCAGACAAGAGGACACAGGCTTAAGCTGTGCCAGGGGAGGTTTATGTTAGATTTTAGGAAGACATTTTTTTACAGAAAGAGTAGTCAGGCATTGGAATGGCCTGTCCAGAGAGGTGGTGCATTTACTGTCCCTGCAGGTTTTTAAGATGAGACTGGATGTGGCACTTAGTGCCATGGTCTAGTAATCACTGTGGTGTTGGATCAAGGGTTGGACTTGATGATCTCAGAGGTCTCTTCCAACCCAGCTGATTCTATGATCATTTTATTTCAGGAAGGTGATTTTTTATAATTTTCTTAGAAAAATTGGCACAAGGATATATTTAAACATTTCCATTTCCATAGCACCTCAGCAAACAGATAAGGCACTATCCTCAAATGGTGCTATTACTTATCCTATTAAGTATTTTCACTGGGCAACAGGCCTTCTAGATTCAGTGAGCTTGGCAGAAAAAGCAAATGGTATGGAGGCAGAGGGTAGGTCTAGTGTCCAATTCTGGCTCCAAGGACTACTTCCATAATATACTGAACAGAATTTCAGAACCTGCAGTCAAAGATTGACAAACCTAGTCAGTACTGTAAGTACTCAATGTCTTTAATCCTTCTTTTCAGTCTTGAATTGTCTTTACCTCTGTTCTGATGCTCTAGGTAACCTCAAACAAGGAGGAGAAGGGGACACCAAACCTACTTGCTTCCCAGCAGTGCAGTGTTCTGACCAGTGCACAGATTTATAGTGCACAATTCTCATTCTGAGCACAGTAGCAGGTTGGAATCCTCAAGAGAGGGGAAGTAGGAGAATGCATGACTTGAAAACCCAAGCTGGATTTAGTTATGTAGAATTATGGTAGTTCGAGACACACAGAGGAACAATTGGTGTCTGCAGACATCTTTCATGCAAATTTATGAGACCTTCTGGGAATTTTGGTACTTCCAGAATGAGGCAGCTGCATGGGGGTTGACCAGAAGGGAGTAATGGGCTTGGCTGCCCAGACTTGGACTGAGCACCAGTGGCATACCACAGGGCAGTTGGGGGAGGCTGTCTTTTGAAAGAGTGGACAGAAAATAAAAGGTCAAACTTTTTAATCAACTTGCTCTTTCCATCATACAATGCATAGTTGTATAGGCCTATGCATGCCTATACAACATTCACATATGTTTTTTAATAGAACAGTAGTTAAGAGTTATCCTTTTACAGCATTTTCTATTGGAGGTATTTAAAGTGCTTTATAAACGTAAAATCAAACTGAATATGTACATAACTATGCAGACAGGTAACGACTACTTGGGTGAAAAGACTAGTCAACACCACTGAAAAATTAACTTGTCTGTTTTCCTTTTCTCAACTAGACATGGAATCAGCTGTGGTAGTCAACTCTTACACTCAGTTTTGAGATCTAACTGGTTTCCAGTGCATTAACGGGCCAAATTCTGCAGTGGGTTCACAGCCATGAAAACCAGTGAGACTTGTGATTCATTGAGGCTGCTCAGTGCAGTGGGTCAGTAGTCCAGGCAAAAAGCTGGCAGTGACTACCAGACAGCAGCTATCCCTTCACCCCATGAACCTAGGGAGTGTGAGAACATAGCTGAATGCCTTATTGTTCCAATCTGTGGTTCATTTCTCTAGGTGGAGAATACCCATACCACAAATTCCAACTTACGCAGCGGAAATGTCACAGTTTCATCATGCTATGTCTGCTGGCCCTGTACAATTTGAGGATTGATTTTGACAATGTGATTCAGTTCCAGATCCAGTTTTATCTGTTCATAAGCCTTCCAATCTTTCATAACATTCATATTGATTTTGACATTATTTTTCCCTTTGTTCCCAGGGTCAGTGTTTGTAGACTGGGACTCCCCAAGTCACATTTTTTTTGCATAGTTCCTGACTTGTCACAGGACTTCACGAGGTATTAGCACACATTTTTCTCTGGTCAAACTTCAACATATTGTTTTGTCACCTGCACTCCCCTGGGTGTTCCTCTCACACCAACTGTCACTACTTGACTGCCAGGGCAAAGGGTACCTGTAACAGCTTGGGAAAAACCCCAAAAAACCTGCTGACTGATACAGTGAGAAGCAAGACTTTGATAAAAGGAAGATGGGGACAGGGGATGCCATAGCGGTTGAACTCTATTAATCTCAGTTGAAAACTGTCTGCAATTTTGCTTTTGTTTCTCTTGACCTGAACTCAGAACTCTGCTACAGTTCTGTCTGCACTCATGCACTGACATGAGGTTTTCCCATTTCATTCTCTTTAATCTGAGCACTCTCTGTATTTGTACAATTGCTGAACTGACCATGCCCTAACAATTTTCTTTGCTTCCACAGAGGAGCTGAGCTGTCCTTTTCAGTCCTGCATCAGGAAAACCTTCACAAAAGCAGCTCTCAACTTAGGAAGCTACTTTCATCTGTATTCACCCTGAATTCATCCTTTTCCTTCAGAAGTGCTCTAGGCCAAGCTGGTTGCACCCAATTTATCTACACCCTGTGAGGCAGTAACAACTGGGAGACGGCAGAAAGCCCTTGACTGCAGAAGGACCCTCTACCCAGACCCCCTTAACCCCAGCATGTGTCTGCCACTTGTTGCAACACCTGAGTGCTACTGCAGGTGCTAGTATAGTCACACCTTTCCATCAGGCTATGCTGTCTTGTTATTCAGAGTTGAGAAAAACACCTTTCATAGCTGGTGCAAAATACTATTCCAATCACTTTTTTATACAGAGCAGTTACTGTTAGGCTTCTGATACTGTGACCAAAAGGACAGGAGTTTTTATTGTGATTGGTGTGCTTCATGTTTCAGACACATCTGCTGGGACTTAGACTTGCACCTAAGAAACAGAGGGATGCTCCTCTGTCTTTTGCTTTACCTCAGCTGACCTTCAACACCTTTTGTCTTACAGATCTACAACGTATCTGGACTAAGGGCAATCATAACAACTAACAGCAGTGGAAGAAAACTGTGGTGTTTTTATCTCTCCGAATGGTGCTATCTCACTCTAGTGATCTCTTTTGTTTGGGTACATATTGCACTGGCATTCTGACTTCTCCATCTCTTGTAGAGTGTTGTTTTGGCTTGTCTCTAAGAACTGCACTTTTGCCAAGGAACTTTGAGCTCACTGGTTTCAAGCTTTCATTTTTGTCTCTTTCTTTTTAAAAACATTTTGTCTATTAGCAAGTTATCATGGTTAATATAATCCTACCCTCTCAATTTTATGGTAACATTTACAAATGTCACTGAATATCTGAATTACAGTAAATAAACTGCTATTACTAACAGCCCTTGAATCTTTTTAAACTTTCCTTCTTTCTTCTGGCTGACCTGATTTAATATTGAATAATAAACATGAGGCATCATTCCCTGTGTACCTCCATGCTCTGTAAAATGGTTGACTTATTGTCAGTTGTACCGTTGAAGCTTGCTGTGGAGAATATGCTGATCACAGAGCTAACCTGAACAGCACTTATGATGGGTATCTGATTTTCTTTGGTCAAGAGAGTGCCCAGCTCTTCAGTTTGATACAGGAAATAATTTTGATAAAAACAGCAGACTGAGGTGGGTCTCAGTGACTCTGAGAGAAGTGGAAAGATATATGAAATCATACATGGCTTACTCAACTTTGAAAGAACACAGAGAATGACATCAGAGAACTCCTTAAATACTTCGGACCATATCCTTATACTTACTTTGCAAACAGATGTTCTGATCACAGGAAGCCACCACCCTTTTGTGCACTCCTGACATTAGAGGTCAAAGAACTGAAAAGACCTCTGAGTAGAAGCTTCAATTCTCATTACTTTGTGTCAGGATGGTTTTGTTCAAATGCTGGGCCATCTTCCGTATTATGTCAATACTGTTCCCCACATCTGTTATGTGGCTCAAGCTCCAGGCCTGCTCCATTTCCTTTGCAGTCTATCATTCGGTCTGGACAATCAAATGAAATAATCTCTTTACTGTATGTAGTCCCATTACTTCTAAATATATATTGTTTTTTATGTAATTTAAAACATCCCTTTTTCCTCTTCTAAATTCAAGGCTTCTGATTTACCAGAATATACAACACATACAACTTCAATTCCACTGTGAAAATGTGGATATGCTGTTTCATCTTAACATTTATTTTTAAGTTTTCACATAGTTTAAACAAAATATGACATCCCATTTCAACTGATCAAATAAAAAGAAAAAAAAACACTTCTATGAAGTTAGCCAGTGTATAGACTTACTTATTTTACAAAACAAAAAGGTAGGAACATGTTACAAAATAATAATCAAGCCAATCAATGTCAATAGTGCAAAGAATGAATTGCAAGTATGAGAGAGAGAGAGGAATGGGAGGATGGATGGATGGATGGATGGATGGATGGATGGATGGATGGATGGATGGATGGATGGATGGATGTGTGGCTGGCTGGCTGGCTGGCTAAACAGAACAGGAAGGTTAGGAACACTTGTGCCTGTTATCACACAAAATTTTGGATCTTAGACATGTCATGATGTAGATTTAACTTTAATGGCAGAAGACAGTAAGTACTTCATCCATCAGTGACCTCTTGTATGTTGCAAATTTTTGTGCTGGCCAGTTCTGGAGATGAATATAGCTATAAACATGTACTGCTAAGCGTCACTGAAAGGAAGTTTACACCATCTGGAACAGAGGTGACCTATCAAGGGCTTGATTAGTGTGCTCAAGGGCCAGGGAAATTACTAAAAATTTTAGGCAGGTAACAGAGGAAGCACCTTCGGGCTGAACTGTGTACACCTTTTCCTCTTGCTTTTGTGCTCTTTTTGCAAGCAATTGCTCTCTATCCTGGGAGGTCAAGGTTCAAGAGGGAGTTTTAGCAGCTACTAAATAATATAGACAGATAGACCAACAAGTCATGAATGTCCTATCAAGTAAATATGTCAGCCAGCGACCCACCAGAAAAGGAAAATTATTTCTGCAATGTTTCTTATGGCACTGCTACATCTCCTTCACAGGATGACTAAATGTGAGACTAAATAAAAGAACAAAAATAACATAAGTCAGTTATAATGTTTATCAGTTGAATTTACCCATTTTCCTTTTCTAGCAGAGTGTCCATAGTTAATAAATATAAGAGGCATTAACTAAAATAAGCTCAGCGGCCTGAAGGTGTTCATCTTTACCCCTTGTGGTAAAAGACACTTTACTTTTCTAGGCAAAATTCTATAAAATACCTCAAGTCTTACCACAGTACCAAAATTAAACAAAACCATAATGAGAAATAGAAAGAGGGCTGAAAGTGAGAATAGCTTTAGGGAGTAAATGTATGCTTACCTTGAAGGCACATTTCCTGCATGGAGTGTTTGAGTACTACAAAGCTTTCAAATAAACAAAAGGACAGTGATTGCATCTTTCTCAAAAGAAGTATTAATCTGAAAGTAGTCAAAGAGATTTTTCTGCAAGATTTTTTAAAAAAGAAAAATCATCCCTGCTACAGGGATAGCTTATATCTAAACAATTTCAGCTGCTCTCAAACTAACATACCTCAGATCTTTTTCCCTCACTCCCATCAACATTCTGTCCAGATCACTACTATTCTCATATAGATGTAGAGGATATGGTTCATATATATAAAGTTCACACGTGACAGTGTCCAACACTGAAGAACTGTCACTGTTTAATCAATAAAGAACAGTGGAAGCCTCACTAAGGGCACTTAGGATCCCAGTGTTCAAATGCTCAATGTTCGTAATAGTGCTGGACTGAAAAAGAATTCAGTTGTGACACCTGGTGACAACAACACTAGGTTTTCTAAAGATTTTGGTTTTGAGCGCTTTTTTAAAAATCAAACAACTAACTCCAGTCCTTTAATAGGAAATAAGGTCTTTTGAAACTCTGGGTGAGGTATTCATGCTAAACTCTTGAAAATTCAGTGACAGGTACATCCAAAATATGCTCTCTGGAGATCAGAATGGATTAAAATGACTTCCATAAAAACCAGAACACTTTTCCAGTTTTTCCTCCTTAACTCCATGAGGATTGGAAGAGATACTTCCTGTGTACAACTAACTACATAAAAGAAGATTTGTCAGGTCCATACTCTTTCTTTTACTCATTGATTCTGAATTAAAAAAATAGATCAAGGATAAAATAATAGAGAAATTAAGCAAATCCAGAAAACTCCAATATGTTTATCTTTCACTTTCTGGGGCATGAAGTATTCTGTGGCAGAAGTATGACAGAGACCGAAAAGTTTAAGAATTCAACAGAGATGGAAAATTATATTCCTTTTATTTTCTTCCCTCTTTAAGGAGAACAGCATAACTTTGTTTATTTGTATTACTTATTTGTGTTTCTATGGGCTGGGGGGAAATAGGCAAAAATTCAGACACTAAACCTGCAGGTCAGAGTAGGAAATCTTCTGACCATTTCTTTCACAAACATTCTCACACTTTCTTAGTAACATCTCATCACTCCTTTAGCTGGGTTTTCTTTGATTTCTTGCTGATGGAATTTCAGAAACACTACACTCAGGAGCTGTTGTGAAAAACAGGAAAAACACCCCAAAGTTCTTTGACTGTCTTTGAATAGAAGAGAGAATTTTGTAGAGAGGAGTTGCTATGCAACTCATCACAGCCAGACTGTAATAGAGCTGAGAATCAGTCACAAATTCAACCCCGTGCTCTTGGATGTTTCACAAATTATACAAGTTATCATTTATTAACACCAGTAATTTTAATCCACTGATCTCAAAATTCTTCTTAAAAATTAATAGCATTTTTCCATTTAGAGAAAGATATTGCAAAGGCTTAGTACTAACCAGTGTGCTCTGAGGAGGCCTCCCGGCTCCAGGAGAGCTATCTGGAGCAGAGTATTCCACGCTTATTAAGAATTCCTAGAAGGACTGAGAATTTACATATTTATAGTGGGGTACCTGTGTAAGTATATATCACTAGGATGATGTATGCTTGAAATTTAGGGGCATATAAAAAGGCATTTATAAGTTCCCTACAATTTGTTTTAAATTCTACCACTACCAGTTTCAGACTCAACATAATTAATCTCAGATATTATCTGGGATTTTAACATTGTAGTAATTTTTATAGGAGTCACAGTGGAAGTATTAAATCAAGAGCGTATTCGTTTCCTGTTATATTAAATGTAAAATGAAATAGATTTATAAAAAGCTTTCATTTTAATTCACTATGATTTTAAATTACACTGACAAGATTTTCCAAATGTGTAAAGTCAGTAGTAACCTTTCAACAGATAAATCATTTAATAAATTACTTTTTTTACATTTAAAATTACGAGACAAAATATTACACAAACCATAGAAATAACTAAAAATGGGTACTTTTAACACTGTTTTCTCTTAAAATATATGTAAATGAGTGATTTACATCTTCTGCATTTTTATTTAAAATGAAGATTTAAGACTTGCTGTTACTTCCAGCTAAGCAGGGATAAAAAAATCTCCATAATAGAAGCTTGTTGTTATTTTTTTGAAAGACATTTTGAGACCCTGTTAACTGGAGTATTATAATGATTCAAGTTGCTTATATTTTAGGTTCAAGAATAGAACTTGAAAATAGTATTTCGCTGCACAGACTTCCAAAAGTTTTCGGGAAAGCAAACAGCATTGTCTGTTAAAGTAACTGTGCTATGACATTTTCAATAACCACCCACCTTACCTATCCAAGAAAACATATAAACCCAACCCCAAACCCAAAACTAACCCCTCATGTTTTCCCCTAAATATCTTTCTAGGCAGGAATGATCTAATCTTAGCAAAGTCCCTCCTGTATCTCCTCTATTAAAATGTTCCCTGTTGCTATCAGCCATAACCACGTTCATTCAAGATACCAGAACAGCTCAGACTGAAAAACAAAAAAATTAAGAAATTGCAGAGGCTTCCTTGTAACTTGTGCAGACCCCATGAAAATGTGTACAATGACGTTGTCATTTTGGGGGATGAGACAGGAAGGGGTGAACTACATAATTGTCTGTCCTGTCTGTAGTTCATCTGCTTAAACACAGAGACCATTTTCTATGTTTAAGATGCAGAGTGTGTTGATTCTCCAGAATGCTGCTCAGGGTTTTCACTCTGTTGACCTCTTCAGAAAGGAGATTTTATGTAATTCTTCACTTGGTGCTCCCTTGACTTTATTTTGGCATTTCAGAAGGAAGTGATTCAGTCAATGACCAAACCAAAAGGCATATAAATAAAATGCTTAATGTAGGAGGGCAAGATTGTAAGTGAGATAAAGGCTGATTTCAGGTGTGGCAGTGATGATTGCCAGACCATACTTGAGTGCAGAATTTATATGGTGAAGAGGCAGACAAGGCAGGCTTGACTGTACAACTGTACTTATATTGTTCCAGCAGAACCTATGGGTCTGCTCCAAACAAACCACAGAACAGCTTCTTCTCAAAGTATGGATCATCACACATTAAAAATACTCTTCAGAGCATTATTTTAAAAGTAGTACTCTGTAATTTAAAAGAAAAATACCCAACCCCTGCAAGTCCTTTCTTCCAGGTCTGTTAGTTTAACCACCTCTTGTGGGACTTGCAGACTGATCTTCCTTCACTGCATAGCACATTCATTGATATTTGCAGTATTTTCTCCCTTCAGATCCTCATTCAAGCTTTTTTTCTGCTCTATTTCAACCTGGCAGAAGAAAAAGAGGGAGAACATTTGTAATAAGAAAGGAAAACGTAAGATTCAAAAATCTTCCTCAGTTGTGGTTTGTGTCCTGCTCAGATAAAGAAACTCTTGGTGAGCTGAGAGGGTTGTGAGGAAAAGCAGACCGAAGATCAGGAATTTAATTTACTATAAATAAATAGTATAATATTATATATGCTATATATATAATTATTATATACTATATATATATTATATGCTATAAGCTGGATTTTATTTACTTTAAGTATTTTAAGTCTTATCCAAGCAGTTCTACAATTCAACAGTGTCAGGAACCATTTTCAGAAGAGATAATGTCATGCAGAGAACTGGTCTCATGTGATTTTTTATTCATTACCGTTCCCAGATGTACTCTGAGTCCAAAGCCAGAACCAAATCTGCAGACAATAGGTGGCTTCCTAAGTGACAGCAGAAAACCAGCCTTAATTTTAAACTCTGCAAAGACTGATGTATAAAGCAAAGAGATTAATTTTCTAGAAAATCTTGAGTCAGAAGGGAGCCATAAGGATCATCAAGTCCAAATCCCTGCTCTTTGATGCACTGCCTAACAGCAACCCAAACATCAGCACCCTCCCTGCTGTCCTCAGGCTCAGAGGTGCTTTGGCCTACAGATACCAATTTGTATTGGTACAGGGATTTGGATTCTAAATTTATATGTCTCCAAAAACTCAGGAATAATCCAATGTTTAATTCTTAAAAGGGATACTTAGGAAGATCAAATACCATCTCCAGGGAATTTAAGAGACTACTTAAAATGTAATTACAATTACCAGTAAAAATATTTGCCATGAGAATCTTTTCAGAATCTCTCATCATTGCTCTTAAAGAAGGCAGATAGGATTCCAATTTCTCTGCTGAGTATTCAGCTAATGTGCAAATTTACTGACATTCTTGGCAGATATATACATAGCGTACTTTCCCATCTGCTCCTCTCCTTAGGGTAGGCAGGAAGAAGAAATATTTAAGCAGAAAAATAATGCAATCCTTTTGTCTGCTGTAGGATTCCCACTGTAGCACTCCCACTGGAGGTGCTATGAAGAGCAGCAAAACTGCCTGTTCACACTCGTACCATATCAGCTAATCTCCAGTAGCTGGCTGTGTGCATGCTCTTTCATAGGCAACTGCAAGCAAATTAATTCCATCTTTGCTGAGGTATAATCCTGCTTGTTTGCCACGAATCAACGGGTAGTACATCAGTAGCTACTGCACACAGCCTGGCCTGGGCCAAATTCTCACCTCATTTGGCCATGGTATTTTATTTGTCTGCCCACACTTTTTCAAGACAATGAAAGTATGCAGCATAATCATGGTGACTGCCACATGATCAGGTTTACCTTGTAGCTGTAGTGTGCTGAATAGTTGACCCACTTCCTCACATCAGTCTTGTCCTCGACAGAGATGGACCGGACAGTGGCTTTGGATGCAGAAGTGGTGGGCATGTCAAATTCCACATCTACATAGCGCACAAAACTGGAAGGCACTTCCCGGTCAGAGCCAAGCTCTAGGTGACAGAAGAAGCAGTGAGGATGACCAGAAGCTGTAAAAAGAGAGCAAACAGTAATGAAAGTTGTGTTCGATGAATGAGAAAACACAACACCTAGAAAAAAGTAGCATCATGAAGCTGCAGGAAACCGAGAATCTCTGTAGGTGAAATAGTTCATAGCAAGTGATGGTATCTTACCTGTTTCAATGCTGTTGAAGTTACCAAAGAAACTAAACAAAATGGAAAAAAGGATTGCCAATCACTCTAATTTACTTTAGAAAAATACAAGAAGTAAATCAAGCAGAGAAGGGTAAAGATATTTGTCCTTTTCTGATTCCTCCAGTGTCTGTAACATGCTCAGTACGTTGTCACCTAACCTTCTGAAATGTTATGAAATTATAGTAAGGGAAGGAGGGATTTGGAGATATTTCACATTTATTGTAAATTTTTATCTACATTTTTAGCAAAAGAAAATGCACTGGATAAAGTTAAATAACTCTCCTGGGTTCAAAAGACAAATTTGTGCAAAGCTTCAGAATAACCATTTATTCCTCACTCTAACCCACTACAAGGTGCCTAATCACTGGGGATGGCAAGGAGAAGAATTAATCATGTTTAGCTCTTCATCTGTAAACAACCTTTGTTATTATTTTTCCCTTTTGTTTTGCTGGACAACAGTGATGTTTAAAAATTAAAGTAGGGAATTCTAGTCAAGCTAGGTTGGCTTTGTTTCTGACTGCTGCCAACGCCCTAAGCTCTTGAGCAAGTAATTTAATGTCTGTGCCTCAGTTTCTCTGTTTGGAAATCGAGGATGAAAGCCTTCAAAGCCACACAGGGCTTTCTGATTGAAGGGATCCTATTATCTATGTATGTGTAAATGAATGTATAAATGAATGAACAGAATCCTTGTCTGCCACTATTATAGGCTTTAGGATCTCAGACTACTTGTTCACGGGGAAAGTTCTTCGTACAACTCAGCAAGCTGTAAAGAACAGAGACAAGGAAGGAGGAAGGCAGGCAGAGTAAAGGCAACTCAGTGGGAAAAGCTCAGAATCTCCCCCTGGGAAGAGCAGGAATACACCTGCTTAGCCCAAAAGTCAGCCCAGTTAAGCTGAAACTTGAAAAGTGAGATATGGGATTTTGAGATAATACTTATCCCAACAGGATGAAATTGCATAATCTTTAGAGGGCTCAGGCATTGCAACATCCCACTTGACCTCTGAAATAGAGCTGGAAAGAAAATTTCACTCATGTAAATCTGGGTAAGAATTTTATTTAGATTCAGTCTTGTATTTCAAAATAGTCTAGCCAGTTTCCTCACCACTAGAAGGTGCTCTCTGGTACTGCATTACGAAGATGCCTAAAAATGGGTCATTCCTGGCTCAAAAAATCTGTGCTCATCATTCAGCACTGGCAACCAACTCCCAGTCTCAGGCTCCCCATCCGTTCATATCCTTTTTCTCACCCTGTATCACTCTCAGTAGAATCCTTGTTGTAATCCTTCCTGCTTAGCTGCTTTACTATGCCTCTCCCCTCCTCTCCTCTAGTTTCCCGTGGGTTGCTCCCTCCTTCAGACTGGAGACCCACAGCAGCCCAGGAGAACCAGCTCTGTGCTCCAGCACAAGCCACATCCACAACTACAAAACATTTAGCTTGTGCCACTACCCCCCTGAGCTGGCATGTACTCCACTGCTTTTGGGGTGGATGTGTGTGAAGGCAACACTGATAAGTGTTTAACTGGGTTTGTGCACACAGCATGACAGGTGCTTGGAGATCTCAGCTTTTAAACTCTTATAATTTCAAATGGACATGTGAAATCAGAAACCTCTTTCAACATACCTAAATGTGGCTATCCATAGGCTCAAAAAAAGGGGACAAACACGGAAGGGGAAACAAAGGGGGGGAAAAAGGTAACATAGCCCCACAACATGCAATTGACAAGGTAATTTTTCAACAATTTAATTTCTTCTAGTAGGAGAGTCCATTAACAGAAAAGACCATGCACAACAGTAAAAAAACACACAAGTTATTAATTTAATCCAGCTCTGCATGGCAGATAACAACATGCACAGATTAAGAAAGAAACCCCTCCACTGAAGCTATTGCAAAATTACCAAGCACATCAGTGTCCTGGGTGTGAGGCCCACAAGGCATGACCTCTATAGCCTTTGTTCAATAGGCTCATTCAGAGCTCTTTCTCTAATGGACAGGTACACTTTCTAGTAAAATCAGGAGGAAATCAACAGATTGCATTTTTTTTGCATATCTTGTTTCCTTGAGCTGCTAACATTTTGTTCTGAGTATCAAAGATCTGATAATATAATTCATATATACACATGTTTTAGTGTGACTGGGGGGAATCTGTTCCGAACGACTCAGGTGTCCCAACAGGTTTGAATTAAAGGATTTAATTTACTTCAGAAGGTATGCCAGGCAGCATGCCTGGGATCCATAGCCAAACTAGAGCAAAGTTCAAATCCAGATCCAAGGCTCTGCATAGAGGCTACATCTCTGCTTCGCTGAAATGGCGTTTTCCCACAATTGAATACTGTTTGGATGTTTCCCTAGTGTTCTCCTGGTGGATTAAAAAAACTCAACATGTGAAGCCCAGCCAGCAGCAACTGGAGCTCTGCAAAGTCTGTAAATACGCTTTCTTTACCAACTCTTTTGATCATATGAATTTTGATTATGAGAAGGGTAATTACATTTAACAAGCTGTTTCGGACAGCATTTCAGCAATGTGCTCAGGAGAATCCAGTTCATAGGTTTTTCTTAGGTCAAATCATACTTAAGAGTATGAACTGTCCTTCATTTGTAATATGCATTTCAATGTTCAGTCATAAGCAGATGCTTTGGCTACAAAATAATACAAACAGTGCTGATAACACTGTCTCCTCGAGTGAGAGTGCAAAGAGTCACATACCATTAGAAAGAACAAAAAGAAAACATTTAGATAAGACAGCAAAGCTGCTGAAATAATTATTAACAATTTGGGTGCTTAGGATACTACCATCTGAATACAAGCAGTAAGCTTCTGGAGGGACCAGCTCTCCTCCCCTGCAGGGCTGTGGATGGCAGGGCTGATGGTGTCATGTACCTCACATCTACACAGAGACTGCACCAGTGCCCATTCAGGAAATGGAGAGAAGCAAGAGGTCCACTTGGCTACCTCAGGAGTTCCTGGGATTCTGATTGCAAGCATTGTGTCAGAACACGGATGAACAAAAGATCCCTTAATGTGTGCCTACAGACATGCTCCTTTGAGCACGTCTGGCAGACAGGCACATGTGCTGGAGGCAGTCATGCAATGCATATGCCCCAAGTGGTGTGACGGACAAGCTGTGTGGCCTCTGGCAGCAGGGTGGAGCTGCAGACAGTAGCATTTGGCCTAGACGCAGTGTGATGCCACTATCTCTCTCCTGCTCTGGAGTCCCATGCACCAGAGCAGTTCATTGGCAAATGAGACAGTTACAGAAGACTCAGAGTGCTCGTAGAGGTGAGTTGCAGGTGTCACAGTAAGAACGCATCAAGAGTGAGTCAAGGCAGTAGTTTTATATTTAGTGCTTGAAAACTGCATAATTTATAATGACTTTGCAAATAGGTGGAGGTGGGTTATTATATGGCTTGTGGGTAGGGCTGGGTACAGCCAAGGATGCAAAAGGCTGGAAGTTAGACCCCACACCAGTATCACATGGTTGGAAGTGTATGTGGTCCATCAGACAAATCTAAGAAGGAGCAGGAATCAATGCTTTTGAATAACACTTACATACCTCTTTGTTTGGCATATACTTTGGGTAAGGAAAACTGTGGGACGAAGTACCATCAATAAACAGAAATAGTCCCTGAAGGGCAAGGTCAAATTTAAACTACACTTGGCCACCCCCGTCATCACTTTGGGATTCCCTCCCTTTCACATACCTCATGTGTCTTGGCCAAGACAGTGCTGCCAAGACCCTTCCTTTCCCTGAAATTACATCTGATCTGACCGGAGGGGTGAAGGACAGTCTCTTCCTCTCAGGATGTAAACAAATATGAACTGTCCTGCATTCTGCATGGTGACACTGATGGATAGATGTTCTGTGGCAGGGTTCCAACAGCAGCAACAAATCTGTAATGCATTTCCCTCTGTCACAGTGTACACACAAAAAAGCCTCACACTGGGAGAGATAGGATTAGGGAAACAAGATGCACCCTCAGAGATGGGTAAAGGAGCATCACCTTGCAGAAGGTAGTAGAGACAGTTTTACCTCTTCTCATTTGCTACTGACATGTTCTGTGATTGTGTTAAAGTCTGGGGGCTTTCATTTCCCTAGCTGTAATATCTATATAGTATACTGAAATCTGTGGAGAGAAGATGCCACAGAAGGCCTGATTTCACAACATCTCATTCCCAGAGCTCATGCAGATGGCATAGTGACAATTTTTATCACAAGTATATTACGGCTCATAAACAGACTGAGGTAAATTTTTCATTGCTATATTTCTCTTGAGTTTCCAGGCTCTGTCTTCTTATGCCCCACAGTACGAGAAACATGGAACCTCCCTTTTGTCAGTGTACTCTCCAATTTTGTAACTAGTGTCCTTGGGCTGAAATGTGATCCAAAAGATTAGGAGACTTGAAACACTGTTTTGCTGACACTGTAACTCAAACTCAGGAAAAACATATGTCCCTAGAGAGTGCCAAATCTGGTACCACACCGAACTTTTCTTCAGGGAATACTGAATACAGAAACCCTCCCAGTATCCCAGATGCATTACTACAGCATTAATACTAAAAAGTGCATCTCATTTGTAAAAAGCTATTCTGGAGCAGAAAAGTCAAGAAGTAAAATTCACTACAAATAAAAATAAACCTGAGTTGTCCATCTTTATTGTGCACCATGAAAGACAGGAACTAGAATGACTGGCAGCAATGGCCAAAGGGAATGGTAGTTTGCCTACATTATTTGAATGTTTAATTATGAACATGTTATTAGAAATACAAATATTTGTGAGTTTCATATTGGTATTCTCTCTTCAGGTTTAAGCTGTAATTGCCTGTCTGCACTGATTACAAAAACATAGCCACAAATTGGTGTTTGGAAATTTCTATTTTGTAAATGGTTGAGCAGTATCTTCTGTTCTCTTACAATCCCCATTCCAAATACTTTATAGGCATTAATTGTGGCATATGCATTAAAACATATAGCATCGGCCCAGTATGATTGGCAATGCATGGCAAAGAAATCACATGTACTGCAACTACAGCAATTTACCTGGTCCTGTCATTCAGTTCTGTAGCATAGATCTTGCCTTTGCAAGTTACCTGAAAAACCCTTGCTTCCAATAACAGTACTGAGCACACAGGGATGTTTGATGTCTCAGTTTTATAATCATAGAACCACAGAACCATTTAGGTTGGAAAATACCTTTAAGATCACCAAGCCCAACCATTAACCTGGCACAAATCTAGTCTACCACTAAACCATGTCCTTAAGTACCACATCTATACCTCTTTTAAATACCTCAAGAACACATATTTTTGCTTCTGGAAAATCTAAAACTGTTTTTACCATTAGCTATATTTGTAGGATAGATAAAACTATTGCAATGAAGGGTCAGATAAATGTTTCATGCAACTTATTTGTGTCCTTTGGTATACTACCGAGGATGCTTTCTCTCTCACCATTTAAACTTCGCATTCCCTATCTTCCAAAATATGTAACTCTTTTTAGTTTACTCCTGGAGAGATGGTATGCACCACTCACCTGAGTTTTTGTCAGGCAGTCGGTTTATCCTCCATACAATGGAATTAAAGGCGTGCTCATATTTGGCAGTTCCCAAAGTTACTCTCATTACTGGCTCAGAACCAGACAGACCAGATGATCCAAAAGTGGCTCCCTTGTTCACCTTGGCTTTCAAAGATTTCTCCCCCAGGACACTCTCCCTACGGAAGTTCTTCACCCACTCATTTGGCACTGGGTAGCGGATCATCACGTTTTCACAAGGGACCTGAGTTAAAGGATCATGATTGGAAGAGAACCCCATGGACATCATCAGCCAGCTCTGCACCTCCACCTCAGCACCATTTATGCTGGCAGCTGTCCTCAGAGTAAAAGGCAAAGTTTTCTCAGCAAAGACAGTTCTGAATCGCATCAATTCAAACCTGCAGGCATCCAAGGGGTTGAACAGGATAATGCGGGAGTTATTAAACATATCCTCATCCACACATGAATGGAACTGGCAGCTGTATAATTTAATCCACTTAGTGGTAGTAGTGGGCATAATATCTTGCCTTGCAACTATTTCATTCCCTTTGATCAGGATATCATTAAGGCCCAGTCTGCATTCTGCCAGGCCAGAAAGGAAGCTGAGAACATAGATATGGGTCAGCACACTGTGCTGGAGAATCGCACTGTCTCCCTTGGCCAATATGCCATGAAACTCATCCCTGACATCAACAGTGATTTCTTCTTCTTGGTAGTTCAGTCCTACCGTGCTCAGATCTGTTGACGAAGTTGGCAAGTTCATCAGTGTGTCTTGCACAGCAGTGATGAAGCTAAGGAAGTCTCCATAATCTGTAGTCCCAAGCTTGATAATTTGCTCTCTCTCTGCTGTGTGTGCAATGGCTGGCTTAGGCTGATACTTCTTTTTCTCTTTGTATGTTGTGCGATCCAACCGCACGCTGTGTATCCTTCCATTCTCATCATAGTTCTGCAGTTTGCGCTCTGAAATCTCATGATTGATTTCAAGTTTGAGTTCCCGGAAAGGTTTCTCTAGTCCTTTCTCATAAAAAAGCTGTATACATCCACTGTCAGTCAGCTTCACATATATTGGTCCCCAGTGCCTGGATGACATAATATTCTTCTTTTCTGGGATCCTGAGCATCATTGGCCATCCATCCTTTGGCTGAGCTGGTGCCAAGTTAAATAAAGTTGCATCCAGATCACATGGCATCATGGGGTCATCATCAGGTAAAGTAGGACTGCTCACATGATCTGGGTCTCCAATCTGGAGTTGTTTGAGCTGCTCTACAGCATCTGTGTGGGTTACGCTTTTGTTAACCTCATGGAAACTGATGGTATCAGGCTCTTGATGGAGAATAATAAGAGAGTCTCTTTGGCTTTTGCCTGGAGCACTGGAGACAGAAGAGCTTTTGGAACGCCTTTCTCGCTCCTCAAAGAAGGAACTGAATGGATTGATGGGTGAGGGTTGGACATCTCGCAGAGATTCATCCAGAAAGGGATTAGTAGCACTCCATGGTGGTGTTTCAACACAAGGCAATTTGGTTAAGGAGGAGAGATCTAGTTTTTGAATTTTAGAGAGGTCCCCCAATGTGCTTTTAGGACGTTCTCTTTTCTTCAAGGATGTAGCGAGGTTAAAGTTAACATCTGGAGCCTGTGTTTCTGCAGGTGGGGTATCTGTTTTCAAGGGAGAAAGGTTCTGCGGTGAAAAACTGACTTCATTGTCATCAAAAGTCACCCAGCTGGGAAAGCGAACTGTGGTTGGTGTAGGTGAATGCCCATTCACAGAGGTGTTGTTCAGCGGCCAGTTGACAGCCTCCATATCTATCTCTTCATCTTCCTGAAGAGACGAGGAATTGTCTTTAAAAAAAGAGGGGAGGGGGGGAAATTTCAGCTAATTATTCTGAAGTTACCTAGTTCTCTCCACAAAATGAAAACCACAGCCTGCACAACAGTCTGTACTCTCAGGAAAGGCCTATTCATATGTTCGCCAAGAATAAGATTGTCAAAAGACTTGGTTAAAGTGCTGAAGAATCTGACAAGAATTAATGAAGAAAAAGACAGCTGAACACAGAAAAGCACTCCCAGAAAAAATGCGAAAGAAATGACAGCAATGATTGTATTGATTTCATCCCAACATAATGACCTAAAGGAGAAACTTAGTCCACATGTTGTGGCCATTTTTAAAAACTTCCCTCTCTAAACTTTCAGGATCCATTTCTTCTCTATAGTTACATTCTGCCACTTGCCCATAGTGTTCCCTCAATCCTGTTATCATTCTTTCCCTTTTCTGACCTTATACCCTTTGTTCTATAGAAGAATCCAGTGGGAAGAGGAATAAACATTAAGGAAAAGCACTTCTCCAGTGTGTCCCCACATACTTGTCTGTGCATTTGCTGTTACCACAAAAGCTGTTACCACATGGGGGTAATGGTGAAGGCGCCATAAAAGGTGCCTAGGTGGGATTTTCACCCAGGATATATTCAATAAGGAAACTCTTTGGCTTACCCAGTGGGAAGGAGTCTGATGTCTCTGAAACATGTCTCAGAGAGGCTGTGATCTGGGGACGTATGCTAGGATAAGGAAAAACATGTTTTTGACTTGTGTTGTGGAAGCTGTCCTCACCCTCTGACAGGACATGGCACCTTTGACTGCTATTTTCCTAGTCTCAGGTTCTGTCAAGACACTTTGTACAAGCCTGTTATCACACTGTGCTATTTCAATCCCAGCTCTTCTGCAGGAGATTTCTGCAGTGGTAATAAGGTGTTTTTCAAAATGAGCTCAAATGAGTTCAGAAATTAAATGGTTTTCTTCCCATTTTCTTCCCACTGGGCTAATGAATCAGAATGCTCCTAAAAATGAGCAGCCAGCATGAAATTATACTCTGTAGCTGCACCACAGGTTTGCGCTACATGATACAGCACTGTTAGCATTTGTGCTTTTTGCTTCTCCTAGACATAGAGATCCCATGTTTTACGTAAGCCACTGTTCTTCAGTACAAGTGAAAAAGTAAGCGTAAAATGTAGCACTTTGGTACACCTGTGGTTTCAGCATATTTTACAATATCAAAAACAACAATAAACTATTTAAGTCATTATTTAAATTGCCACCAGTTCCCAAAAAAGATGAGTTTGATTTCCATTCTGCCTCAACCATAATAGACAATTTGAATTTTCATTTCAGTTACCATTTAGAACATGAAATAGAGAATATTCATGGTAGCCAAAGTCCTGCCATAAACTCATTATAATTCTTGGGTAACTTGATATTCCAGGCCTCTCATTTCAGCTATATGTATCTTTATCCAACCTTTTGATCTAAGAACAAAACACATCATGCAAGTTCCAAGGGCTATAATTGAGAATTATGTATGAAGCAGAATGATACCAATTTGTTTTTCAAGCCACAATAATACAAAGCAGTAACAAGAACAAATAGCTTTTATGGACTACCCACGCATTGCAAAGTGTATTTGAAAAGAAGTGCCACTCTCTCAGTTTCTCATATTTTCTTCTCTACACTGCCATCTCACTCCCAGCTTTGTAGACTGCCTTTCTGTAGCCCCTGCTACTGGTCACATCACTGGGTAGGTACAGTGGTGGATTCTTTATCTGTTAAGTACTACCGCAAGGCTATAGATAGATTTGTGGGGGAAAAACTCAAGCCAGCAAACTATGATCCATAACCACACCCTGAGTGAGAAAGTAATAAAATCACACCAAGAATAATCTGATAGTCTGATCCTCAGTCCACACCAATACCTTCTATGTGGTCTTATGCCTTTCCAGGGCTTTGGTCACCAAGCATGTGGTCCTTTGAATCAAAGCAAAGGCAATGAAAAGATATGACTCTCTGGTTTTATGGTATTTCTGGGAAAATATTGCCCATCTCTTTTAGGACTTCTAAAACTCCTGTGTTTATAAGATCAGGGTTTCTTAAGAGTGGACCATCTCTTCTCTGCCTGCAATTATAATTTTCCCCTTTCCTGCATCTTAACTTTTGAATTGCAGAAACCAAATGTGATTCCACAAATAAAGTATTAACACCTCTGGTAAGTTTGAGAGACAGATGAGAAGACGTCCTTAAGAGTCCATGTGAAAACCGCACAGAAATTACTTGAAAAATTTCTTCCTAAACTGAACAAGTTTTATAAGATGAATTAATTTTTTGATCCAGATGACAAGAAATACAGCTGAAGGATTAAGAGAATATGATTTCATATAGGTACAATTGTGTAATTTTATTTTCTAGGAAAAAAACAATAAACTGTTATTTGATTTGATATGTGGAAGGACCAAATCTGGGAAGTGAAATAATCTTTGTTTCCCAAACTAAAATCAAAAGTATATTCTGCTGCTGCCAAAGAACCATATCATTGTGTTTACAAATGTTTGAAGAATACAGAGGTGGTTCTAGAAAAGACAGAGTTGTAGCTTTCTCTACAAGAGAATGACTAAGCAGGGAGGATAAAAATACCAATATGTTAATGCAGCTAAGCATCCAAAGGAAGTTACAGAGAACTGGGTGAAATAGTGCGTGTATCCCAAGAAAAATATTGGTACCTCTGCTGCAAAGGGAAACCCAGCATGGTTAAAAATCTTGATATTGCTAGAGGATGGCTTAGACAATTTCTTCAGTTTTTTCCCTTCTTGACTTTGGATGAGTTCCTGAATATGGGTGATAAAGTTCAAAATGCACAAGTCCTTCAATTTGGCAGCACCTAAAAGGGTCTCAGACAGGACACTTAAGGAAGTGATTCCCTAGATGAATTTCTTGCTTTCATACCTGTTTTCAAAATTCCTTCCTATAAAGTAAATCAGGATGTGTAGATGTGGCACTTAAGGACATGGTTTAGAGGTGGACATGGCAGTGTTAGATTAATGATTGGAATTGATGATTTAGAGGTCTTTTCCAACCTAAATGATTCCATTATTCTAGGATAAGAGGATAACTTGCTGAAGGAATATGGATAGTCTTCAACCCAGAGTGACTCCTGACGAATAAAGAATAGCTCTGCATAATGGCATAAATGATCAAAAGAAAGCCCTTGTTTTTTCCTTCTTTACTGACTTTGCTTTCATTAGGAAATTACTTTGATAGGTGTCTACTTTGCAAAATTAAAATATCTTTTAATTGGCTGACCTTGCCAGATTCCAACCTGACTGGTAGCTCCAGCCAACAAAACACAGGAGCACATTTACCAAGGAGGTGCAGGGCACAGTAACTTGGACTCCTTGTCCAGTCACACCAGCAGTGTGAATTCTGGGGTGAGCAGTCACAGGCTGCTCACACAAGTATGCATCTCTGCATTCATTACCCCATGTAAGTGGTGCCTGCAATTAGCACTGGCTGTGCCTCACTGCATACGTGCCTGAACTACGTTACCGGGCCACTAAATAATTTGGACACTTATGTCCCCAGTCCACAATAAACTGCCAATCTGTTTATTTTTCATTCACAGGCCTCTTAAAGTTTTGCTGGCTTCGCAAGTGTTCAGCAGCAAAACAGTTAATCATTTCAGCACGATAAACTGGAAAACAGCATTGTTACAATGAATGTAGAACATCTCACTGTGATTGGCCTCTTGTAACTCACAGTACAAGGAAAAAAGCTTTGGTTCGCTTTATTGTATCATCTTTTAATTTTTCTCTTTGGTTAAACCATGACAACTACTTGGCCAAAATCACCAGATAGTATCATTTTACTTATGCCTGGGGGAAAAGCAGCCACCCAGCGGCTAAAAGAGATTGATATTGCAAATTATTTGTGATCAAAACTATGCCATGGAAGTAGGAAGAAGATCTGAGAGTGCTATATACCTTTCAAAAGGAAAGGCAGGCAACGACTTTCAGAAATGGATCTGAGCAGGTGCCTGGATTTTCATATTTCTGCATACTCATCTTTTGCGAGAAATTAGCTCAGAGAGTCCCAGCATGACTGTTTCTGTGATCTGAATGTATTAATTTGCATTTAATTCAGATAGCCCTACTTTAAACTTTAGTCTGTAGTACAGGCATACCCTCAATATGGTCACGTCTTCCAACAGGGTGCTTGCTTCCCTGATGTAGCCTACACCAGTCCCTCACACTGGATCTCTTCTAGGGCTCTTGGTGGGCAAGTAATCTACATAAAGATCACCAGACACTGGTATACAGGCTTGGCCTTTAAAGATCAGCCAGGTCAAGAGAATGCCAGCTACAAAACCTGTAGTGTCTCTGTATAAACAATGATAGAAAACTAGAAAGTGCAGACAGATAGAATCTCAGAGAAATCAAGGACTAGGCTGTCTGTGGTTATGCCTCCAGGACAAAGGTTAGGCTTTCACATAGTTTCTGTGACATCCATATCTGGTCATTTTCTGGCATTTCTTTTCCATATCTAAGTCAGTGCAACTGTGTCTGTACACTTTTTTTGGGGTGCTCTGTCGTGTTTCTGATCTTCCCAAGACAAATGGTGTAATTTAAAAGATACTTAAAGTGAGTGGGCCATTGCTCTGAAGTGGTACAACTGGACTCCTATTTCCAGCCTTGCCACCACTCTGCTCTGTGGCTCTGAGAAAATGGTTCATCACTATTGCATCAAATCTCTTTCCGCTTTTTGTAATTTCTGACTAGAAGAGTGTTACATGTGGAACAGTGATTGTTCCTGTCTAATACAGTATCCAGCACATTTCTGGGATTCTCACAGAACACAGCTGTAAGTGGGTAGATATCACAGAGGTGGATCTAAACTTACAAACTGACTCAATGAACAGGTCTGTTGCATCTATGCACTTAAAAAGAGTTTCAAGTGTAGTAACAAGATAGGAAGCCAGGATTGTTTTTGCAAGCTTCCCTGTTTATCACAACTCTGTCAATAGTGAAAGGTCAAATCTGTTACTACTGCAGACACCAGCATAAACATACAGTAGAAAAGTGCCACAGAAACCAGCTGCAAGAATAGGCAACTCAAAGCAGAGAAGACTTCTTGTCAACAGGAGGTTACTATCTGCTTATTTTGCAAAGAAGAACATCCCGGTGAGGATAACAGTTATTAGCTCTACATGCTTCCTGGGTACCTATGCTCGCAATCAGTGTGTGATAACATTAAAGGAATACTTAGAAATGTCCTCTCCCAGCCTTTCAGGACACTTTCTTCCCATGAGCTTCAGAATAGACTCTGGGGACAGAAGAAGAGGCAAACACCTTGCCTCCTTTCAAGAAGAGTGTGGAGAGTGACAAAGCCCTTGACCACCAACACCCAGCAGACTTCAAGATAGACTTGTAGAAATTCCTCAGACTTTTCAGTGTCTCTGCAAGATCTGACATATGGAAGAGACAACTGGTCACACAGTCCATGGCCTCTACTCTTGCTGCTAAACACATCACATACAAAAAAATTAACAGCAATCTAGTTCTCCAGCATGTTGAACTGTTAATAAAAGAAGTGTGTTTTTAACTTCATACTTTCTGGCACAGCTAAGAGACATTTCAAAATCATCACAGACTAAGTAATGAGCAGGGAAAGGCACAAGATGAAACACTGAAGTCACAGATCTGATCTCTGGTTCTTTCTCTTATTCCTTCTCCTTACACTTGACAGGCTTCTCAGACTGTGTTGAATTGATTCATCCTTAGATAACTTTTCAGTTCATCATACTCAGCTATACTCTATCATGGCACCTCTTTGAACTCAGTCATCTAAATTTAGGCCATGTAAATCACTGGCCTGATTAAACCTAGTGTAGTTGTATCCCAAATCTGTACTACAGTAGTACTACTACATAGGCTGTTCCCAGCAGGGGGTTAGTGACTCCTTAAATGTGATGCCTATTCCTTGGTTAACTATTGCAAATTCATCACAAGCCCTGAAAGAACCTTAGCTGTCAAAAGAAGTTAAATGATCTGAAGTTACACCACAAAGCTTCTAAATCTATTTAAAACACAATGAATTTCATCTGGGTTCAATTAATTTATCCCCATCAGTTTCTATAAGAATGGTTATATTTCATTTTAAATGTAAGCCATCATGCAAAACTGAAGATGAAATACAAGACAATTATTACTCAGCCCCTCACAGCCAGGTTGCAGCTGCCCTCATACTGCAAGAAAAACTGTTGAAAAGGATGGCTCTCCATGCACTATCTTAAAGTATCCCAGAAGTTTTTGTGGGCTTCTTCCATTGATGTTTTTTACTTTCTTATTATTCTCTATCTAGACAGAACTATGTGTTTATGGGAAGGCAGGACTACTGTATTTCAGTATTTCAGGCATTTGCACTTCACTACCCTGAATTATTTGCCTTGTGTCTCCTCCACTCATGCCACCTCTTGCTGCTTGGAGAGGGAAAGGAAAATCTTCAAACATCTGAGCCTGACCTAACCTTTAAGAAACTAGTATCAGATACCCATAAGAACAGCAGTAGTTGCCTCTGTAAGTCTCATTGCAACCAGCTATGTATGAAGGTACTCGAGTGCCTTTTTTTGTGTCACACATTTTCCTCTCCTTTGTTTATCTTTATCAACTGGAGAAACTAATTATACAGACTGAAAATCAATCAGAGTGCTTTCATTATTCCTTGAGTAAAGAAAATGTTCAAGATAATAAGATTAGTTTGCAACTTAAAACTTTTTTTGTGTGATTAAATTTAAAAATGCTCAACATTTTTATTGTGTTATGTTTATTGAGCAGATTCATGAAGAAAAAGCTTTTCAGATCTGGTATGGAATAACTAAAACAATATTTCAGCAACTCATAGTTTACGCAAAGATAACTTCCCTTCTCCTTGTACAGATCTCAGCTACACTCTCTGCTCTCGGCTGTAAACTATAGTTTTGTAAAAGTTTCTTGCATGTTCTGCAATCTGTACTGTGCAGTGGCCTCAGCAAACAGAATAGATCTGGCTAGTCCTATAACAAAACCAAGCATCTGTAGAATATTGTTAACAAAACTAATAAATTAGGATTCCTGAAGCGGATACCTATATTCAGAAAATATTCTTTCCAAATATACTGCTTATTTTTAGTCTGTAAACACCTAGAAGTTGGTGTACTAATACTCTTAGACAGAATTACAGTCAAGAACAAACAAAAAACCTATCCAAAAATCAACAGAATATTGCAGCAAATATAGATATATAGCTTTGAAATGGAAGTGCCTGTGTGCCTGGGTCTTCAATTAATATCAATTTATTATTAGAACAGTAGACTCCAAATTATATATAGTTCATGCAAGTCATGGACAAAGTTATTAATGTCTTGAAGAAGCTGTTAGATGTTCATGTCATGTAGGAATTATGTGGCAATAAGTAAGAGGCAACAACTTTTACATGGAATAAAACACTCCTAGTGATAGCTAAGAAAAAGCACTGCTTATCACTTAAACACAGCTTGCTTTGTTTGTCTTTTTTCAGTAAAGAAGGCTACTCTAAATAGAAATTGAAGTAAACATTTTTGTTCTCTTAGCATACTGGAAAAAAAAAAGTGGAGTTACTCTCTTATATGTACAACAATGGCAGTGAATGGGTCCCACAACTCTTACTGAAAAGAGGGCTTTTTGATTTAAACACATTTGAGAGTCACAGATCTAGAAAGCTTGTGCCCTTCCTGAAGATCACTTCATGTGCTTCCATTAGCTGGCCAGAAGGTGGTACATTAAGACTGACATAATTAGAAGTCTTCAAGATTTTTACAAGATTTAGACAAGACTATGCTTGTTCAAAGAATTCACAATATTCATGTGACATGATACTATTGTTTTATAATTAAGAATAATTTGAGCCAAGTTGTGAACTGACCTCACAAAAGTGGTGGAGAAGGGACTAAAATCTTCTTGTTTTATCTGAGAACTTCTCATAGAATTGTAGAATCATATGCTGAGTTGGAAGGGACCCATCAGGATCATTAAGTCCAACTCCTGGCCCTGCATAGAACACCCCAAGAATCACACCAGGTGCCTAACAGTGTTGTCCAAACACTTCTTGGAACTCACACAGGGTTGGTGCTGAATGATCACTTCCCTGAGGAGCCTGTTCCAGTGCTCAGTCACTCTCTGGGTGAAAAACTTTTTCCTGATGTCCAATCTAAACCTCCCCTGACTCAGCTTCATGCCTTTCCTCTAGTCCTGTCACTAGTAATGAGAGTGAAGAGATCGGCACCTGCCCCTCCTTTTCCCCTCATGAGGATGTTGAAGACAACGACGTCTCCTCTTAGTCTCCTTTCTCTAGGCTGAACAAACCTACTTCTATTAAACAAACACATTAATTCATAAAGTAAGTGTCTTCGCAAATAAGCATACCTACCTGACTCATTACAAACTAACTGCGTTTCCATCCCTGAAGACATGGCATAGATATGACTGACATACTTTTACCATTATGTCATCTAACTTTGTTCTTAGCAAGGTGTGCTCAGCCCAGAGGTTACCAAGACAGTGACTACACCCTAGCCTTAGTCATTAATACTACCATGGGAGTACTTACACTGCCAGTTTGGTTAGGCATGACAAAGCCCATGTGTGAAGGGCCAGAGTAGAACTGGAAAACACAAAGCTGAACCGGCTTCAGCAGAGGGATCAATAAGAGAATGAGAGATTCTCTGTGGAAGAACGAATCATGCTGCTTTATCTTTCATTCAAAAGGAGAACAAGGAGCAAAAGAGAAGAATGAAGACACACACAGATTATATTTTTCAAAAGCAGTTCCTTTCCAAGTACTTTGGCAGAGATAAATTAGGTCAGTTTTCCTCCATGTACTTTGGACTTTGCTTCTATCCACAAATGTCTGCCTCCCTCTCTGATTTTAATTTGCAGTACATACAGCATATATTCAGTAGTGGAACTGCCACTGAGACAAGACCATGGACCTGATGAAGAAATATTCTGAGAGTGAATAAGGAAAGAAAAATGCTTCTGCTACCTCAGGATGCTTCAGGAAGTTGGTATGTGGCAAGCAGAATAAATCTGTAGCCAACCCTGTAAGTTCAAAAGCAATTCCCATTCCATCTTGGGGGAGCTGATACTATCATCCATTGAACAAGATCTATCTTGCAAAAAGCAATTACATAAATCTTTCATACACAGACAGTACATTACTTCATTATGCCATAATTTTTCATGCACTATATGATGGGCTGGTAACAAAATACAGAGGTTTGCATATCTCATTAGCTCTGTCTTGAGTGCTTGAGGTAATACCACTTGGAACAAGCCTGACATTGGCAGTGGCAGACGGGGGATGGAAATGTGCCAGCTACTGGATCCTCTTAAAATCTGGGGTCCCACGGAGCAGCATAACTTTTGACCACAAAGCAACACACTATGGTCTCATGCATTGAGTTATGGATTCAAATGGCAGCTGCAGTACTGCATAGGCGTGGGGTCTGGCTTTGTCAAATAAATGCAAGAAATAGCCCATAGGAAAATCCCATAGCCATAGGAAAACCCAAGGCAGGAGACCATCACGTGCATGAGATGTCTGAAACACTCTGTCAGTCCATCAGTTCAGAAACTGTACTGGTAGTGACCACAAATGGTAACATCAGCTGATGACAACTTGGTAGTCAGAGCAAAATAACTGATCGATCTCTAATTCTTAAATGGGAAGTTCTTGCATGGCCAAAGCCAGTATCACTCCAACTCTCTGCTCAGTCTTGTCCTGGTTCTGTAGCAAAAAAACAGACAAGTCAGTATACAGGGATGCTGAAGAAGCCTGTACCAGTGCTCAATCCACTGCTTACAAAAATAAACACTGCACATGATCTAGAAAGAGACAGGGTATTTTACATCTTCAAAATGCACTATTGCAACCAGTTCTGGCTCCCCATAACATTTAAAAATAGTAGCACTAACCTCCTCATTCCTACACCCAAGGCATTTCCCAGGATCAAGCTTTATATCCTATCAAGTCAGCAGTTCACATCCTGTCTGCCAGATATGTCTGCATATCTCAGGTTATCTGGTCAAGAGGTAACCTCCTATTTATACACTACCGTTATCCTGAGGAATAGCAACATGATTTACAACTTATGTCATTGCTGATATTAAAAAAAAACAAACAAAAAAACCCCAAAACAAAGACCCACTTAGCAATTTCTAAAGTAAGGTTCTATGGAAACTTCAATTTCAGCTACATATTTAAACGATTTAATTACCTGATGAACTGAAAAGACAAATGTGTTCCATAGACAACACAGCTGATACATAGCTATAAATTATGGAAGTTAACAGTGCTCAACTTTTGCTCAAAGGTTATGCTAATATTTTTACCCCTTGTAGCTTGTTACAAATGTTTTCTGTTTAAAGTCCAGAGAAGACCATATACCTACAGTTTGGCCAGTTCTTGACTCAAAGAATATGTGAGCTCCAGGCTACAGTGAAGATGAGCTATCAGATGAGGTGCTCAATTCAAAGGTGAGAGGAGCTATAACGAAGACTTGTGTAGGTAAATTTGTTTTTGTTATTTTTTAATTCTTGGAGGGATTTTTGACACAAAACACAAAGCACTGAAGGCCACTGGCTGGAAATAGTGTGAGAAAATAGAAAGGACAGCCTGATCTACGTGTAATGCCTGACTCGTATAGATATCCCTGAGGATGCACCTGCCAGCACAACACCTCCACCCTCAACAAAAAATGTTAATTACAGGTTCCTGAGAAGCAGGACGATGCAAAGGATATGACACAGGAACTGGCTGCAAAAGGCTAAGGTGCTAATCTGAACCATATGATAGTCTAAGTGACCTTCAGCTAGCAATTTATGCCTTTTGCTCTGCAAACTTTCTCTCTGTAGCAAAGCAAAAAGACTAATGTAATGGTAACTGTTAATGGCTGTTGTCAAATGCATTTGATAAATAGGCTACCATAACTTATGTGAAAGCTTGTGGGCTTTCTAGGAACCATGCAGGATAAATGGAATAAGCAAGGAAGCTCCTATAGGGAATAAAATAATTGAAGACAGTAGAAGCTGTGGTGCTTGGCTGAGCAAAATTTAACTCATGCATGCCAAGGTATTTCCTTGTGCACTGGCTGTTGCAAGTAGGTGTATCTGGATGAGAACAAATCGAAAGGTGGAGAAACAGTGGTAAACAGCTAAGCCACAATGCTTACATACAGAGTGGCTGGGAACCTCTCCTCTCCCTCTGCCTCTCCTCTTCCTCTCCTCTTCCTGTCCTCTCCCTCTCCTCTCCCCTCCCTCTCGTCTCCCTCTCCTCTCCTCGCCTCGCCTCTCCTCGCCTCTCCTCGCCTCTCCTCTCTTCGTTTCTTCCTCCCATAGGCTGAGAAACAGGGTACTGTTGACATTATTTATGGACAAGATGGATTCCACCAAAAAATACTGGATGTAAGCCAAAAAAGCTTACCAAGACCTTAGAAAGAAAAGTCTTGCAGCAACACATACTGAAACATAATTGTTACAGTCAGATAGGCACCACTGTATTCAGTTATTATGGAAGAAGAAATATTCCCACTACAGAGTATCCTGACTTCACCCTCCTTTATGGTGACACTCTTCTCAGGTTTTGCCCATCCAAGAAAATTACAATGACGGTGCAGGGGATGTCTTGGAGTGTGTTTGTAAAAGCATGGCTGTATTGGCAGCATTGGTACCTCCCCTGCCAGTCTGGCTAGCACAACCATTCTATCAACAACGGCAGCCAACTTTGGAAATTAACAGAACTGACCCAGGTCGCCCACTGTATACATATAACGAAAGGATTCCCAAGGATGGTGGAAGACAGAAAACTTGTCAGCATGTTCATCCAAATATATTTTAATTAATGCTCCTGTTATATGTCCCTATGTCCAAGTCTGAGAGTCTTGTTACCATCCCATAGCGCTATCACCATCTCATCTCTAACCTCAGGGCAGCTGTTGACCAGCCTGGGAGGCTGCTGTGTTGTTTTACAACCTATTGCTCTGATTGATGAGGCCATTCCCCCCTTTCCACACTCATCTGTTCCAGGCCTGGGACTCCCTTAGCACAACCTTTCCTTCAATCCAGGCTCCCGCAATAAAACCCCAGCTGTTGTGCAGCTATTCACAACGGCAGGAAATCAACATAACCAAATACTGAGCTGTTGTCTATCTTATGTCATTTGGAGTTTTGTTTTGCCTTTTCTTATGTGTGTGTAGCCACCACCGTACATGGGATCATTCAAGGTCACTCCACAGAAGCAGTGAGAAATGATCCAACAAGCAATTTCTTCCTCTCCCTTGGACTATGCTGGTGTGATTACAGTGAACAGAAAGGCAGGGGCCTCTCTGCTAAATGTGAGAGTTTGACCGAAAGACACCCATGAATGAAGAATGGAAAGAAGTAACTCATTATCATTGTCACGACACTCTGTGCTGAAAAGTGAAGAGGAAACCTGTAATTCCTTCCTCTGCACAGATAGTAATTTCCCATCTTTCCATCTCTAATAGGCATCTTCCCGCCAAGCTACAATTCTGACTGGGGGCAAAACACAGGGTATACAAGGCCCATATTTCTATATGTTAGTCCTGCATAACTTCTCAGACAGGATGATTTATTTTCTTATTTATTAGTTTTAGCAATCCCCAACATCACTTCATTTTAGCTGTGTCTCCTCTTTCTTCCCCAAATGATGCTCCCCATTCCTTTGATGGGAATGCAGAGCAGGGAGGAATAAGGAACCCTGAATATTTCTGTCCAGAGTACCAGAACTAGGAATTAGGCAAGATACAAGGGCTGGATGGGGTGGGGCTCTAGAAGTGTCAGTGTCAGTAGTTAGTGTACAAAATACACCACAGAAAGCTAAGTGGAAATAAACTTCTGCATTCATGAAATGTGGAAGAGACCTGGCAGGTCTCTTCAGGGTACAGGACAAGATCGTAGGGAGACAAAAAAAAAAAATGATGGACAGTGATAGAAAATCTTACTGCCTCTATCACCAAACTGTGTAGCTGGTATGGTGGCAGCAGAGAGACAAGAGCTGAGCACAGAATGTGACTAATGTGAAGGAAAACAACAGGGCCCCCACAGCTGCTGTGCCCTGTAAACAAAGCTCAGCTTTCTGAAAGGCCATGTGTGATTTTGCAGAAGAGTCCTGAAAGAACTGAGGTTTGCCTGAAGAAAACAACAGGGATTAGAGAAATGAGGTACATGGGATAATAAGCTAATGGGAGGACTTTACAAAGCTTGACCAAAAGGTACCCAGACAATAAAATACAATTATTAATGTATTCCTATAAATAGATCAAATGAACATTCAAGAAATGAATGGGCAGCAAATGCTTAACAGCAATATCTTACCTAAAGCAGTGTCTTACTAGTGGCACTGACTGGTGGAGGAAATTTGGCAAGAGTTATCTTAGAAGAACAACATCGCTGTGGACAAGAATGACTGAGCAGGTTGCTAGTGAGCATTCTGTTCTAACACTTCAAGAACTACGCTGACCACATCCTAGGAAAAGAGACTTTGTTCTTCATGAGATTATGCTGCAAAATTAATTCAGCATGCTAAGAAAATGGGGATAGGTGGAAGTTTTCTGGCCACCTGGCTTATTTGGGTATGGTGGATAAAATACTTAGGTAAAGTGTGAGAAATAAATGTCAGATGAAAAAGTACCACCAGCAGACTTCCACCAGGGTAATAAGTTTAGAAGAAATACCTAAAGGGACTGCATCTCCCTAGTTTGCATGTTTGTATCACTCATCTAGGTCCCATCAAGGTCAAGTGGTGGAAACAAAAAAAGCCAGTCATGTGCACAAGGATATGCACCCTGCGGAAACGTTTGAATTTAACACCTCACATGAAATGGCATTTCTTGTAGGATTGGTTCAGGAACATACATATGAGCACTTAAAGTCATGAAGGAGAATTCTGCCCTCCCATTGGCTTAGTTGAAAGCATGTTTCTGCTTGAGACAAGGAATGTCCTGGGAGTATGTTTACTTGAAAGAGAATTTTAATGCTCTAGAAATGCTGACAGCTTGCAAGATTAAATCCTGTATTTACTAACTCAGCAGTATCCTTCTCCCTAAACTTTCCCATCATCACCGCACCACAACATAAGTGGGCAACCCTAAAAAACAAGGTATCTATGACACGTGGCAAATCTGTGCTTGAGCTCTCTGAGCTGGATCTGAACAAAACTTTCTTGGCATCAACTTTGCTGATGATTTTGGATATGAAAACTGGTTCACCCATAAAACAAATTGAAACCCAACTCTTTCATTATAGGATCTGAACAGTTGTCTGATCAGCAGCCTGACTGTGCTGGGGTAAAAGCCATGCCACGGTCCTGTGGGCGAGCCAGTCTCCTCGTGAATAGTTTCATGAGGCATCAGGAAGCAATTACCGAATCCCAGCACAACCTAATTACGACCCCTCTCCTCCTTCACCAAGTATCACTTAGGAGAAGCCAGAATTACTTTTCTCTTCTCTCCCCTATAGCTAAAACATAGATGAAGGTGTTTTTTTCCCCCCTTTAAACTTTTAGCGGTGTTTAGTGTCTTTATGCCGAGCCTTTTGTCTTCGGGAAGAGGCTGTTTCGATGGGAGCCGATGGAAAGACAACTGTCCGGCAGACAATGGGGCTGTCTGCCGAGCAGGCGCTTCAGCAGGGAGACCAGGCTGGCCGAGCCAGAGGCATTCCCGGCCTGTTGCCACGGCAATGGGGTGAGCGGCGGGGCTGCCCCGGACAGGGGGCTGTCCCCTCTCCATGGGGCTGTCCCTCCTCTCCATGGGAGGTGCCCCCCGTCCATGGGGCTGCCCCTGCGCTGTGCACCCCCTGCCCCCGGGGCAGCGCTGGGGGCCGTGCTGGGGCCGAGCGGTGCCCCCCGAGCCGGGTAGGGCTGTGGGTGCGGGCTGCCTTTCCTCCGCAGTACTGACTTGTACAGACAGGCCTGGGCGCCAATTACTGAATTTCAACGAGATCAAAATAACATGCACCAAACAGGTTAAAAGCGCTGCATGCCTGGAACTAGCATCCTTCTGGGTCCGCCAGAAGTAGTGGGGAAAACACGGGTAGTCCCTGAGTGTAGGTATTGCACAGGAAGCTCTGGCTGATCAAGGATGCTGAGTAGCGGGTTGGTTTTCCAACTTTAACATGCGGCAAGAACTAATCCCACGTATTTTATCTCTTTCTCCGGCTCAGCATGCTACAGTGTGAACCATTAGCAAGTCATTCAGTGGAAGTGGCAACACTTTCACAGCACAAAAAATAAATATACATAGCATTATCCTCTGTAAACACAGGGTAGCCTTTAACAGGAAAGCAGCTACTGGAAGCCTGCGTGTTTCCACTAACTTTTGGCTCTCAGCATCGAGTCTCTGTATGTACATGTCGCTCTAGAGTATGCAGATTTTTATAGTTTCACTGTCCGAACTGAAAAATTCTGGTTGCTTTTGTGATAAGGAAGACTTTATTCTTAATGGTCTTCGAAGGAAAAAAAAATAAAAAGAAAGAGAAAAGGAAAAGAATCAATTGTTATCCTTTAATTTCCCTTCTTATTCACTGTAATGCTTGGTACACAAATTGAGGAAACAATGTCAAGCAGACAAAGCAATTGCCTTTTCTGCCAAGAGCAGCCTTACTTTTGATTCGGTTAGAAGAACAAGGATCCTGCTACAGCAGCTGTCCATTCCAACAGTTTGTAAACTGTAAGTTTATGTAAGTACACCAAGGCATGAGTGTTTCTTCATTGCCTTTATGGCCTGCAAAGCAGGCTAAAAATCTCTTGAGAACAGGAGCTCTCATGAGAGTATGTGAACTTCAGGTCAGGACAGAGAGTCTCCTGGATCAGCATTCCTGACAACATTTCAGTGATTCTCTGTTGGTCCCAGCTGGAACCTGTACATGCTGAGGCAGCTGCAAAACAGACAATAAGCTAGGCTCAACTGAACAGCTTCCAGCTTTGGTAAAGCTCTGGAGTTCAGCTTAAATTTGGGAAAGAGAAAGTTGAGGTTGATTGTTTTATTTTACATTATTTCATTCATTTCCTAGCAAGGGACCACCTGGAAAGGGTGTCTGCCAATGGATGGCCAAATGCCAAGCAAATTTCACTACTCAGTGAAGATATTCTTTGGCTGGTTAGGCTGTCTGCACTTGCACGATGCAGCAGATAAAAGATATGTAAAGCAGAACTCTGCGAGCAGCAATTTTGCTGAAGTGGCAAAAGGGAGCCTCTCTTGCTACAATGAGCCTGTAGGAGCCACCTTTGGATGGAAATAATTTTGTACACTTCACTTACTGTTGTCTCCAAAGGTGTTTTACGGTGAATGATGTGTTCAATAGTATGTACTTAGGCATAATATGCACGGATTTCAGTTAGCTAGGGAGGGTCAGATGGAAAGAGGGTAATGTTACTGGAAGGCATCCTTAGAAGCAGTGATTCTGGAAAAGATCTGGAAGATTATCACCTCTGGGGCAATCTTGAGACTAAAAAAACTGATATAATATTAGTATTTAGGAAGAGAGAAGCATGAAGCAGAGAGGAAATAATTTCATTTGTGTATGCAGTATGGCCTGGTTCCCAGTGGACCACTATGACCTGATCTTTCACCCAGAATTCCGGGACTTAGAAAAACCGAAAAGATTCACAACAACTATAAAGGAATAAGAACTCTACCACCTAGCAAAAGACAAAAGCTGAATCTATTTAATCTGCTTCACAGGAGATTCAGGAACAATCAGTCTGTAAGCACCTACAATGAAAATTATAAAAGAAAAATTGCTGTGGTCTAAAAAGTGATAGGTGATAGCTGGAAGGCAACATGGAGAAACTTAGATTAAAACTCATGCAGAGTTTTAATACCAAGAGCAATTAACCACTGAACCAACCGACCAAAAACCCTGCTCAGTGAAGTCACAGGAGTGCTTTAGGCAGGTGAGATTACCCTAGTTCTCATAGGAGCTAAGTCAGGGATGTGCTATGGTTTATCATACGCAGAAGCTCCAGCTCCATGATGGCTTTAAAACTTTTTGATCTTTTAATCTGCATGGGAAAAATATAGTAATGGTTATTTAAGTACCTCCATCTCACTCTCCTGTTGTTTGATGAATTTTGAAATAGCGGAACAAATTTTAGTGCTGCTCCCTCACAGGAAAACATTAATGTAACTCAATGAAGTATGGAGAATTGATGCCGAATTGAGCATTTTGGAACTGACTGGAAGGAATGGAAAGTCAAGGTTACAAAGAAAGCCAGGTCAAAATTCAGGAAGCCAAATATAATCGTATCTGTGAGGATGTCCTCACAACAATCTGATTTAAAAGTGCTCAGACATACATGATTCTACATAATGATACTGAAGTATCATCTACATAATGATATTTAAGTACAAACTGTTGTTGAAAATAACAGAGGAAGAAAAAATATTTTGCATCAAATTATCCTTATCGCAACTTAGCTGAACTTTGGTTTTTTGCACTTCAAAACTCGGTTGCCAATGTACACTTTTGTGTAAATCCAGCTGCTTGTTCCTGCCTAAACGAGGGCAATGCACTGCTTGTGCTTTCAACAAATACCGAGTCCCCTAACAATGCAGCACTTGACGAATCTGAATTGCTCACTCACCCACTGAAATTCTATACAGAGCAGCCCAGAGCTGTTAACCTCAGAGCAAAACCTGCTTCCAGACCTTTCCTTTCTTGAACACCTCAGTGGGCAGACACAGATTTCCATTATCCTTTCCGCAATATTTGCAGAAAATGAATTTAATTCTTTTTGTATGTTTTATTTTCTTTTCTTCCATTACAGAGAAACCTTTATGAACAGGGAAACAGCCAACTTTTTCTCCGTCTGATCAGAAAAGAAATAACCTCCCACGAAAGTTCACGAACCAAACCGCTCTCCTCCCCCACATCCTCCTCGGCTTTACAAGGCGGTGCGTTTACAACACGGCGCTATGAATAAGGCATAGGACACGCCGATTGAATTGCATGCATACATACAACTTACGATTCCCTTTTCAATCACTTGTTTTAGGAGGACCAAACATCAACCCTCTGCTCATCCTACCAGTACTGCTCACAACATCAAACTCTGTCTCTAAATAAAACTTTCCGAAGTCAGTGGTATCGAGTTGGATGTTCCCTTGGATTTCACGGGCTGAGATGTTCCTCCCCGTCTCCTCTCTCCGTGCTATCAGCCATCCCCCCGCCTGCCCCGCCGCTGCAGTACCTTGCTTCTAAACCAAGTTTGTGCGCTCCTCCTCCTCCCACCGACACAAAAACCCGAACGCAGCCCGCCGAGACGAAGGGACTCGCCCCCGCTGCACTCACCCGGGGCTCAGGTCCCCTCCGTCCCTCGGTCCGAGGGCTGGCTCCCCGGCCCGTGTCCCTGGTCGCCCTTGGCTACGGGCGCCCGGGCAGGAAAGCCTCCCGCTCCAGAGCCGGCCAGCCCGCCCTCTCGGCTGGGCAGGGCGGGGAGATGGGGAAATGTGCAGGTTGTGGGCAGATCTGGCACACCCAGAAAAGTAGGAGGTGGGAGACAGGCAGGCAGGGAGCCGCCGGCGAAACGGGTGCGGAACTTCACGCTAAACCCCACCGAGCAAAACCGCCAAAGTTTTGGGTTTTCCTCGTACGTATAAAAGCTGCTCGTTTGGGGTGAAACTAAAACAAACTCCCAAAGATTTCAGCTGAACACCTTGCAGAAATGCAGCAGGCTGCTCCTCATGTCAGCAGCTGAATCACCGTGCCCACTTAACTCTTTAGACACCAGCTGGCTTTAGGACCGGGATTTCCTTTTGTCCTCTCAAGTGAACTGTTTTGGATTTACTCCAGACTGAGTTAATAGAGATAACTTTTAAATGCAAAGCACATACCACATTTTAAAAGAACTCAGTTAGTTAGCCAGTCATTTTTAATCTCTTTGGAATCATTTTCCTATGTTTCTCATAGTCATGAGTCTCTCTCAAACTAAAGGACTGAAATTAAAGGCTCGTTTCTGATCATTGGAAGGATATGAGATTCTAGTGCAGTCTTACAGATGGAAAATGAAGGACATAAACCCTCAGTTTTTAAACAACAAGTAAGACAAATTTATGACAGTGATTACAGGATATATCCATTTGTGATAGCAGGGGATTAGACTTCATCCAGGAAGTTCTTGGCAATTCTTCCCATACAAGCCAAATGAGAGAAGGAGACCCAAGCTACCTACCAAATAGCTGGGTCCACCAAAAGAGTGCTCCACCTGCTAAATACACCTGTAGGTCTCCAGTGTCCCAGTTCAGCCTACATTTTTTTTTCCTTGCCCTCACCTGTCTCAAGTAGTTCAGCTGTAAGACTGAAAACGACAGGGGCAATCTGTGCCTCTGAGAAACAGCCAGCATCCTTCTACTCCATTGTGACACTTCTAGGGTTATTTGGGTTTTTCTCATTTCCCTTTAGTGGTTACTATGTAGAAAAAAAATATTTGGGATTTTGACACACTGAGGAAAACAGAGAGATTGAAGTCAAGGTTATCCAGGTAACTGGGAAATCATGCCAGAAAGTATCTGGCTTATAGATAAATTATTGATTTGACATTTACCCATTAAATTAAATCAATACAGAAATAATTTTAAGTATACTGAATTAACCACAGAAGGTAAAAGGCTTTTTGGTTTGAATGGTGGAGTGTGACAGGGAACAAGGAAAGGCCAAGCTACGACTTCTGGGTGTTGGTACAATGGTGATTGGGAATTAAATGAGGAGGGAGGGGCTAGATGATAGAATTAATGACTCTGAGATCAGGGACTGTAGGGACAACTGTGTGAGTCTTTCAGGTGGGAAACCTGCAGAACAGCATGCAGCAAGGCTGGTGCCTGCCAGCCTGCAGAAGAGACATGACAGCTTTAGTAAAGGGATACATTTGTGTTGGCAGGCAAGGGGTCAGAATCCATGGTTAGATGCCTTTCCTTAGAAAATAAAAAAAACCAAAGAAATTAGGAGTGGCCACATACTGTCCCTGCTTGTGCCAGCCTCTCTGTCTAGGCCTTTGCAAATTCAAGCCTATACTATTTGTATGAAACTAGATAATGAAAAAGAAGGAACATTTGTTTTCTAATATCATCAAGTCTGCCAGCCATGAAGCTATCCCTTATGTAATACCGCCACGGCTCATTTCCTCCTACACCTTGTTGTAACAACTTCATGTGGCAGACAGGGCGTTCTCTATCAGTGTAAGAAAAAGCACTTTCTGTTTCACAGAGGCTAAAAATTCCAAGGCTTACAGCACGTTGAGGCTGAAGCAGAATGAGATGGAGAAATTAGCCCAGGGACAAACTGCTTGAACAAAAACTTTAAAAGGTGTGGGGTTCAAATAAAAAGATGAAAACTCAGACCTGCTCTTGTAACTTTCCAGGTGAACAATTTTCCTTTTCTCATTTTATCCTTCCTCCCCTCTCCTCAGCAAAGGGGAACTTTTATGTGGATAATTTTGTCTGCTGTTCTGTCTGTTGCCTCGATCTTTTTGTGTGAAACAGCAATGTAAGATGATCAGGGAGATGAAGTCATCTTTCCCTAGACTCCCTCTTTTGTTTCTTGTTCCCAATTAGGGTCCATAATTAATCTGGCCACCACCACGGAGCACTGCATGGGGTGTCGGGATGTCATGGACATATTGAAGCAAGCTTGTTTCTCGGGAAACAGGATTTTTTCCTCACGAGGTGCTAGTCTTTTGACCCTTTGTCTAATATACAAAAAACATTTAAAATGTTCACAGTAATTAACTCAAATTAGGGGTAAAATCAAATGGGGGGGAGGGAATCTGCTTTCCAAAAAATACATGCACTATAATGCTGTTATTATCTCTAAGCTGAGAGACTCTTAGCAGCCTCTCAGCAACTCTCAACAGCCTTTGTGAAAAATGGGAAGGATAAACTCACTCCAAAATGCCCATTAGGGAAGTAACTCAGGCTCTGCTTGGCTGTGGGAAACCTAAGTTCAACTCTGTTCTTCTTTAAACAAGAACTCAACCTGAGCTTCATGACTCTTATCCTAGAGAACGATCCTACCCACCTCACTTTCGCCAGTTGGGTCCAGTCTGTCAAAACTCCACCATGGACTTTGATGGAAGTTCTGTCAAAAACCAGTATGGCCACAATACTTTTGCAACAACCCCTACAGAAAAGCTAAAATATTGGGTGACTTGTTCACCCCTTGTAAGATTGTCCTTTTGATGTTTGACACTGCTCTGGCAGATAGTGTAGATAGCTAACTAGTGGAGCTTTTACTGCTGGGTCCTATTTGGCAGCTGAATGGATCTCATCGCAGAACAAATCACTGAAGAGTTCCTAAGTTCTCCCAGCTACTTTTCATCACACTTCGTATTTCTTTTATTCATATTTATCCTTACAAAATATGAAAGCTGGATGAAAGTCTGTTTCAACTCTGTTTCTTGAGGCATTTAAAGCATAGATAACAGATAAGGACTTGCTCTTTAGCAGTATCTTGCTGGCCTATTTTCATCCTGCAGCAGTTGAGAAAGAGAGAAGGAACCAAGCTCAGCCTATACAACTCAGCTGAACACAATTCCCAGTCAGCAGGGTTTGGCTTGTGTTTATAGTTTGTCTTGCAATCAGTGACTACTGAACAGTTGCCATTCCAGAATGCTTTTTTTGGGAGAAAAAGATGGCAAAATCAAAGCTCAGTGGTCCAGAATGAGTTTCTGGAGTATCATTTTGGCAGGACAAGATGGTTTAGGCCAGGATATAATCAAAGTAAAAAAACAAACACAAAAACCCAAACAGAAAAACAAACCACACAGAGAATGGAAGACAGTAAAATACATTAGGAGGAATGATTAACTGAAAGCCAGATAATCTTGAGCTATATAACACATGGCACAATCCAGGCACTAGTCAGAGCTAAATACAGCTTCTTAGGACTGTAAATATGGACAGCCAAATCCACTGATACCTGGGAGATCTATGAGACATGGTCTCTGATGGGTTTCTGCTTGTTATATATTTCCACATGCCTGCAGCAGCTTTTTGCCAGTAAGCATTTAAGGTCTATGAGAAGGAAAATCTGTAAAGAAGTTCACAGGACTCAGATCACTGTCCAGCTGGTCCAGTTCTCATTCTGGGAACTCTCAGAGATGCCTTCTTCACCCCTAAGGTATCCTAACCATGTCTGCCATTTAAATTCCTCAAAAGCTTGCTCTGGTTAGAAATGGATCCCTTCAGATGCATCTCCTTTCACAAGTGACCAAGTCCTTCTCTGACTCTGAGCTGCAGGCAGGAGCTCTGTCCCCCAAAGACAAGGCTGGTTCAGAAGTTTGAGAATATTATTTTCCTCACATACTGGTTAGATTACACCTGACAGAAAATGTTTCTCCTGATGCTGTGAAGCAATCTGTCATGGGCTGAGGACACCAGGATCCGTGTGCATAGAGAGGGTGGAAAGGGGTGCCAAAACAGCCAGGGGTAGAACTGTTAAGACCTGTCTGATTGAAGAGCCACTCAGTTGGGTTGGTCTGATGCTTGCTCATCCTCTCCAACAAAAAATGCAACTGAGATTTTTGTTTGATGTCCTGCAAGAATCTACAAATAAGAACACGTGCACATACACGAGCACATGCACACACACATACAGAAATATAGACAACTATATGCATAGACACATAGAAAGAGAGAACCTTAGCTCACCTGCTGCATGGTTTCACTGCCTTTTGACTTTAAGGCACAGAAGAGAGAAAGGCTTCAACAACTGCCTGGGGCAAGAAATCTGAAATCTTAACTCCAGACTGTAATGAATGGAAATCATACCACTCCCTCCAGTTCAGTAATACCAAAGGGAACAGAGACCTCATCTGAAGAAGCAGTAAAGCCTGTGCCTAAGTAAATGCATCATCCTCAGGATTTATGAGGAAGAAACACAATTTAAAACTCTGGCCTTTCATTCTTCTGGAGCAAACTCCAACATGTTCAAGGAATTACATATTTGTGAAACATCTCCTAAGGCTTTAATGACTCTTGTAAAAAAACTGTCTACTTTATTTGGTATTACTTATAATAACTATCTTCAAGTGAAGGGTGATTTTTAATGAAGGATCCATGTAGTCTGCCATGTTACACAGAAGTCACACCTGTTGCAACTTACTCCTGGTTGAAAAAAGAGGTAGTAAACATATGTACCACAATGTTTGGAAGTTGAGAAAAGCTTCAGCCACCCTAATGACAGACATATTGCATAAGTGAGTTTCTTTGTGCAAATTTAGAGGACATTTCATCCTATTACATTTTATATTAGGTTGCCAGAACAGACAGTACTGAATGGCTGCGATTACTGGGTGTAATCAGTTTTATCCTCATCTGCCACATATTTCTGTGGGACTGGGAGTTATATGGCTAAAATCACATTCTACTGAATCACTTGAGGAATGCTCCAAATGACTTACCCCAAGAACAGTAATTACAGCAAGAGATGGCATGACTACTTTGGCCAAGAGATGAGCTGCAGAGCTACTAATTGTATTAAGAATGTGAGAAACCAAACAAAAGCTTTTCATGTCTGAGGCATCACGGTTGATTTGTCTAGGTCATGGTTTGAGCTGCTGATGGAGACAAATTCTCCAGCCCAGCAACATGAAGTTTAATGAAGACTTGTTCAGTCAGCCTTATTAGCAAGGAATTCTGCAGTGCCTAAGGAGGAGGGATTGCTCTGCTTTCAATAGGACACAAAGGGTACTAATTTCTAATCTCTGCTCCATTCTTTAAAATTCAGAGCCAAATTATAAAGTATGAGAAGCTGAGAGGAAAAAAACATGCAGCTGATAAAGGCAGCCTTTGTCTTCAAACTTCTGCAGAAGAAAACACAGAGTAGAAAATTATCTTGGAGGATCTTCACTGTTCCCACCACCTTACCTCATCACAGACATTAAAACGTACTTTATCCTTATAGTTCTCAACAGTCCTGCCATTCACCACAGAGGACAGAGAGATAGCAAGGAACATATCAGGGCCATAGTTCATTGCCTTAGTGACTCTAGCACTTATTTTTCAACAGAATTTGTATTTTCACCCTTTTCACCACTTGTTGATTGCTTTGTACAAGTGTTGACTTGAAATTTACTTTAAAATAAACTGTACTGGCAGATTCAGCATACAATTTCTGTATTTTCACCATAGTGTTTTCCTGTCTTTAAACATCCTCCAGTTTGGTTGTACATAGCTGACATGACTTTATTAAACACATCACAAAACCAGTTCCACTTGAAGCCGAGCAGAGGCTCTAAGAGTTAAAAGTTAGCTTAGAATATCGATACTGATTTTTTTACATTAAAAAAATAAAGAATATAGCATTTTCCAAGCAGAGCTGTGATATTTTGTATTGAAGGCTTTTAGAACAAAAAGCTAAAGGAATATATAGGGAGTGTAAAGTTCTTATATTTTTCAGGAAAGATAGTGAGGAATATTTACCTCCTGGTGATTACTAGGCAATTGGATTAAAAACGGCACAAGAACGTATTTTACACTTTCATTTCAGTTCGATGGCAGGCTTGGTCTGACTCTAGCAAATCTGGCTGTATCATGTGACTCTGTAGCCTGTTGCATAGGATCTGTAGATGGTTCCACTGTTTTGCATAGTGATCAGTTGCCTCCAAAACTTGTTCATCGACTTGAGTGGCATTTCCCCAGCTTATGCTAATTTAAGTGGGACTAATGTCACAGTATTCAAGTATAGAAAATAAAGACTTTTTTTTATTTTTTTTATGGGGGAATGATTTAATTAAATTTGAAAAATTAAAATATCCACAACATTTTTATCTATAAAATTGAGTTTTAAAGGTAACACGATTTTTTTCATCTAATGGTAGAAATCCAGATCCAAGAGTCAAAGTCCTAGAGCACCACACAACAGAGAAAATGGCTAGGGAAAAACTGCAGCTTCAGATTCCTGTAAGGTGTAAAAATTATCATCACTGATGAAATTTAAATTATACTGCAGGGCACTCCAGTGTAGCATTAGCTACTGCTAGAATTAGTATGGATTTTCTCAGAGCACCATTACTTCATTACTTTGCAACAGTGCTACTGCAATTATCCAGTCAATGAAGAGAAATTTAAGTTCTGAAGAAATATGAAGAAATTCTGCATGCAGAAGGGCCTTATGCCAAGTAAAGGGAATGACAGTCCCTTTACCCATTTTACCTTCCCTAGTGGATGGCAAGATGTAGCAGATCACCTACCAGAAACAAGTTGAAGCCACCAGTGTCACAGTTCTTAAGCATTTAAGTTATTTTAAATTGGAAAGGAATAGAAGCAGAGCAGGAAAAAAGAAAAATGGACAGAAAGAGAGAAATTCTAAGGTGAAGGAAGGGAAAAAGGACTGTGTGGGTTAAAGAACATTTCTCAGAGCACTAGCAGCTGGGAGGCTCAAGAGCCACCTTGAAAGCTTTCTGTAAAGCAGGGTATGGGCTGGAGCATGGGGATTAAAGCTGTTCACTTAAAATACTAAGAAACAATTCAAACACAGAAAAAATATAGCCTTGACATCAGTTCTTGTATTTTCTTCCTTCTCACTTCTTCCCTGAGAAAAGAAATCAAGAGGCACATGAGCTGGGTTTCCAGGTCCAGCAGGAAAAGCCTGATGGGACTTGGTCCCATGGTGTTTGACTTGAAAATGATCCAGAAATCAATGGGTTAATTTCCAGTGCCCTTGTTCACTGAAGAATTCTTCTCCCTGCCAACTGATGAGGAATGTTTTGATTTCTACTGACCTGCTTTTCCTTTTATCCGGCAGACAAGGAGCTACTAGCTCTGGCAAAACCCTTCTCCCTTCACACCTGTTTGCTCCATTAGTTCAGGTTTGGGTTGTTCAGATATGTGAGACAAACTGGTTTTATTCTGCGGATGCAGCTGGACTGTCAATCTGAGCAGAGCACAGTTCACCCTTTCGCCTCAGCAGTCCCTCAGCCTCCGCCAGACCTGGAGCAGCATGGCAGGGGCACAGAGGGCAGAGCTGAAGCCTCAGTTGCAGGTGACAGCCGGCTCCTCACAGGTACAGGGTGGCCTTGCAGGGTGAGGGTAAAGCTGTGAGCATGCCCACCACTTTGCATTACAGCTCTAGAAACCAGCTATGCCCAGCGTCCTTTACTACCAAAGTCCTGCAAAACGTGCTGCCTTAATGTGAGCACATGGAGGGAACTGCACGGCTCTTCAGTATCCAACTCTTTTGGTAACTGAATCACCTGGTGAAAGCAGATCACACTCAAGACACCTTCTCTGCATTTCCTTAACTCCCCTGCCCTCTCAGTAGCACCCCATCAGCACCCACTGTGCATGAATGCATCCACACTGATGCACTCACGTGCCTTGTCTCTGACTACTCTGTTACTGAGAAGCCATCTGGTGTTGATGCCTTAACTACAGGAGCACTGACCTCTCTTAGCTAAGCTGCTTTGATCTTTATGGGAGATCAGTTCATCTGATGCTGTCCATCTCTGGGCACATACGTGACTAATCAAGAAATCAGGTGCTCTTCATAATGTTTTAACTATACTGTGACACATAGGCTGGTCCCTGCAATTCCAGGACACAGAAGACTGAGGAGCTGAAGCTGAGTTCTGTAATTTCAGAATAAACAGAAATTGAAAGCAGACCCTGCAGGGTTTGATCACATCATGGGGAAGTTCTCATAACATTTGTTATATCTAAAGAATTTGCAGTGGCATAGATTTTAGCAGAGATGTATGGTCTTTGCAGAGCCCTGAGAACATACCCATATTGTTAATCCATGCCACCATGTCTTCACTACTTTTGTAGCCAGGTTAAATCAAAGAGAAAACTGCTCATGAGTGACACAATCTGTATTTACCTTAAGGCCAGACCCTGAAAGCCTGAGGTCTACCATCAGCAAGGACTGATCTGTGTGTACAACAATAAGTACACAGTTCTACTGAAACCTCTTCAGCTAAGCAAGTTTTCAAATACAGCCTTTAAAGCAGTGCAGTTTGGTGGCTTCACCAAGAAAAGTATAATCTACTGACTGAGATGAAGACACAAGATGAAGACTGTGCAATCCAGTCACAGCATTTGCCAAAAAGACACACCAACATTCAAAGAAGGGGAACAATGTGCACGCAACTGCGTCAACAGAGTGAAATGCTTTTGTGTCTCTCCCTCCTTGGAGATAAAGAACTCAACAGATTTGCAGGGAATCCTGCAGGTCTCCCAGGATACACCATAGTTCCCTCTAATAATGCGTTGCGGGAGGCAACCAAGCCTGAACAAACAAATCAGGCCAGGGGAGGACGAGTGGTGGGCTCATGAAAGCAAAGCCTTCAGTAAAGCCTGCCTACTTCTTTTATGTAAACTTTCCCACCCAGATCCTAATTCTGGCAGGCTGGTGAAGGGCCTGCCACAGAGGAGGCGCAGTGAAGCACCCTGGGCCAACCTCGTGTCCCAGTTCCAGAGCCCACCAATTGTGCTGGAGGCAGCCCTGAGGCACAGCAAAGCGGTGAAGCCGGCACACTCGCTGGCGTGACAAACGCACTAACACCCTCCGGTTGTCTGCTCTGCCATACAGACCAGGTGCCTCTCTGTACACTGTGTGCTGGCATGTGCTTCCCTTCTATTCCAATCCCTCCTGAAGACGTGCACCTGCCACAAAGCATACAAGTGTATATGCAGTGGAGGCAAAACATAGCAAGCACAGACACATAGAAATCCCTGTGCTTTCTCCACTGAACAAACACTCCTGTTGGGCTTCTCAGGAGGAGGTCCAAGTTTCAGTGAAGTGAATCAAGAATATTCTTGGTGCTTATGCAAGAACACAAATTTCTTTCACTTCATTCAAAACTGACACTCGTCTTACTACACATTTCTTGTAAGAACACCACCACACTCACCATTATCTAACCACATAAATTTTTTTCTGAAAAAGAGGATTAATTTTAAATTGTAGACTTATTTTTCTGCACATGGATAATGGCCTAAAGCTTGTCAGTTATTTGTGCTAGATACCTATTCTTGGTGTAGAGAAAGAGTTGTACAGATTATTTTAACTACTATCAGATGTCTGCACTTAATGACAGTATGACATATACCCCATCTTTTCAAAAGACTCACAGATCCACCAGGTCAGTCCAAAAACAGACTCAGAGCTATCCTGTTCCCCCTGGCCCTATCAGTGTTGCTGTGGAGAGTCATCCTCTCCATGTTGTCAGAAAACAAAGAGTTTTAAAGATCCATTTTAACATAATCTGAACCTGTGAAAGTGGCAAGTCTAAACTTACACGTTATCTGCATTTCAGATAATATTCAAAACAGCTACTTGCTGAAATACCCACTTCAACATGTTTGTTTTATATCATGAATTACCCTTAGTTAGTGACCACCGATCTTCTCTTGTCCTACACTGCTCATTTTTGGTATGGAGCACTGAAGACACCTAAGTGTTATTTTGTCTATGCTGTTCATATATTAAAATATTCCCTTGGTCCAAAATCTGCCTTAAGATGTTTCAGGAAACAATGCATTTTTTGGCTACCATGTGTTTGAAAATGGGCAAAAAACCCTAGGGTCAGAGCCAAAAGGTGTCTATTACAGGCATCTACCTTTTCAAATGCTATCTACACTGAGATTTCAACCAGTGAGGAAATTCCTACAAGCAGTTGCACCCACAGGGGTCACAATCTCTGTCCACACTCAGTGAGTTTATGCCTCTTCTGAGTGCCACTGTGTATATTTGTGTCTGAATATATAAAGGCAATTAAAAGCAAAAAGAAAAGGGTAGCCAACAATACTTGACTGCCACTGTGGCAGATTCCTGGCTGCCCTGTGCCAGGGATGGAGATTGCTTGCTCTGCTTCCAAAAGCTGATTCTTACCTGCCACAACCCTCTGCTGTTTGACCCTCTCCTGCCAAGGGTGTGTGAGGTTCTCTGACAAACAGCAGTTCCCACACCCTTAACAGTGGAAGGACCAGAAAGACTCTGGTTCCTGCTTTTCTCAATTTTCTTAGTCTTGCTTCTGCCCTGCAGCAGAAACAGGCACTGGCCCCAACTCCTCTCCTGCTCCCACCCTCCACTATGAGTAGCCAAGCATGGGATGCTGTGGAGGCAGGTCCTGTATTCTCAGGCATGGTGAAGCAGAAGGCAGTAAGAAAGGGAAGTGTATAAAGAGTGAAAAGGGACTACTGATCACATCCATAGCTTTCCGACACATCAGATCCCTCGTCCCCATGGAGCCCCTCTTCCCACCATTGGATGTCCCCACGTAGCACTTCTCCTCACCTTCCTCACCTGACCACAGCACACAGTGTGTGGAAATATGGTTGTGCCACTGCACTAAAAAAAGTGTTGAAGATTTATTTATTCCCTTCACTCCCAGATATTAGTTTAGTTATCATGCAGGAACTAATCAGCATGTAAATCTGACAGAAAAAGACTGTGCCCTAATATTTGAATTTTCAAAGGAGCTTTAACTTCATTCCTGGACTAACGTTTAAGCCACTGAAATGAGAGATATTTTTGTTTGTTAGAGAGATTACTTATTTTGTCTGTCTCACTGTTTAATTCTACCCTACAACGAGAACTGTTATTTAAGGTAAAAGGTCAATAAAGTCAACACAGGACTAGTCAACCTGGAAAGCTGGGTCTCAATGGGCCCTACCTTTCTCAGAAATAATCTTCAGTGGTAACGTTACCAACTGGAGCAAAAGCAAACCACATACGTGCATATATAAAGAGCAAGAAAGTGGGGCTGTGGGTATAATTAAACATTAGTGCACCTACACATTGTGCCAAAGCTAATGACTATTTTGCTCTTGCTCTTTAATAATTATGATGCAGAGCACAGTGATAAGGGTGCAGGAGGAAGGCTAGATAACCAAAAGAAGGGAATGGAAATGGAAATTGACATTAATGAGGTAAGAAAACATTTTGGAGAGGTTACTGTGCTTAGATCAGGAGATATGGTAAGCTCCCTTTCTAAACTCTGAAAGAACTGACAAATGCAGTTACAGCTTTCATTACAAGGATTTTAAAGGAATCGGTTCGGATGGGAATGGTACCATACAACTGGAGAGGAGCATATATAGTAACCATAGTTTTCAGGGGCAAAAATTGCTCTGAAAAATACAAGGCCAAAGTCTGACTGCAATAGAATGCAAGATTTTGGAAGGAAAAATTGAAAAGCATCACATAATAAAGAAGATGGAAGATAGCTTTCAAAGAGGTAGGTAGTTCCAGCCAAACCTAAGAGGTTTCATTGACAACAAATTTTCTAGATAAAAAATAGATGTGTCTGTACTAGAAAAAGCATTTAACGTGGTACTAACTGGGAAGGAGTTAAAACGGCAACTGATACCAATATTAAGATAGAATTAAAAAGCAAGCTAAAAGGAAGACAGACATTGACTTTTAAGGGACAGGATAGAGGAGCTACAATTAAAATTTCTGGATTAACTTTACATGATTAAGACTATGTTTATCTCTATTTTTAAATAATTATCATGGCACAGAAATGAACATGCCAATGGTATTTGCTGACCACACACAGTTAGGAGGAACTAATAGGGTATATAAAAAAAAGTTTGAATGTCATACTGAAAGGAGTAATTCATCTTGAGTGCTGGAGTAACAGAAATGAGATGAAATAAGCATTAATAAGCATTATAAAGTTCACAATCAGACATTTAAAGGCCCAAGGAAGAAACTCATTAATTACATATGAGAGAAAGTGATGTAGGATATAGACAGTCAATCTGAATATAGTGAAAGGGTACTTGTCTGATGCACTGGAACAAAAGGAAATAAGATCCTGGGATGTATCAAAGAGAGAATTCCTGAAGACAGGGACGCGAATATCTTGATATCACACTATGGTGAGACCTCAGTCTGTGCACAGTTTTGGTCACCACATACCTGGAAGATTAATTCAAACAGCAACATGAGCTGAGAAAAGCTTTCTAGGATGAGGAGGAGAATGGAAGACCAGCGTACTAAAGAGCTTGTGTCATTCAGTTTAGCAAACGAAAACAGAGAGAGAGATAATGTAACTATATAAATATATTAAAGGGGTTACACTGGAGAGGGCAAAAAGCTATTTGAAAGACAATATTGGCAGAGGAGCACATGGATTGGAAATGGTAAGTAATATATCTTCGGTGAATCAAGCTCTCTGAAATGACTACATATGAAAATACACCAGCTTCAATAAATTGTTGACAAGTCTGCATGTAAATGGCATAATTTCTACAACGCCTGTAATGTGCATGAGGACACAGAGCTACACAACATGTTGACAAGATCTCTAATGTCCATTTAGGCACTAAACTAAACAGCTAGATTTGGAGAGGAGCACACTGAGCTGCAGCTATTGGAAAATTTTGTCACTCTATAACAAAAATAGTTGGGACACAAGAATCTTGGAAAGTGTTTTAGGTACTAAAGCCAGATCTGGAATTCTTAGTAAAAAGTACTGAGCATTTTTAATAGTCTAAAAAAATGGAGTCCTAAGTGATTAGTTCAAATCAGTCTTCACAAGATTTACTGCAGTACCACTAGCGTATTGGCAAGTAAATTGGACTGGCATCCATGTCATAAAACCCAGGATCACAATTCTCATTCTTGCTAACCAAGACCAGAATGAAGGAATAGTGTAAAGTCTCTTCTTCCTCTCATGTAATGTGCATGGTCACAGTGGAAGTTTATATCTGTTCTAAGACTGGGCAGAGAATTTTGGTCTCAACTGCCAAATGTAAGGAAAATTAAGACCAAATTGCTTCTAATGAGAGAAGAACATGGTCATTAAGCAAGATTTCATGTCATATCTGTACTTCAGCATTATTTGGTTTGATCAGGCCTGGATGAGCTAAAAACCAGAGATGTTGCAGTAAATACCTAAATAAGCTTTCTCCCTACAGTACTCTCAGTCCTCTCATTCAACTCTGCTCATTTCTGGCTTGAAAGAGCAGAAAACGTTACATTTTTTCTGTAAGACTGGGCTGAATAAAGGAGGAAGAAGTTCTGATAAAAATGGACATTTGTCACAAGTTTTTAAGTGGGCACAAGAGAATAAATTATCAACACAGAAGCTGAAAGTTTTGCTTAAATTATTCTGTACATTATTCTTGTTTTCGACAAACCTTCTTCCCATTTTATCCCACACTTTTCTTTGAGAAGATGACTCTATAACTGATCCCCTAGAGGTGTCCATCATCACTTTTCCAGTTCCTGTGTTGCATAGTCCAGTGATCCCCTGAGCTTTCCTTAGGTTTCAGATGATACCACAGTAGGAGAGAGACAAGCAAATCTATGCATTTGGGCATCAGGAAATTTCTCATTCTTATGTGCTCTCTGCTGCTGCCATCCTTTTCACTGTTTTACACCGTCAGTTCCATTCAGCCCCTTCGTATTCAGACAGGAAATTCCACACAAAACTGGGATCTCTAATCAAGAGCACATGCAATAATTTACAGCTCGTTAATTGGCGGTACTGCTGAAGCCTTGCTTGCTTCTCTGCCTCTTAGAATTGACAGCAGAAAATGCTAGTTCTCAGGTGGGTAACTTTGCCCAGCAGTGAATCCTGCTGTTGTCTGTGAGCTGCAGAATTGGGTTCCCTGGGGTGCAGCCAGCTCTGTGGGCACCAGCTATGTTGCCATGCAGCACAAAGCTGGGGCAGTGCTGCACCACTGCTACTATATGGCCATAGTGCCATTTCTGCCTCCTGTCAGGAATACAGCAGCACAGCAGCACGCTGCCAGGAACTGAATGCAAAAGGTGAGATAATGTTGTTGAAGACTGCCACTGATGTTTGCCACTTTGAAAGAACTGGATGTGGGGAGATACCCTGCTGCTCTTCTGTCCCAGCAGCTTTAGGTTCAGAAGGTATTTAGCATCCTGAAGAATTGCTTCAAACAAACCAAGTCCTTCCTCTTTCAACACAGCAGTCACAGATAGCTGCTGCACTTAAGCATTCCATCTCCAATTAAGCTTCACACTGAAATGTTCTGTCCAGCTGCAAAATCTCCTACTGAACTCCTCAGGCTTATCACATCAGCATGTGGCTTTTTGCACTGCATTAGAGAGCAATTGGAGCCAATGTAAACATCATGGCTGAGGAATCACAGCCTTACAAACACAAATAAAGGGCTTTGTACCACCTAGTCTGCCTTACTGGCCTGAGACAAACTACAGATCGAACCACATCTATTCTCTTGGGATATTGCCTATATAAAGAAGATCAGCAGGTCAGTCCTGTGACTTCTGTCTGCTTTCCTTTCAGCTGATCTGACTATATCAAAACATCAGTGAATAGGTGGGCCAAGAGTGAAATTCATCAAGAATACTACGTAGGCTCAGCACTTAGCCCTTCTCTAACAAAGATAACCCTGATAAAAATCCACAGTTACTGTAGCCTGCACTTCAGAAGAGCCATGAGAAGAAAACTCAGCATCTGAACTAAGAGATGCTCCTTCAGCTGTTTGCAGCACAGGGCCAATGACATGGATGAGATCAGAACTGATTCTGTGCTAGTATGCAGACCAGAAAACAATCCATTAAACAACAAAATTGTGAATTTTTAAAAATATATATATATTTAGACAAAAAAGCTTTTAATTAAAACATTTCCAGGCAATAATGAAAATCAAGACTCAGTTTTTTCATGTTATCATTTTCTCTTCTCACACTTTCTATCTTCTTTGACTTTGACCTGCTGTTCTCAGACTGTGGAGGAACAAGGAAGGCCTGATTAATTCACAAGCATAAGCAGGATAAGAATCAGCCTTGTAGGCTTTGGCAGACTGTCATGCACAAGTTTTTTCATGTGTCTGGAACTGGGACACCAGAACAAGCTGGTTAATAGTTACACAGCATAACTGAAGTGCAGCTCTGGATGGAAGGTGGTAACCATCAGCATACACTACTTTCCCCCTTGCCCTGGTAATTAACATGGAATAACTTCAGAGCTTGTAGCCTATTTCTGGCATTCAGTGCAACCACATTGTGCAGCTATATAATCTGTTCAAAACTGTTTGTTTGAAACCCACGGAACATCATTCTTGCAATCATCATATCAGGACTCAGTATCTAGTTGGCTACAGTCACAGAAGAAAGTTTCTGAGAGAACTACTGCAGAAGTATTAGGAAACAATTTGAAAAGTTATTACTTTATTATTCTCCATTATCTTCAAGAAATAGCTGGTGCTGAGCTTGTCAGAACTGCCACCTTCAAGTTTTAAAATAGAAGCAGCAGAACTACCTTAAACCCTACTTTGAAAATAACATTTGCAGAATTAATTCTTTATGCTATTTATTAGCTTTCTGGATTTTGAGCAGTTAGGAGTCCTACATGCAACCTTCTATTTCCAAACATGCAGATGTTCTCAGAAAAAATAGCACAGTGATTTCCTCAGTATCCCAGTTGTCCCAGAGAGTCAAGCGAATGCCAAAGAGAACAACTGGTCAACGAATTGAATGGCCAACATCAAACATGGCGTAGCTGCAGCTTTCCTAAGATACAAATCACAACAGAAACAACAGAACTAGCAGCAATGCACCTAAAATTGCTGTCAGGAAACTTATGTCTACACACAGACATACACACTCATGGCTTAATTATATAATATAGATTCTATCATATATTCTATTACATTTAGAATATATAGTTTATGAGCTATACAAATATCTATATTTATTATATACATATTGACCATATATAATTATTTTTATATACAAGTCAATACTTTAATTTATATAAATAAAAATTATTTTAGAGAAGAATGGTAAAATGCAGAAATCTAAATCAAGTTGTGAGGTATTTGTGCACAACCTCAGAGCAGATCTCAGTGCTTCCAGATCTATAATCACAGTTACAAGAAGGCCTCTCCCTTGCTCCTCTGACTCGTAGATATTTGGCCTTTTTTGAAAGCTGAGACAGGCATCTGCTACAGAATGAACAAATACTTGTATTGTATCAGTAACAGAGATGTCCTGTGTTACTTATCTTGCAGAGCACAGCACAAAGGCCAAAAGTTCTGCCTTCTTTTCATGCTCATTGATCCAAGCTGAGCGACACGGCGAGGCATGGCAAGAAGCTGAGGCAAGGGGCCACTTCACCAGCATCAAATACAGCTTCACACACACTGTGAAACCCCAGCTGTTGCAAAGTGCTTGCTGTTATAACCTTGTAAACATGCCCACGTTAAATGAACAGTCTGCTATCGCTTGACCCACATTTATTGGCTAGCTGCTGCAGGTTAAATAGCCCCTTGTGCTGACAAAGATGAGGATAATATTAAAGGCTTCTTGGTGCCAGAATTCAAACTCGTATAGGCAATAAAGTACAGCATCTTCTAGCTGCACTTTGATAGAAAGAAAAATCTTTTTCAGCTCTGCTTATGCAACATTTACCTTCACTGCTGTGAACTTTGCTGCCTGTCCAAACTCAGAAGTACAGACAAGCAAAGTATTCTAAAACAAAAATGATGAAACAGATTTGTGGTAACTTTATTATTTGAAGAAAGAAATGTCACTACTTATTCAAAGTAACAACTACTTCTCCACAAATCCTTTGTCTTAAGCAGTGAGCCAGTGCCTACTATGCTGTTCTTTATAAAACTGCCTTGATGTCCAACCCAGCTTCAGTGAGCCATTAAACAGTAGTCCTTGCAGGTGATGTATGCATATGTTTCTTACAGAAGAGATGCATGATCTCAGTGAGGCTTAAGAGGTCCATCCTCCCAAAACAGATCTTATTTCACACATATTGTTACTTTATCACCTGAGAGAAAATATATTAAATATCTCACACACCTGAGCTATGGTGACACCAAAGATTCAATTTTCACCACCAAATTGGGGAGCTACTGATCTTCATCAGGTTGGGTTGAACGGCTTTCAACATACTGCAGATGCTTCCTCCTGGAGCTGTGTATTTTTTTTTCTTTTTATGCCCTGACATGTCAGCTTTTTTTATGTTCTGTGAAAGTCAACTTTGTCATTCAGGAGTTCCCATCATCTCAATTCTGCATGACATGAGTGGCACCACTCTGCTTTATTTCTCCTGCTTCAGAGATTACCTAGAGTACGACTGAGGAGCAATGAGCTACAATGCCATGCAGCGCATTTTTCCATCTGAATAGAGCCCTACAAAGTCAGATACAGGACCCTCAAATGGTCAAAATCTGCTACTGAACCACTCTCTGTCATCTCCTACACTCTCTCTGCATTACTGTGCAGTAACATTGCAAAGCATGGTACAAAGAACACATCCAGCAAATGACCTGTGCCTTGGCACTCACTGAAACAGAGTGGGGCATGAAGAGCTGGACTTACCCCACCTGAATACACCACCAAGTTAAGAAAATTTCTGCATGGAAGGTAAGGAAAGGCATCCAACCTCTCCCACAATATACTGAAAACTAGCTCCTTGATCAGCTTAAGCTGATGTGATATGTGAAAACCAGAAATGCTCCAAGCTCACCAACAGGTATATAGTTGCATTTGGCTCTTACTTCAGGAATCTGCACATGTCAGTAGGATGTAAAATCCAAGTGTGATTATTTGGGAATTGAAGCAGAACAAAGTGTTAGTCTGCCTAATTCTAGAGTTTATTCCCCTGTGTCTCAATTCTGAGCGGTGAGTTTGAGTAGCATCAAAAAGACTGAGATGGGAGCTTCAAGGCTTCCCTCTTACCAGCTGAATCTGCTGCAGATGTTCTACCACTGGTCAAGTCTTCAGTATTAATTGACTGCAGATCTGTGTAGGAGGGAACAATGCTTGGGCTGCTGGTGTCCTCTGAGTTCGTTGTCCAGCTGCTCTCTGAGGCACGGGCTTGCCTCTCAGAAGAGTTGGAAGAGGGGGAAGTCCAGCTCAGTGCTTTTGATGTAGACACTGGTTGCAGAAAACAGGTATTGGTTAGAGACATACAGGGCAATCTTCCAGAAGATCACAAGTATTCCAAAGACATGCTAGATCAGTGTACTGAGGCTCTGTAATATACATTCCAACATCCACAGTAACACAGTTATTTTATAACAAACACCCAGCAATTTAACTAGTGCCTGGTACTTTTTCCCTCTAGCACTATTCAGCTGTCTGCTTAGATCCCATACTGCTGGCAGCTGTACACTTTCCTGTTGTTCAAGTATTAGAGAAGCTGTGAGTTTTCAGAAAAAGATTTCATGTGTCTGACACTGCTGACAAGATCTGAATATGCGTGTTGTGCAACACAGCGGAGTTTTTATAGTACCACAGATTTTTTTAAAGTTGTTTTATTATATTTAATTAGCATTCCCTATCTGTGACACCCACTCAAATACATTCACCATCTCAGGAATGCTGCACATGGGAGGAGGAATATAAAAATAAACTGAAATTGACCTATTGGTGTGCACTAGGAATGGCTTTTGTTCCTGAACATGTGGGGTGGAGTGTCCCAAACTGAATATACTGCATAACATTTCTGTTCACTGTAGACCTAAAATCCTGCTCTACTCATTTGCCAGACTTGCATGTCAAACAGTTAAGTCCTGTCTAATCATCATCCAGAGTCTAGAACCAAATCATACACACCCACTGCTATGAATTTATATTATATGCTCTTTACATTGTATACTGTTTGCCGATAACATCACTTGATACTTGAGAAGAAAATGGCAAATTAATGTTAAAGAGGACTTATTTCTCTACTCCATCCAAGTGATGTGATGGCACACCTGGTTATGGAAATTTCACTGCCTGCATAAAAGGAATATCCAAACAGTGCACTCTACCTTGCTTTTGAGACATGAATTTATTTTACGTATCTGCACTGTTAGCCTCAGGTGAGCAGGCACTGATATATTTATGTGTACAGCTGTGAGCCTACATACTGAGCGGCTTCTGAGTAGAGTCATCCCTAAGGATGAGGAGCTGAAAGTCAGAGTTGTCTCATTGCAGAGGTTGACAGTTGTTGTGTTAAAGGCATGACCAAACCCCCTCACTCCTCCCTCCAGTAACTGCACACTGTGTTGTGCTTCATGCCTGTAGTGAAAGGATGACAAGTGTATGATTATAATCTGTCAGTTCCTCTCTCAGTCCTTTTGTTAACAATGGCATGTTGCACCTGAAAAGCCACCCTTAAAACTTCACCTTAAATTGCTTTGACAGACAGAGCATTTTATTTGGACATAGAAGACAAGCTGAAAAGCTGAGCTCCTTATGTGAATCAGTAACAAGAGTCAATTTTTTAAAGTGTGTTTTGTATCTGGAATTCTAGAAACTGTGAAATTATTTTATGTGAAAAAAAGAGTTTAGATTTTAAGTATTTCCTTTTTTGTTTAAAGTCAGTCACAGCAATATGAAAAAAAAAAAGCTAATTTAGAAACACGTAAGATATAATAACTTGTGTACTGCCAACTAGTTTTGTCCTTTCCAATTTTTGTCCAAGAGGGAGACTGACTGGACTAGTGTTGCCAAATACTTCTATATGGGAGCAAATTAATTTCATTCCAGATAAGCAGGGTAATTTTGAAATAATTGGATTTTTTTCTAAAGAAAGGGTCTTGTCATTTGGAAAACTGTAACCATAGACAGCTTTTTCTGTAACAGACATTCTTTAAAATCTTACTATAGTCAACTTTCACCTGTGACTGTTCTGGGTTACCCAACACTAACCCTTAGAACTAGTAAAAGTGCATTTTCCCCTGTGCTGAGCCAAAAGACTATCTATCAACCTCAAAAAGCAAGACAAGCAAAAGTAAACATCTACAAACGTTTAAGGACCCTCTTCACATGCTCCTGCTGCTTTCCAGATTCCTGGAGATGCTGCAGCCAAATTCCTAAATGAGGTAGGGCTTTTTTGCAGAAATTTTTAAGTTGTTCTCTAATGCTATTAGATGCAGAGTCACAGCCTTTCTGCTGCAGGAATCTCCCAGAAATCTGTTTATGTTGGAAGACCAGTGCCAGAGCTACCCCTAAAATGCAAATTCTGTAGCACAAGTTGGGTGCTGAAAATCAACACATTGTTTCCTAAACTGAAAAATGCTTCCTTCCACATGCATTTTCCTTTTCTTGACATGTTTGTTCTTAATACAATTAATTGGCCTTTAATACACAGACTTACATTGAAGCGCTCATTCCTCTGATGTTTTGAGGACCTGTTCCTTGATCCCTACACTGTAGTACAATAAACCTTGTTAGCATCATTTCCTTTCCTATCGTGTAGGACCTCAGATTTTTATGATTTTAGGACAGCGATACAGTTGCTCTAGTTTCCAGCTGCTGATCTTGTGTTGCATGTATTGCCTATTTTCAGACAGAACAGCAAAAATAGTTAAGCTGAAATTTGCCTTACTGTTGGATAGCTTCTCGAGGGACATAGTAGGAGTCTAAGTTACTTGAGCCATTTAAAATGGGACAAAGCTCTTGGGAAGAAGTGGGGGTGGCTCTGTGTGTGTGTGTGGAGGACAGATGGTGTAACAGATCGTGCCTTATTCTGATTTTGGTGCTTTGCTGAAAACCTCCTTGAATTGAAGAGTGGAGCTAACACCTATAGAATATGAGATTGTGAGATGGAGGCCCATTGTGTAACAAATGCAAATGTTATGTCACCCACTGTCTGTGATCATTTACAAATTATATAACATTTGTGACAGGAACATTCATGTGAGCCTAAAAATCTAATTTTTCACTTTTGCAGTATCAGTTTGACAAGTTTGACTAGCCTGATAAAAATATAAAAGTAAAATTTCTTCTTTTCCCAGCAAAAGGAAAACAGGCAAGAGGGCACCACAATACATAATTTCTATGACTAAATATTTCTGTGGCCTCACTCAAAAGTTTTTGTTTCTTGGGGAGAAATTCACATGATTTGGTAGCTGTGAGCTATGCATAAATCCAAAATGTAGAAATAGTTTGAAACAAACATTTTTCTTAGCATTTACTCTGCATGGTAGAATGAATGTTTACAAGAACATTGTAAATAAAGATAATTTTCAGTGTGAGGCTGGCTATGGATGTTTTTAATTTCTATACCTCAGGGTTTTGACCTTTCTTCTCATCTTCCAAATTTCCTGTTTGTTTGTACAGCCCTGTTTGTTGCTATCAGTCCCCCTAATTTCTGCTACCCCAATAATGCCTTCACTTTTCCCAGGACAACAAGGGTCCAGCATTAGCCTTGGGCTTCTTTTAAACATAGTTCCTATAGGATAACCACTACATTCCAGTTGTCTTTATATTGTTACTTTTTTAGATTGTGAGCACTTTGGGATGAATACTTGCTTTTGGGGGAACCTGTGCAAAAATACTGTAGCTCTAAATTCACAGTAAGACAATAGCTCTCCCTCCTAGGACCCATCCTCTCCGCTCTCAGGACAGTCTGGAAATCCCCCCTTGCAAAACCTTTTCAAAATGTGTTTCCAGGCAGCCTGGCCATCAGCCTGGGTAATTATCTAGTCAGCAGAGCAGTTGCTTGAGCGTGGACAGACAGACAGACAATTTCCTGACAGTGCTGGAGCCCTGACAGGAATGTGACCAGGGGTGCTGAGCCTTCAGGACATTGCTCTTCACAGCTGCCTGCACAGGAAACAGATTTCAAATGTCTCCATCCTTCTCACACCGATCCTTCTGTTCGGACTTGGCCTTTATACTCTTCCACCCCCCCAGTCTGGGTATTAGCTATTGTTCTTATGCAGACTGTTTGCTACTGGAAATGAATAATTGCTGTCACCACAGGCTTTTCACTGAGTGTGTCAGCCTATGGAGGTTGTAACACAAAGTCTCCAGCTTTGCTGCCGCCCATAGAAAAAGACGTGATCTGCAGATTAATTGAAAACAACTATGCTGAAGTTTATCCTACCTCTTGCTGTCAAATGTCCCTCAGAGTAGAGGGCCAGAAACAAAGAGCTGTCGTCTCTTCCTACCCCATGACCTTCCCCTCAGAGGCTGTCAGCTGCACTGGTCTGGCCATTTATAAACACAGAATAGGAGTGGGACCAGCTCATAAATAAGGATTTTAAAATATCCTTAGGAAACCTCCTTAGGGTTCCTATATAGTTCACAGAATAATAGCCTCCCACACAAGAATTAGACAAAGGACATCCTGACCTGACTCTAGGGGAACCACCCTCCTCCATGAATCTCAGGCAGACACTGAAAGTTAGCCTGTAAATATTCTCCCTCAGTGACACGGATCACATAGGACAAGCTTCTAAAAAGGCACAAATGAGTGTCTTCTGCAAAACTGCAATACTTTTGGAAAGTCTTTTCTAATTTCCTTATTTGGATATCTTAGGCCTCTGCCTACAGCCTTGTATCCCCTCTTAGTGAAAACACAAACCAAGACGTAGTGCTTTTGCTAAGCACATATCTTAAGACTGAGCCACATTCCTGTAAGGATGAGAAATCAAGTAATACATCATAAAATTAGTTTCATGGAAGTCTCTTTCTTAAGACTAGCTTTACTTATGTTGAGTGAAGTTTGTTTAGTTTGGTTTGGTTTTTTTTTTCATTTAAGAAGAAGGTGTATTTACGAGTTTTTCAGTTAACAAGGACATAACAACATAATGAAGGAGATACAGTGTCACAGCAACCAACAGTCCCGTTTGAAAAAGTATGTGGCTCTATGAGGAAGCATAAGGCTCACTTAACCATGAAACTAGGGAGGGGTAAAGCACCTCAGTTTTACAGATCTACACTCATGGTGTAAATGCTCTTCCTCCCCTCCACATCACCAGGATTAGTAAATATTTCCAAGAAATAAGAACCATCAAATAAATATAAAAAGGCCAGAGAAACTTCTTTTTACCTGAAGATTCACCCACTTTTCCTGCACAAAGGTCTAACCACTGTCTCAAATGAACTAGACTGTAGCACCCATCAAAAGAGCAGATGGAAATCCAGGTGGGGTTTACCAAAACCCAACTCAAAACTGAAAATCCAAGTTTTCTAACAGAAGTATTATTCATGTCACAGGGCATATTTAATTGATTCAGAGAGCAGAGTAAAGCTATAACTCTTTAAACTGCTTTATTAACTAGGAGTCACAAAGTGGAATTACTAAGAGAGAGTCTGAATTTAAACATGAAAAGATAAACTGTTTTCTTGGGCAATTACTCCTGCAAGGAAGGTCAGAAGTCTGTTCATACATAAAATCTAGAAGCTCATATAGCCACATCAGTTAGCATAAGCTGATGAGGGAAGCCAGAGGATTTGCATGCATCTTTATAAAGTATGTCAAAAAGAACTGCTATATTTGAAGAAAAGGGCATGCAGTACTGAAATTAGGGTAAACTTCTGTTGTCTTTGTAATTCTGCAGCTGCTAAAACACAGTACCAAAACATAGCAGAAAGTACTGATGGGCACTGGCACAACAGCTGTTGGTCTCAGCTGGCAAAAACTGCATGGGGACTGTGAGCAGACACAGACTATGACCACAGAGTACAACAATCACCATTTTTTCAGTTCCAGATTACAGAGGCAAACAGGGATCAGACCTTTTAGACAGCTACTCATACCTCTAAATAAGAAATGTCACTACTGAAAACACCTTTATGCTGTTTCCCCATGAATGCATTTTGGCAGTGTCCAAGACTCAGTAAAGACACAGGTGGAGTGAATCACAGACAGCTTTCATTTTCTTTATAAAAAGACAATATTGCTAGTTCAACCTCAAATGATAGCATGAGCCCTTTTTGAAACCGATAACATTACTTGCGTTAAAATACAATACAAACTAGTCAAAGGTCAATCTTTGAGAAACCAAAGAGCAACAAAAATTTCCTGTAGGTTCTTACTGTATTTTGTTATTGTATTGGAATGGACCTTCTCTTTTCTTCTGCCTCACCTGTTTGTGGGTGGGCTGATGAAGCACTAGCCCATGGTGCATCTTCAAACTGAACCCAAGCACTGATGGATGATGACAGATCAGTGCTGGGACACACATGGTTACTAAGCACAGCAGAATCCACCTTGCGTTTGTCAGCTGCCTCTTCCAGCTCTGTGTGGAAAAGGTCTTGAAATACTCCATCTGCATTTTGGTTCTCTTCTGGAGAGGTGTCTGAGGAATTGAAACATTTTTCCAGAGGCTCTTCAGTGCTACCTAAAATAAAGATGACAGAAAGATTGTCAGAACTCACCATTACTTCAATGTTTTTTATTGAAATATATAAAATTTGCCACTAACTGTAGAAAGTTCTCCTTTACCTAATGCAGTTTTTAGATTAACACTGTACATAGTTTTGCATTTGATTATAACAGGTGACATTTCCTCCATGGTCAGTTAAATACTGCCATGAATTTTGAAGGACAGATCCAAAACCTGTAACAGATCTACATTAGATCACATTAACAGAGTAATTTACCTTTTTGGCCCAAGTTCTTCTGTTACATAGGAGTAGCAGGACATAATTCAACTTCTGCTCATACTGCTTCCATTTAGAAGGCAAGCACTATGATAGATATATGACAGCAATTGGTCTAATTCAAACAAAGAAAGTCTCACCAGTTCCAAAGAAAATGAGAAACACCTTACCTCGTGGGCTAACAGGGAGAAGCAGCTCATCAGTGAAGGACACCCACTCAGACTGGTGGGAGGCAATGACACTAGTCACAGACGTCATACTTGCAGGAGGCTACTCATCTTCACTTGGGGATTATGAGGAGGAAGAAGAAATGGGAGAGGTACGGTGTAGATGAGCCAATAGAGGGAAACCCCTCCTTCGCACTTTCTTTTCAAGTGCTGTTAAGATAAGAAAGAAGTAAATTACCTCTTTTAGAAAATTAATGGGAGAAATTAGTGGCACCATTTTTTTGTAATATAGAATGCTAAATCTTTATTTACTAGAGGCACAGTACTGATAAAGTACAACCACATTTGAGACAGGAATGTCACCTGTGTCTAGAGGAGGGCTACACTTGAGCAACTCCTTGATTTAAAGCATCTGAGGATCTTCAAATATCCCCATGTTAAAGCAGTCCATCGCCAAAAAACAATGTTTTATTCCTTGCTCAAGGAACCATGCCTCTTATAACCCCAGCAAGAGCACTAATGAGGAGATTCTCCCAGGTTTAGCAAATTTTGATTATGATGTAAGCTAAACCTCACTTCAAGATGTCAACATGTTCTTGCTCATAGTGCTACTCACAATGTCTGATCCCTCTCAAGAGCACTCAAGAAGCTGCATGTTTCATTATCAACAACATTTATGTAGCTGTCTTTGGAATCACGATGAGTTGCCAATGATTCTTGATGAGGGTATAGAGAGATGCCCTCTCAGCTTTTAACTCTGCTGTTTAACTGGAACTTCACATTTTAATTTAAAAAAAAACCATCTTAGATTTTGTCTGGAGTTAAGCATGATTTTGCTGTAATCCAGCAAATGTTCTTACAGACATGGCAACTTACTTTTGTATGCCCGGCAATGGTACGCAGCCCACGCAGATCTGGGAATCTGCTAGATGGAATGGAACACTGCAGAGTGCTCTGGTTGCTGGCTAGTAACTACCTGGAAGAATCAGGTCCAGGGAGAGAAATTTTCTCTGACAAGCACCCATGACCACCTCAGATTCGCAAACCACTTCAAAACTCTCAGAGGACTCCTCCCAGGGAAGCACACAAATTCTGTCCCCAGTTAACTCAAGCACTGAAGCTCTTGTTGCCATGGTATGCAAGTACCTGAAAATACTGAAGTTGGCCTCTATTTTAAAGAGCCTTAAGCAGCATCTCTTGGCCTGCTGTCTCTCTCCTAACTAAGGGTTTTTTCCAGGTGAAACTTCATATTAGTGTACAAAAACAGGTACTTCACTGAGACTTCTCTTTATCCTACATTAACAACATTTAGGTCAAAAAAACAGACTGATATTTAAATGCATTCAATCTTTAAGCATGAAGCAGATCATTAAATAGCTTTCAATATGATTATTCTTCCCAGGGCCACAAAGTCATTTGTCTGCTGAAGGCAGGTCAGCAGTCAAAAACAAGCTGAAAACTTCAAAAATTTGGAAGTCACAAACCTGCCTGACACCTACAGATAATTCATAAATTCATGCTCATGTTTGAAGATGAATCTTTTCAAGCAGAATTGAACATAAAATGTAGTTTCCTGCAACCACAAAAAAGAATTCCTAGAGACAATCCTGATGGTTAAGTGCAATTTTCCATAAGACTGATCCCGTCGCTGTAGACTTTCCAAAGCCTGTGGCCCCCTGATCAGCCATCCTGCATATTTTTTCCGTGTTACACAAGCAATTCTGTACTGCAGGAGAACCAGTGGTCCTTGAGCCCCAACCCCTTTTCCTCCACTCCTATGGCATGACACCTGTCTTCAAGCTTTGTGAGCAGGTCAGTTTGCCTGCCTCACACAACATCCATTTTGGGTGCTGTTCACAGAAACTACAAAGCTAAACATAGACACAAACTAGGAGAAAAAAAATAATCAGATGTTTAAGGTCACTTGGATGCCATATGAGGGAAGCAGAGGATGACCTTGGCATCTTGTTTTCCTCCTGTGACCAATTAAGCTGTTTGTTTTGGGCTTGTTTAAATATCTGTAACTAAGTCTTCTTTTCCCAAACAACTGGATACTGACCTCTCCCTTCTCCTGGAAAAGTCCTGACGAAAGCATGAAGTAGCAGGAAATGAAAAAAGAAAACAATTTATCTCGCCCTTGATGCACAGAGATTGCAGTAGAGCTCTCCCTAATTTTCTTTTTTACTTTCAAGGGGAAAAAAGCTATGAAAGAGGCAAGACAGCAAAATTAGCACTGTAAAATGAAGAGCGAACACTATGAGCCCAGAAAAGCATGAGAATACTGTGCATTGCAGGCTATACAACTTCACCATGACAGGAATTTTCTAGAGACTTCCAAGTCTGGTAAATAAAAGAGACTGTATTGACTTATCAGGGTTATCACACCTTTAACACAAGCAGCCTGACAGAAATGAAAGGGAGTCTGAATAGCTAATAACTTCAAAGATATTCAGAATAGAGGCATTTTGAGGATGGATATCTTAGGATTAAAAAAAAAAAAAGAAAAATATAATTTTGCATTCTCTTAACATTCACAAAAAAACCCTCAACCCCACCCCTTGAACTAAATGCTTGTACAGAATTATGAATCATGTACAGCTACCTGCTGTGCAGACTATGTGGAAAAAATACATCTTCAACCACAAATTATTTTTCACCCCTCTTCACTCTCCAAAATCCTACTTTAGAGAAAGACCTAAGCCAACTCCACTGTGAACCAAGGAGCCTCAGCCAGCACAATACCAATGCCAGAGTGCTTTCAGTTAACACAGTGATGCTGTAATTTGCAGAACTGTACAGAGGTACGTGTGTCCAAAGGAACCATTTGACACCGTGGATAAACCTGAATCCCGTCTGTAGCAAAGCAATCAGCCCCCGCTATTTAAACACTGCAGCGAGTACTCTGCAAGTGAACTTTGGTGTGTTTCTTCCTGTCCTTCAGACTTCTCAAACATCTATGACTATTCATGGAGAAACAAATTTTGGAGTCTACAAGGACTAACAGAACAAATGAATCCTTTAAACCCCAAGTGAGCTACAGTTAAAGCAAAGGTTTATTCTACACAGACCAAACAAAAGCAGATGGAAACACATCTCTTGGAACAAGATATTACCAGGCCAGGCCAGTATTTTTTCTCTCTACATGAATGGGATTTGTATCAGATTGTTACTTCTGGATTTGTGTTATTATGTGCATTAAGCTTTCAGTGCTGCACTGGTTTTAAAAAAAGTAATTTATCAGAATCAGAAGTTTGTTTGTTTGTTACTATTACACAGTAAATGCAGGTAAAACAGATGTTATACCTGCTGACCTCAATGATTCTTACCATCAATTCCAATGCAGTTATTTGACCATGAGACAAAAAAACCTCTAAGAGGCTGAAATTTCTGCTTTGGGTGTCCCTTTTTTACATTACAATTTCACAGTGGTACATGTAAATCTGAGTCACAAGTAGGTGACAGCTATTTCCAGTTCTCCAACAGATAAAGATCATAGATCTGGAGCAAAACTCCTTGCTTCTCTTGTCCTTCTAGTGTTTTGATCAACCACATTATGCAACCATTTTAAAAAACTGATGAAGATTCATTCTAAAATAAAAAAACTTGTTTGATAACTCATTTCAAAACTATGTAAGTTTACAGTTTATAACCATTCCTTCTTGTGATGTGATTGCCTATCTGTCCTTTTGTACAACTCCACTCTAGCAAGAGCCCTTCTCCCTTTATCTTCCTAAGTCAAAAACATGTATTTGAGAAAGATGCATAATTATCCTGCACCAGAAGTCTTACACCAGCAGCAGCTTGTACAATAAGCCCTCACTTTTGGTGGGACCTTGGCACACCATGTGAGTACAAACACCAACACTAGTAATGCCTTGTGTCACTACTGAGGTGTAGAAGTATCAAAAGCATCTGCAATGGAATTCAGGAATATCTGTAACTGAATGGTGTTTTTTTGTGAACATACCATTCAAAGTATTTAATTACTCACATGTTTGGACAGCAAACTCAAACATTGTTTCTCAATAGATTTCAATTCTGCTTAAAAGAAACAGCTTGGCACTGTTAATCATTTTAAGTACTAAGGGTAATTTTTCCAAGGGCTACAAGTTACATCCATATGATGCAGCTGCAGAAGGCTTTCTGATCACTACCCAGAGTTACTAGGTTATATAGAAAAACAGGAGAAAAAATAATAATAAAAAAATTGAGAAATCTACTTGTTTGCCTGGGTTTTTTTCCAAATGTAGTATCAATACCAAGCTTGTGCTAAACATATAGACTCTCTAAATATGTTGCCTTGCACTGCAGCACCACTGAAAAAAAAGATCTTGTAATCCATACAGTGATACTGCTTTTCTTACTTATACATTCCCTTACAGTCCCAGGAACTGAAACATTACCTGGTTACTGCAGTTTGTATTTGGTTATTGTAGGAGACTGTGGAAGGGAAAACAACTAGACAAGCTGTTAAATTCCACATAGCAGAAAGTAAGCCAAATGGACAGTAAAAAAGGAAAGACTGTGACCATGGCTTTTGTTGTAACAATCAAGCCTCACTACCACCAGGAAAGCCCCAAGGAAAAATAAGTAATTTTATCTTGATCACATGTTTGGCAAACCTGTACAGACGAAACAATTCTGGTAGCATGAACTGAGGAATGATTGCTGCCTTGGGCAAATTTCCCAGTAGGAGAGAGCTCATGGCTCTTCCTCTCAGCTTGGCCTGTAATAAGCACTGACCATCAGCACATCGTGATCTGAATAAAAAACAAACTCCAAACTGGAACTCTGTTCTCAAGCATCAAAAGAAAGTCCTGAGTACTTCAAGGTGCCACAGCATAAACAAAACCCAGAGATAAATAACAGGAAAAAACAAAAAAACCCAAAAACCTACTAAACTTGAGAAACCCAGTGAAGTAAAGGAACTGGATTTGGATATTATTCTTAATGAAAAATGTCACTGTACAAGCCTCTGCCTAAATGCCTGAGATAAAATTATCTTATGAATGACCTAGATGATGACAGGAATAAAGTCATATTTGTTAGATTATTGTATTCTTAATATTGACAACGTTTTCTCCATATATACAGCTCCCTCAGTTTATAAATTTCCCTGAGAAAATCTCTGGTAAAACTGTTTTAGATCTTACACTAGTTTTACTTACTCTGATTCATACCTGTTATTACATGAGCTCCATGACTTCAGATATAGCTTAAGAATCTCAGTCACTACCTAGTGCATGTAACACTCATTTACATGAAAGCTTTCAATATGAAAGGAAGAACTAGAGCTCAAAGGGAGCCAAACGGATATGCTTTGTGAAACTCCTGCAGCCTTCCTGGAGGAAAGGATAGCTTTGCCCATTATGGATTACATCTAAATGAATAATAACAAGAGCCTTGACAGTGTTCTGTCTTCAGAGTCTGGGCAAATCCACTTTGTGCTGTTACAAGGTAGGCCATTACTACTGTCTCCTAGTGATCTTAGACAGAGACGGAGTGAGGCAAAGTGTGGTAGTGAAGATGACTAGAGCCATCTGGCACACTGAACGACAGAAAAGCAGATTAGGAGTCTCCCTGAGCACAGGACCCTCTGCAGGCACACTAACTAATGACTAGACCCAATTATTTCAATAGATACAAAGGGATCTCTCTAAATCCACACTTAAAGGCAGTGGCAGAAGCAGCGTTAAAGCCAAGGTGATCTGGAATGCCCTTATTTTCTACAGGCCACAAGAACACAACCACCACACATAAAATCATATCCTACAAGCATATACCCCAGCTTTGCTGGAAGCTCACATTTCAGTGATAGTAAGAGAAGAGACTCTGTGGGAGATGTATTGGTAAGAAAGTCATAAGCATCTCCCTCAGGAACATTTGTGTCAAGGCTAATAGCTGAAAGGTCAACAGCTGCTGTTTTCTCTACACCAAAATTTATCTGCCACAGAAGCTCCTCTGCTTTCCCCAGAGAAAGAGAAAACATCTAAGATGCTCTCCTGCAGGCAATGCCAGGATATTTAGGCAGTTCAGAAGGCAATAATGCCTCTCCTTCTGCCAAGACCATGCCTTAGAAATACCTTGTGGGTTCTGGATGCCTCATAATGAGAGACAGACATTCAAAACCTGGTACTGTTGATAAATTCTACAACTTCCTTCTCTATTACTTGTACTTCCAAAAACCTGAGGAACATAGACAGGCGCTGTAGAAGAACAGCAATACAAAAAAGGAAATTTTTTTTTATTTTTTTACAATTAGAAGTAATATATAGCAGGCAAAAACCAAGGCAGAATTCCAGACAAAATGTTGGAAAATTAGAAGTTCTACATTTCAGGACTTTCACTATAGCTTGCTGTGGGTACATGATGCATTCAAAGTGTAATTGAAGACTCCAGTCATGTCATTGCCTGGAAACTTGAAGGATAACTTCCCAAACTGCAGCCTTTTAACCCAAACTACAATCTGAGGCGAAAATCAATCAAACACTTCTCTTACCATATAGAGTAACAGTGCATTAAAACTACACCAGGACCAGATCACAGGAAAGAGGCAATGTGCCAATTCGTTTAGCAGAACATTTTCATCTCTAAAATCTGGGATTTCTGCCCTCCCCACCCAAGTCAGTATTGCACAAATAGGATTACAAATACTAATTCAAGAGTTTTCTTCCCAATGGCTGGACTAATTCAGATTGGGTTTCACTTTGTTCAATAAAATTCTGTTGGTAATAACAGTAGGTAACAAGAAGTCTAAATGCAGTAAGGAAGGAGGGGGCAGGTGCATGGTCCTTACCACTCTTCCTTGCTTTCTCAAGGCATCCACAGGGAAGTACTGCAATGCAGCATCCTGATCCCAGACTTTCACCTCTGCCCATTATACGTGTCACAGATTTTTCATTGCTTCAGGATGGTGAATTTGCAGAGGTCACAACTATTGCACAACACAATGTTATAGTAATTGGTGGACCAATCCACAGTGGAGGGAACTGTATTTAAATACCTGATTTCTTCTTTCAAACCTGAAAAACTGAATCATACAAGGAACATGTTTTTCAAAAGAAAATTCCCACTGAGCAAACTGGTTTGCACATCTGACACTGGTGCTTTCATATATTCTTGTTTAAACTATGCAAGATAAACTAGCCAGATGTATTCCATTTACTAAACCCTCCAAAAGCTACTGTACTTTACTTGCTGTTGTGATGATTATCAGTTATGGAAAAAGCACAGTGTTCTACAATTAATCACTCTTGAACCAACTATGCCACTGCAGGCTGACACCACTGAAGACAGCCATCAAGAAATGAACACAGATCACAAAATTCTATCTACCTGTCCTTCTCCTAAGCTGGGACTAATGACAAAAGAAACAGGGAAGTGAATAAAGGATCATAAATTTACTGGAATATTGTGCTGGATGATAAACACTCTTCTAGCAAACACATCCTGGCTTGTACAAAATGCCATCCTGTTCTGACAGATACTAACATTCCAGCACTGCCCATATGCATTGCAGCAAATTACTGCTTTTTAAGTATTTACTGTACAACTCAAAAACTGACCCTGCTTTCATTAGTAGAGGGAGAGATGGCAGAATTTTTCCTGTGCCTCAGGTTTCAATCACACAAATGAAATCAGGGCTTTATTTTCTGAATTACAACTAAGTTAATGCTAGAAGCTGGGTAAAAACATCTTCAGTGGAAATGGTGGGTATAACCATTTGCCATCTACCAGTATCAGTTAAACTCTCATTTTGATTAAGAAAGCAAGGGGAAAACAAGCAAGCAAGCAAGACGTCAAGCCCTCAAACACAAGCTACATTCAAAGACAAGGGAGAAACTGAATTCTCTAGGCAAAGATGTTCACTGGAGGCTGTATGCCTACAGAGAGGATGAGCATTGATCTAGCTGAGCTGTGAATATGCACAGAACAGAAGAACAGATTCAGAGTGAGAGAAAACATAGAATCCAACTGTGAAACCATCCAGAAGACAAGGACTATTGAGGAAGTGATGCAGCCCTGAATGAAAGCAGTTTTCTTGTGATGGAGATTGGCTGGAAATGAAGATTAGAAATACTGAGCAAGAAAGTCATCTTCTGTTTAAGCCTTCTCTGTACTTCCATATAGCTAACAACTATTTATATATAAATAATTCCTATATACTGTACTTCTATATAACATCTTTTATAACTTCTAATCTGTATCAGCAGCACCCTTCCAATGAAAAGAGTTTAAAAATAGATTTTCATTATAAAGGAGATCCTCTTTGATTGATAGAGATAAAGGCAACATGAAAGTGTGAAGTTGTCTTTCCTTTTAAGAAAGTCCTGCTTGATTATTTAAAGTCAGATGACAAATAATACTCTGGAAGAGGTATCACAGGGAACAAGCCTCCCTGACAGAAAATTCTTGTGATGATCCAACCAGTCTTTCCTCATTTCCAATGTCTGAAGAGTCAATTGAGATTATGCAACTTAGTGTGATGCCAGGACACTGCAGCCCTTCAGGGCAACCCACAAATATCACATTTGTTGTCACTCTCTATTTTAGACACCCTAAATATAGGTCCATTAGACTTGATGGTGCTGTTCCTTTAGCATGGCTACTCCTGTTTCAAGAGAATGAAAAACAACTCCAGAAAAAAAAATGCTTGTGGAAAGAGTGAATGTAAAGGCATGCAGTATTTTATAGCAAAGTTCTTGACAAGTCAGATTCATACACACTGCAAAATATCGTGTTTGCAATGGTATTGCCTAATGCATTTGTGTTATTTTTGTCTAATTGTATTTAATTGTCAAAACATAAGAATGCATAACATACTAGCATGATGTAGAGCAGACAGTATGAGAATATGTATCTTTTTTGTTGTTTGGTTTTGGTTTTATTGAGGTTTTGGTTTGTTTTGTTTTTTCCTAGTACACACTAACAAGTGGTACTCTATGGTGATACTACTATAATAGCACCTGGGAGGCAGCAGGCAACCTTGTACATTCCTAAAGAGGAATCCAAGATGTGTTGCCATCTACCTAGATGAGATCATGTAAGTGATGCAGAGGTACGTGGCAAGAGGTGGCCCCCTGTTGCATATGGAGGCAACAAATCACTCATATTTTATTATACTGGGTATTTGCTGAGGAAGCTACAAAAAAAAAGCCATTGCAAATCTGGTATCAACAGCAGAAAGAAGGACCAGTTGCACCTCATGCTCAAGGGCATCAAATAATTAATATCAATGTTATAGCATGGCTTCCAGGAGATGCTCATATTTTAATCTGGCACAAATGCCCACTTACAAAGCATTCACAGTGTTAAAAAATGTGTAGCATAATATATAAAGATTCATATGAAGCAGCTGCCTCAGAGTGGGATAATGGCTAAATCACTCAATGATTGGGGCATTATCATCAAAATAAACTATCAAAACTGAAACAGTAGGAAGCACTGCATATTAGGTACACAACAGAGCTGTGCAGACACCCTGGGGAAGGTCCCTGTAGACCAAACCATTTGCTGGGGAAGCTCCTTTGATGGCACCTCCTGGTATGCCTGACTTGAGCCAGTGGAACACAAGCTCTGTAGATGTGTGTACTTGCATATGCTAGACAAACCTAAAGCTAAAGAAACTGCTAGTGGGAAAAACTGCTCATGGAAATAAAAAGGTGACTAGCCATTCTATATAGCCAGAAGTATGCTCTATTTCTCCACTTTGTATATGGAAACTAGGAGAGTAAGATGAAAGGCACGAACATATTCCAGATCCCAGCTGGATCTGGGTAATGCAGTATTATCTTATCTCCCAAATTTTTAGACATGAATTTCACCCACATTACATTTCTGGGTGCTGTCAGATACTGCGTAACTTTCTTCTTTCTGGTTAATGCATGACCTCTTTTGTGTTATCCAAGTGCTTTAGTAGAGCAACAGTGCAAAAAAACCCAAACAAAACACAAAATCAAAAAACACCAACAAAACCCCAAGGCTCTCTTCCCAAACTCTCTTCAGTAACACTGACAGCGTTGTGTGTTTGACAGCACATCTGCTTTCTGAACCTGCTTTGGAAATGGAAGTAATGCAGTTGGGTGACACCACCTCCCCACCCAAGCTCACATAGCCATAAGTGACCACGGTTACGCTGCTCCTCAGCCCACAATATGTCTCAGTAGTGCAGCATTATGATATGTGGAAATACCAGTTGACGGTGATGTTAATGCAATATTACAGCTCTCTTGCCAGCTCTGGGAAAGCTGAATCCAGCTAACCTTTTGCAAAGTCTGCCATACCCAGTGGACAAGTTTTGGAACTGGGATGCAGACAAGTAGATTTTAAAATACTTGAAGTATTTAGCTCTCTCTTTCATAAAGGCACAGGCCCACAAAGGGACTGGGACTTTGGTACCCAGACTCACTATGTTGGTGGTGTAAATTTGACTTCAACGTAATTCACACAAACACAAACTAAAGCATGTTACAAACTACTGAAAATTAGCAGAATTAGAAAAACTTCAGGTTTTTTTCAAGACAAACTTCCTGAAAAGAAGGAATTACCACTAGAAAGCTAATGCCTGTTTCAGTGTTGCTGAAGAGCTAATGCAGGTGTTTGGAGCTGCAGCTCGCAAAGGTCTGTGGCCCCCCTCAATCAGCCTTAGCTCCAAGCACATTCATATCAATAGCCTGGACTGAATACAAGAAGACTGTGCAATTTTTTCTGGGAAAAAAAAAGCATGCCTGTGCCAAACTCTGAGCCCTAATACAGCTGCCTCCATTCAGAGAGACTGGGATAATTAAATTGCAGAGGTCAGAGACATGTTACTTAGGAAAGCCCAGATCTGCCCAATCTATTCTACCTCAGTTTAATCCCCTTCAGTGACATTTGACATTCTAGCAGTGAATACCCCCCAAAAAATCCACGCACCTGTCAGTTGAGACCTTACTCCTCATGCACCTTATACATTAGGATGAATTTAGGAACATGGGCCTGATGTTTCCACCATGTACAATTTTTATATATAGGATATAACTGTGGTGAATTGGAAACAACAAGGATCAGAGAGAAGGGAGTATTGCTGTTGGTAGGTCTGTCCTCAGGAGCAGCTAGCAATTAAACAGCAACTAATCATTAAACTTCATAGACCAAATTCTTCCATACAGCTATTCCACTGAAATGGCTTTATTAGAAAATAAACTGGCCTTGTGCTGTGGAGCTTGACCAGTTCTAGTTTCAGTTATGCAGCTAGTAATATTTTTTCTCTTAAAAAAAGCTTAGTAGAGTTTTTTCCATGCATTTCCATCACCCACAGAACCACAAAACCACCATGAAGTTCTGCAAAATGATACCTTCTGTTCATAAGAGGCCCCTGATTCAGATAGCAAAATTACTGTATCATATACTCACTCCCTTTTTCAAAAGTAAATTAAAAGATAAATCTTTCATTTCATTTCACAGCTGGCAAACCCAAGAGCCCACAGAGAGATTTAGTTTCTATAAATATTCATGTCTATAAATGCCAACTAAAACTTGGCCTGAAAGAGCATAACCAATCAAGAAACAAAGCTCAGCAAAGGACATCCCTTCTCTCCAGCTCACCAGGCAGGCCTGCTGCCCTTGGACCAGGAGCTCCACTTTGAGTCTGAGCTCTGCAACACACTGCCTGCTCTTTGAATATTAGGACAGTTTTGTACTGCTAGAGCACCTCTGTAGGATCCTGAAGCGTACCAGTCAGTACTGTCCTCTGTTTCAAGCCAAAGGAATTGTGTTGAGACATTTAGTTCGGTTGTCTTAGTAAAGCAAGATGAATCATGCCTCATTTAACTCCAGACACCCGGTTAGATATCGGAGATAGTCACCTGATGTTCTGTTTATAGTCAATAGAAGGAATACAGCACCTTCAGAGGATCCTTTGCCTTATCTATTTTGAATGAGGTGAATCCCCCACCAGCAAGACTACAGTAACTAACTTAGACTTGCATGTCTTTTACACATCTAAGGGTGTAAACTTTAAGAAAGTCTTACACACATTTCTAGACATTTTGCTGTAGTGGACTGACAGACCATTGAGAATATGTCATTGCTGAGAAAATATTTTCAACATTTTAGGAAACACTTCCTGTCAAAGAAGTATCTATTGAAAGATTTTTTTGGATGGATGAAGGCAAAAGCTCTGCAATTTTATAGTTCCCTTTCAGAAAATTTATCTCTATAGAACTGATGTATAAGTTTCTTATACCTTTCAGTAATCTACTTCCTTTGAGAGTATTTATTAAATAAAGCACTATTTGTTTCTATGGTTATATAAGGGACACATTGTCCCGGCACTGATGTCTTCCCTTAACTTTTTTATCATTATGCCATGATGTTTATTCTTTCCCTTGCATTTTTTTCTGTCAGTATATACTACGGTTTATATTACATTAAAACACTGGTTGACAAGCTGGTCAAGAGGCTATATCCTAAGCTTATGCTAATAAGCAGCATAAAACCTTACCAGTAGGAGCACTGTAGTAAAGTGAAATTCTTGGCATTAAGGGCATAGCTTTCACACTACCTTTTCTGTGGTTTTTACTTCCAGTTATCTCCAAATCCTGTAGACTGAATTTGCATTAGCACTTGGAGTACATTAAATGAGCTCCTCAGGTCCTTCTGACTCAAGTTTTATCTGAAACAAAATGAGTTTATGTGCTCTGAGATGCAAACTGAAGTTCAGTTATCTTAAAGCATCACAGTAAATGCAGGTGAGGTGATCAGGATATTCATTTCAAAGGTGCATTGCACTCATATTTGCATTCAACATTTTTTTGGAAAAGAGAATCTTGGAACCCTGATGTATGTTCCCTGATGTTTCCACAGGACTGTGTTTTTTCAGCCTCAACCTCTGCCATTTTACCTCCCTTTAAGTTTTGAAAAAATGTGGGCCATTCCACACCATTCACCTTATTTGCACATTTAAAAGACAGGGAAAATGGATCACAGAAGTCAATAGGGGACATATAATCCCTACCTGCAAAGCAGTTTACCCATACAGACACTCTAAATTGATTTCTGGCCCTGTTTAAGGCCCTGGAAAAACTTTCACCACTTACAAGGATCAAAGATTTAACCCCTAAAGTTATAGATGTATGAGCTCAGCTGTAAGGCTTCTAGTTTTCTAGGAATGAAGTTCATATGGTCATAATTGCAGCCATAGTCCTGAAGATAATACATGCTCATACCCAACACATACGAAAACAGGCATTCCTTTCTCAAGGTTAAGCACGTGTGAAGTTATTACATCCATTAGCAGAACTCACAATCCTTTAAGAAAACATACAGCATGTTAGGCTCCAAAGAAAAAGGATTAAGAAATTTGAGGACAAAATAATCTACTTTTGCCATTGAGTACTTTTATTAATTTTATTCTTTTTTAATACAACTAACAGTTCAGAAAAATTGCCCAAGAATTGCCTTCTGAAGGTTCTCCTTCCTTAGCTGACTGCAGATTGAGCTTAAGTGATTACCTTAGATAAACCCAACATTTAGATGACCAAGATTATGTTAGAAGACTGCCACCACCCCATGAATCTTTATAGTTCTATAGGTCATTTCCTCATGATCATTTTAGTTCTCCAACTTTCAAAGAGAAGGCTAACATTTTTGCAAAGATGGCCTTTAATAGGACTTTTCAACAATTCAAAACTGATCCTATTTGTTTATTGGTAAAGATAGCAACAGGTGCTTTGCACAAAGCCTCAGTGCAATACTTGGGTTAAAAGCTGCACAAAGAAAGGATCCTGCCAGGAGCCAAGTGTCAGAGGAGGGGAATCCATGACCTTATTTCTGATGCCACCTTGGAAACTGTCTCACTGACTGAAAAAGTCACCAATTCTACAGTAAGCATAACAGACGCCCTGCAGAGCAAAACATCGAAAGGTTTGCGACACACATAGATTGTGACACACATAGATTGTAACACACATAGATACCATTTCTCATCTTCACTTGCCGATGCCAGACTTGAGAGCTGAAAATTAAGGACTCTACAAACACGATGTATTTAGCCCACTCACAATATGGTTTTAACCCCCACACAGTCTGGGTTTCTCAACAAGGGAACAGTACCAGCTGCTAGTTCTTAACAAGATACCTAGCAATGCAGCACAAACAAGGACTCAAGATGGGAAGTTGGCTACTACCGAGATGTAACTTTTTACCTTATGTCCCTTGGAGTGTAATCTAAACCAACCACACCACACAAAGTATTAATTATGCCACTGATCCAAGGAACTCAAGTTAAGGGAAGATCTACAGTTAAAAACAAAGTTCTTAATGATAAGAGAGTACAGGTAGTCAGAACTGAGATACAGTGTAACATGTGCAAGAAAATGGAAAGGCTGTGCTCCTGATGGCACTGATGTTTTAAAAGTAATTTAAAAGCCACAACTGTAAAAGGACAGAGATCACTAAAGTTGTCAGCTGTATTCCTGTATCTAAAGAAAATTGTATGTTAGAACTGCTAGGGAATTACTGCTACTTGCTCTGTTCTTGAGAGCTTCACACAAATATAATGAGAAGCCTTTAACAGTATACAGGAAAGGTCAAAGATTTACCTGACAAAAGCATGACATAACAAATTAAATATAATTCATAGCAAACACTATTTTATGTTATAATCAATCAAACCTGAAAATCCTTGGAGAAGAGGGAAACTAGTCACTAGGAAACTTAAGTATTCAGAAAAGTCAGATGTGTTGCATAATCCTGCACAATACATCTCACAGAGATGGGGGAAACGGCTTTTCAAGCAATTTTTGCAAAAACACAAACTCTAGTAATATAAACCTGTTTATCTGGTCAATATTAAGGCAAAGTCCGGATCTCGCTTGTCTGTGTAACACAAGGTATATGCCTGTCATCTTGGCAGGGAAAAACCAAAATCAGTCACGTGCCAGAATTGGCGAACACAAGCATTTTGCAAGCAACCTGTAGTTTGAAATTTACTTGCCCAGACTAGCGAGTTTGCAAAATGCACATTTCACAGAAGACAAGAATGATTCACAGCCAGTCCACAAGAAATGCCATTGTTTGCCAATTTTTTGCCTTGACAATACTAAAAATGCCCTCAAACCAATACTGTGAAGTTATCCTAAGGATATTTCCCAGCAAAATGCGCAACTAAAGTACGAGAAGACGAGCTGCAAAGCACTGCCTGATCTAGCCAAGCAGTCGAGCATTTTTTTAACTCTTGTCTCTCTGAAAAACTGAAGTCTCAGGATAAAACCATGGGGGGAAAAAAATCAGAAAAGTTGATTCTGATCACAGCCAATTAATCAACAAAATAATTAACAAAAATCAACAGAGAAGAGTTTCAGTACGGGAAGACTATTTAACACATTAATTAGGCAAATGTGCAGGGAAGGGGCTGTCTGGTCGTATATCAACACAAAAACTCATTTTGCATGGAAATCTGTAATTTGAGCTTTTTTAACCTATAATTTACACAATGTATTCAAACGTGACAACAGAAAGACGGGTGACTGATTTTTCTTTGCCTTGCAAGATCTTAACCGCAGGAAAACCATTTAAAAGCAGCCCAATTCAGCAGATCCAAGCGAGGAAAAATCCCAAACATGAGTAATTCCAGCGAGCAGCTGAGGGGTAGGTGGATATGAGCAGCTCTCCCAGGCTGCTAATGATGGTTAACCCGTGGAGGGGGCGGGAGCACCGCGGGCAGCACCGCCAACCCGGCCCGAGTGCCGGCGGGGCAGGGGCTGGGGAGCCGCGGCTGTCCCAGCTCNCTCCCTTCCCCTCCTTCACCGCAGCTCCCCTCCCTCCCCATCGGCCCGGCTCTCGCACAGGTGGCGGGCGAGGGGCCGAGAGGGCGGGGATGCCCTCAGGCCCCCTCTTTACATACAATTCAAAGTCAATGGACTTTGCCGTCTCCTCTCAGAGACGGGCAAAAATAAATATAAATGTGCAAATAAGAAAAAAAAAAGAATATAATGCAAACAAAGCCTTGTGGCTCGGGGGTCATTCCACGAGCGTGCTGCAGTACGACACTATTTGTTTGTGACTGGTGATTTTGTGCATCCACTTCTAACCCAAATTAACAGGCACCTCGGTTCTTTCATTGGACCCTGAAGAATTTCACGGATCAGCAAATACCCCCCTATTATGTATTAAGTCAGGGCTAATAAAGTTAATACCATGTCTATGAACCAAATTGTTTTNCAGCCCAGCCCAGCCCAGCCCAGCCCGCCAGCAGGGACACCTGCTCGAGGTTTCCTGCGATCCCGCTTCTGCTGTGCTGCCCCAGCCCCGGCTGTCAGCGGGCTCGGCACGGAGCTCCCCGGCCCTGCCACCCCCGCGGGTGCCGCACGGGCCGCCCCGGGCACGGCGCTCCCCTCCGGTCCCCGGCCCGCACCTACCGGCGCTCCCACGGCGGGAAATAAGAAAAAAAAAAAGAATATAATGCAAACAAAGCCTTGTGGCTCGGGGGTCATTCCACGAGCGTGCTGCAGTACGACACTATTTGTTTGTGACTGGTGATTTTGTGCATCCACTTCTAACCCAAATTAACAGGCACCTCGGTTCTTTCATTGGACCCTGAAGAATTTCACGGATCAGCAAATACCCCCCTATTATGTATTAAGTCAGGGCTAATAAAGTTAATACCATGTCTATGAACCAAATTGTTTTTAAGCTGTTAAACTGTAGTAGTATTACAAGCTTAATAATACAACTTGTATATTAATATTAATCTTATTTCTGCCTTTAAAGGTTTCAGAGAGCAATTCGCATATGGAAATGGCTTTATGGAGGCATTAACTTCTAACCCCAGTACAATTCCAAGGCTCGAGCTGAAAGGAAAATTATGCAAAATGAACATGTGCAGCACCAGTACAAATGTGAGCACAGATGTGTACATTTACATCCATTAGCAGGTTCTGAGAATGACTCTGGAGAGCTGAGGGAGTAGCAAGTCACCAAAGAGCTTCCTAGAAAATTGAACCTTGCCTGCTGAGAAATGTTAATGACCTTAACATTTGCATTAAACATTATAACAACAGCCTTAATTAGTAGTGGAGATTGACTGTAAAAAAAAATGCGCAAGCTGAATTGTTCTTTGGCTGAATTAACAATCTTTAAAGTGTAAAACACTGGGAAAATCTCAAATGTGAAGTGCTAGATAACAATTACACACAATTACAACTGATATTATGCTTGGCAGCTTAGCAGGTCTGGTTCACCTGATTGCTTTGAAGGGGCTTTCAAAGAGGGTCGAAGATTTACTACTGGTGCACAGCAACATGGGGATACCCCTTAGGAAGTACAGGGCCACTCGAACAAAACCCCAGAGCCTCTGTGGCACAAACAGGGCACAGCCTGTGTCCCAAAACACGAGTGCCAGCTAGAGGGGGCTGGGAGCAAATAACACACAACTCACATGTTCCCAAACAGGACTTGCAGATTGTGTCTTATCCAGCAGTGTAAAACGTTGATTGCCCAGACAAAAGCAGTCACACAGAAGATGTTTAGTTGCACAAACTGCTCGTGGGCCCAAAGGGGTTTAGGCTGGGAGCCATACTCACTTACAGGTGCACAGAGTAACTGCAACAAGGACATGGGATAGTTCTGCTCTGGTACAACTGCTTTGTTCCTTCTCAGGACTATTTTATGAGCCAAAAGGACTACAGATTAGTTTTCCAATTGTTTCAGTTTCTCTTCCTCATCTTTAATAAAGTCAGGATCCAGAATAACATCACTGACTTCTGATGTACTGTCCTGTGAGAGATTCTGGCTAGAAAAAGACTTTAAGGCCATCAATCCCCTTTCCTGGTTTTGGTTCTGAAACCCATTTCTTCTTTTGCTTTTTTTTTTCCTTGCTTCTTTCCTGAATAAAAGCAGGAGCCATTGCAGAGTAACTTCACAACAGTACTGTGAACCTGTAGGCACAAAGGCAGCTACAAATGCTGTCACAAACAGTCCAGCTGTGGCAGTAGTTGCCATATCTTGCACTGGGAAAGCACAGAGCATGAAATGTCATCAATCAGGTTCTAATCAAGACTCAGCACCAGATATATGTTTTCCATCTTTTCTGTCCTTTTCACCTCAGTGCGAGTTTACTGATAGCCTTCAGATGGTTTTAAAGGCTGAAGAAAGGGATGTTTCCTCATTTAAAAATACCATGAAAAGAAAAAGCCTTGTATGAAATACAGAATTTTTCGTAGCACTTTTCTCTCTTTTATCCTGATTACCAGGCTTAAACTGGCTCTAGCATCAATTACTTTTTCTAATATTATGTATATTGAAGTTTCTGTATTCACCATCCTCTTAAAAAGGGGAGAGGAGTGGGAGGGATAGGGCAGAGAGCAATAGGATGTTTTAGAACACTTGATTGTCTTAAAGTATTTATTCCATCAAAATTACTACATCATTACCACAGTATCAGACAGCTCTGTTCAGTAGCAGTATTCTGTTTGGACTTGGAAGAAATTTTTACTTTTAGTTCCTCAAATTCTTTTACTAGTAAGATGTAGAATGGAACGATTAGCAGGTAACATACCTGTTACAAGTTCTTATTGTTTTCCTGAGCCTTCTCAAACCCACAGAAAACACTTGTGGTCAACCATGCCATGGTCAGGCAGTTGAAACTGATGGTCATTATAGGTCCTTTCCACCAAAATATTCTATTGCATCATTAAATTGAAACCAAAATTACTCCATTTAAATAATTATACATTCAATTTCCAGTTGAACATTACTGTTCCTACAACAGAAAGAGAAGTCAATATACTTGCACATTTATTCCTCCCCTGTCCCACAGTAAGGACAGAGCGAGGTGGGGGGGGAAATGAAACACACTCCAGAGAGTCTGATTTGCCTACTTCAAATAGTTTTGAAGAACAAAGATTATATACTTCCATTTTCTAGAATATGACTTCATGTTACATATTAACCATAAAGATACAGTATTCTACTGTTGGTATTCTGACTGATGTTGAAAAAGTATGAATGATGAGACTCTACAGGGTTAGAGCATGAGAAAACGTAACTACAAACACATGTACTGAGTAACTAAAGGCTAGAAAGATCCCAGCTCTAATGTATTTTGAATATACACATTGCCTGGCTTTTTGTTCTTTCAACTTGACAGGTAATTGGGGGTTTTATGTGCATATTTCATTATGAAGATATTAATAATTCATTCCATCTTGAGAAATCATGCTATTTATTCCAATACAAAACAACAATTCTAATGCAAGCTTTACTGCATATTTAACTGAATTAGTCAGTTAACAGAATTCAATATATTTCATCATATTAAATGAAGTGAGGAGGTGTGATTTAACCCTTAGTGGGATAACAGAGGCTCAATTCAGAGGTGTACAGAAGCACTTCAAGAGTTTTTTACCTATTTAGACCTGCTTCCACGATTAAGTCTGTACTTCACGTATTTCTTTATAATGCATCACAAAGTACAGTCTCACAGGCATGTTGTCATTCCTGTTCCTCAGCTGATATTGACTTGACACAAAGAGCAGTAAAAGAATATAAATGGGTTGCGCCAAAAGGTTGTTTGCTCAGCTCCCTTACCTTGTACCATGTGCACACACGAGTGGTCTTTGCTTCAGGCAACACAGCCAAGCCTGGAAGATCATATACTTCAAGAGAGACTTGTATATGTCTCAGTTATGGCAAGACTAGTTTAAAACCAGCAGTGCTTGGACAAAGGCACTGTTTCCAGCATGGAAGTTTCTTGTTCATAGACTGGGCATTTTCTCCAAGGAAAGAAATCACTCAAATGCCCAGGCACACTTGCTTTTCCACATAACAACAAACCAAGTTAATCAGTAGCTGCAGAGCATGTTCTTCCTGCAATTTGAGCAAGTGAAGAGTTCATGAAATAACAGTGCCAGGAGCATTACGGCTAGTGGATGAATTTGGAAGCGTCAATTGCTTAATATAAGCACAGGGAGAGCTAAAGACTTATCAAAAATACTTGTTTTATATAATTTGAAAGCTTCTTTTTCTGTAGTTGCAAGGAAGTCTTTATGATTTGGCATTCAGAAATCCTAAGGAGAGAATGGAATTGAATATTTTATTTGCAGTGTTTAAATAAGGAATAGTATTTTAAATAGACACAATCACTTGGTCTAGCACCCTTCACAGTATCAAGTGGGATTAGGCACTAGATTCAAAATCATAAAGAAGGGGATTTATTTTTAGTTTACTTTTCTATTACTTTTCAATATTTAGCATAGAGTTTTTCAGTTTTCAGCCAAAGGATTATTTGCAAACTGTTTACTCTGAGAGCTGTGTTTTATGATGCTGAACTAGTCCCACCAGAAACATTTATAAGGATTTCATATCACTCTATCTTTTGGAGCTGAACTAAGAATGACAAATATAGTGAAGAGTAAACTTTTGAGGGCTTATAAACTCAAACATAATAATTAGGCCCAAAAAGAAGAGAATTTTACATGTGCAAAAAATATTTTCTGTGTCTTTATGGAGCTCTTCACTGAATATGAAAGATAGCAGAGCAGGCAATACACAACATTCAGTTTGTTAGTTGAGAGACTCCATCAATGGAGAAATCCTTCTTTCTTGCTCTGTTTTGAGAAGTTCCTACCTACTTGCACCCTTTGCCTTCCACAAGGATATGACTCCTAAGCAGGGAGCTCAAAAGGCTGTTTGTTTAGCAAAGGGGCAGAAAAAGCCAACACAGCTGTGTGCAGTGAGATCACCACGTTTATCTCACTGGGTCTGAATTCTCTTACTAGAGTCACCTCCCTTCTGTGCAATGTTTCCAAGATTTCAACAACCAAGTCAAACACAAAATTATTTGTAAAACCCATGAAATCCTTTAGTTATCCAATTACAGCTGAACATTTAACGTAACACTGGATTCCACAATAAAATTTATACACATTTTGGTGGGGCTGTTCTTCCTAATGGACTGTTCAGTCCTATAATCAATGTAATGAAATCCAGAAATGAAACTAAATACAACCCGAAAAGAATTAACTTGAGTCTTTCTGATCTCACAGCATCAGTAACAAAGGTAACTAAAGCACTTTGGAAAACTCAACATATAGATTGCCAGGCCTCTAGCCTTTGAATTCAGAGTTGGATGATTCCCCAAAAAAGTATCCTTTTTATAATGCAAAGTTGCAAGCCTTAAATCAGAACATGCTAATTATTTTTCCAGCAGTTTTAATATCAGCTATAATAATGACTTTTTGAAGTGTTTGACTTTTTAAAATCACATATCCATTTTTAATACTAGCAATACAAATTAGCTTTTCCTTTAAAATTGGTGTTGAATAGGTCTGGGAAACTTTCATCATCACAATAACAACCACCACCACCACCTAAAATGCCTTAATTAATGGAATTTCAGCATGTAGCAAAGAGCTACATCCAGAGCCTACCAAACATTAAAGTAAGATTGGACAGAAACAAACATTAAAATATTTTCAATTACAGTTTTCAAGCTATTTGGATAGATCAAATATTTCACCAAATGTCCTCAAAGAAAGAGTGATGTTAAAAAATTCTTCATCACCTGTTGCTAAACATTTTTCACTTTAGTGGGAAAGATTTTACACTCTCAAGAAAATATGGATTTAACTTCGCAAAAGAGACCACTGTCCTAGAAGCTGTGCTCAACTAGTCTGCTTTTATCTGTACATATAATATTCCAAAAAATGGTGAAAGACTAGAAAACCAGGTTAACAGATTTACATGTGAAAAACATTTTAATACTCCAGGAATGGTAATCTGTTACCAGGTCTTCCCAGGAGCTACAGTGATTTTTAATTTTGAACTTTTGCTCTACAAATACGAGAGAAATAATGAATTATTTAATTTTGGTAAATTTCTGAAGCTTCTGCAACCAGACTTTTTATCTTTCTATAAAGGTGTGTGTATATACACACGCTTTTAGATACATATACACATTCTTCCATGATATGGCAATGACTGAAAGTGTGGAAATTGCTCCCTGCCCAATCTTTGAGATCTCAAGTATTTAGCAAGTTCGAGTCACCATTCAGTGTCTAACACCCCACTGTGGCTGCAACCTCACATGTACAACTTTTTTTTTTCCCCCAGCAAAAGCAACTAATTAGAAGGAATAAAAAAGTTAGGAATCTTGTACAGAAATGGAGCCACATTCATAAATAACAGATGGGAAGTGGGACAATTAATTTTAAGCTACAGCCTGTGTTTAGGAGGAAGGATGAAGAAAAACAAGCTTATAAAAATAAGGGAAATACCGAGAGTGACTGAAAGCAGAATTGGAGAGCTATAATTTTGGTGTTTTGCAACACAATAATTAATACTCTTCAAAGTTATTTTCAAAAATCTGGAATTGCAACCTGTGGAAAGCCCAAAAATTTGGATACCAAAAGATAAAAATGTGAGCAACCTATCTCTCTGTGGAGGACTGCCTGAAGTGCTGCTGTCTTCAGAAAAGCTTACCAGAATAAGTGCAGTGGCACTGACACCTTTCAGGTTAAAACATTTTGACTGAAGCTCACTAGAGGATTCAGGTACTGTGGCGTGGAAGTAAAATCACATCTATCTCTTGCTATATGAAATGCAGCTACAATGGTGCTCCCTCTCCACTTACTTTTCTTTATGAAAACAGAATTTAAGACTAGATGCCACAGTTTTCATTACCTGGATAGATGGTACACTGCCCTCCTCAGTTTAGATCTGGAACAAGTTGATTACAGTCATCTGAATATTTTTGACAAGTAAGTCAGTGTGACTTTTTTCCTCAGTAGTTCTTTACAAATATAGGAACAAAAATCAGGATTCAAAAATGCCATTAAGATCATGATAATTTAGAGAAGAGGAAGAACATTTTGGCATTATACCAAATAACATATTTCAATGAAAAAGGTGTTGTAGGCTTACAAACTCTACTTTCTATTAACATTTTAACTGAAGTGTTTTTAGTCTTAGACTGAGGAGAATACAGCAACATGAAAATCAAAGAAAACCAACCAAACCAGGAAACCAAACAACCAGGAAACTAGTTTTCAATGAATGCTATTCTGTGGCTCTTTAAAATAAACAAAAAACCCCAACACCCCTCCCATCGTATACTTGGTGCTCAATTCCCACCACCAAAACAACTCCATATTGACTACAGGCTACAAGTGAAAGAAGGTATCTACACTTCTGATCCCACCTCACCAGAGCTCACCAGCAATCACGCTTCAAACAGGCTTTTTTGGAAGGTGAGGGATGACCTCACTAAGATTGAGCTTCATCAGTCCAACTCAAGCTGGATTTAGCACCAGCAGTTCTGTTTTTACTTGCAACAAGTGCTATTGGTGGCAGCAGACAACATGGGAAGACTCCAAATACTTGAGAAAACTAACTTGGGCTGATGCCTGAGACAATGTACCCACTGATGCCATTATCATTGCTACCCCACTGTCCTTTCCTTCTCCCCAGTTAAGAAGCACATAGGGAAACAAATCAACATAATGCGTTTATGAGGGAGGACTCAGTCTCAACAATCTGGAGGGATGAATGGGTCAAAAAAATCCTGAAAAGCAAGCAAACTTGTCAGCTTGGAGAAGTCCCTCCCCCAGTTATCGATTTCTAGTCATTGCATTATCCCACTATTAGTACTGAAAATGCAGTAGTAATCCTCAAGTTACTGGTTACTATTCTTGAATCACACAGCAGTTTCATGTCTGCCAGACGAGGTACAAATACTATACACACTGTCACACACATACACACACAGAGGGCAAATTTCTAGCACAACTGAAGATAAAATGCATAACTTCCCACTCCCTCTTTTTATGCCACCCCTAAATGAACAGATTTTTTTTGAAGAGGCATAGAAATGCAAGATGTCTGAGAATAGTTATAGGAAGGGATACATCTAACAGTGGCACATACCAGTGCACACAACTAACAATTCACATCCTCTGTTATCATAACCACTGTGAACACTGAGAGTAACCACACAGGTGGTATCTTTATTTCACAAGATTAAAGATACAGTACAAAATGAATCTGTACATCTTTCTATTAACAGAATTTGTTTACACAATTATATTACATTTGACCAGCCTTTATACTGATTTTAAATACAAAATAAATTTACAAAACTCCTACAAGACCCTTTAAAGAACTGCAGCTGATAAAAACAAAGGGTTCCCCCCAATAGTCCCTATTTGCCATATGCATTTGCAGTAGTTCAAATCAAACTAAATCTTTTCAGTTTAATATTCTCTGAAACAAAAATAGAATTTCAGTTCATTGTTGCCTATCTAAAAAGAAAGCAACTTGCAAAGGTGACTGTGATTCCCCTTTATAGGCCAAAACTAGCATATAATAGGTGGAAATCAGATAATGCATAGTATTAAAAATGTCCTTTCACAAGCCATGTTTTAATGTTCTTCTCCAAAAAGAATAACATTTGATAGACTCTCTGTTGGTTTGCCTTTTTTTTTTTTTAATAAGAGCAGCTGACTTATGGAAGATGACTAAAAAGTGAGTAAAACTGTCTCGTAAGAGTCTCATGGGGATGTTTGTCTCAAAGGCCTCACCTTCTAGTACATTGTCCCGTGATGGACACTACAAAGCAAGAAAAATTATTTCAACACATAGCTCTGGGGCAAGTTTCACCGGAGTGATGTATTAGAATCCTGTTTTCTCAGCAATTCAGCATTGCCTTCCACCAGCAAGAACAGCTAATGTCTTTGATTAATAATTTGAAATGCAGAATAATATGTCCCTCCAAAATTTTTCCACAGATTTCATACATAGAGAAATCCCACCAACAACAGTTACTGCTCTGTAGTTGCATTCTCTGTGCATGGAAAGAAGAGCATGTGTCTAGGAAGGTCAAATAGGCAAGCTCTGGCCTATATTACTACACACAAAGAATACAACTTTTCCATTCAAACCATGCTGAACACACCCAGAAAGGCTTCTCTAAAAGTTCCCATTCTAAAATACTCCTTCATATAAACTGTAAGACAACCTGTGTGCTACCAAAAGGGAAAAGTACTTCACTGCAGTAAAGTGAGCAATCCAGCTCCTTGAGGAAAAAGATGCTTGATTAACTGAGTGCACAACAAGGTACATATTGCTAGTAAGAGTTAAATATACCTTCCTCAAAATGCAAGTTTCAGAACAGAGTAGCAAGGGATTGTCACAAAAACTTCAGTCATGGTGTAGATAACTGATTTAGAAAACTTATTCATTTCTTTAATCCCTGAGTTAACTCACCATTACTTATGGTAAGTACTTTTTTTCTTCTACCACTGCATTCAAATGAATGTCATCTGAAAAAGTCAGTGGTAGTAATTTGGTGGAAGGGAAAAAAGCAGGAGAAAGATTTCCTTATTGCTCCTTCAAAAAGCAGTTCTTTAAAGTGAAATAACTTGCTGATCTTCAATCATTTTCTTCTGATGATTTCTTGGATGTAAAAATGCATCAGATTCAGTGAAAGTCACCTATAAGACTGACACATAGCAGCAGTGAGCAGATTCTCATGCAAACAGGGTAGAGCTTTTAAAATTTAGTTCCAAGAGATCAAACAACCAAAACATTTTAATAATGCAGTAAGAAAATCGTTAAACATCCTATGAGACCAATACCAATGAACCAATGGTATTTAACTGAAAAACATTTTCCATATAATCCTTAATTCACTCATGTCAAGCTAAAAAGAGATATTAAGTGACAGCGGCAAAAATACTTCAGAGGGTGTGTTCAGAAGTCAGGCATTCTAGAAATGCAGCTGGGGAGTACTGTACATTTTAAACACTACATATAAGTTCAATACTGTCCCATCTGCTAATGAAGATTAAGACTGAACAAGACATTCCCTTACTGCACGCTACAACACTCCACACTAAAACAAAAGATTTGTCTTCACATAACCAGCATAAGCATTTTGAAGTACTGAGAAGTTCTACCTATAATACTAGTACTTTTAATACTAGCCATCCACGAGATTTCCATTTCCAAAAGAACGGATTGCTTATATTCTAGCCCAAACCACAGATCTACCCTGCAAGGGTCTCCTTACAAATGCACCAAGTATGAAACCATACCAAAATCTTCATTCTAAATAAAGTGTATTGATATGTTGCTGCCAATCCACTGGAAAATATTTGCATGAGAGGAAACCCTTAACCCTTTAAACACAACAGCTTTTGTCGGAAAGCAGCCAAAGCCTCCTCATTTGTATTTCATTCAGCTTTAAGACTACTATTCAGAGGGTTTAATGCTAGTACAGAAAAAAAAAATTGACTGGATTGGTAAATAAGAACAGACACTTCTGTATTTTGTGCTTCTAAACCACTCTCCCGTTTCTTCCCACCCCCAACCCCAGAAATTATAGTTCAATGAAAATCATTACTAAGTGAAGATTCCTCTTGCAGTCTTAAGTTATCAGTCCACAGGTCATATTCTTCACACAAATTAAAAGGCCTTCACACTGACCTGGTGGCATCAAGTAGCCATAAACCACTAGTCTTCTTTTGCTTTGGATTTTTTTTGTTAGAAGGGGTCCTCAAGATGGCACAGCCAGAGACATTATTGTGACTTTCTCATGTACACCAGGTACAAGAGAGGCTGGCAACAGCCAGAGCACTGCTGCAGCTTTGGAGCAGCATCACTGGCATAAGCCCTTTCATAGAGAATATGCATTTTTGTGGCCTTTTTTTGTAGATGCATTAAGCAGACGCATGCATGAGATACACACATTTCTTTCTTGCAGCGCAAATCACTAACAGAAGAGTATGAAAATTAAACACAGAACTTCCAACTCTAAAAACAAACAAAAAAGTCAGCTAACTCACTGAGATTTCTCGCTCTGTCCTTTCTTCGGTGTCCATAATAATACTGGTACTTTCTATAATCTAGACTCAGCCTCTTTGTAAGGGCAAATATAAATAGTTTAGGAACACTACCAATTTGGTTTTATGTCATGAAGTATTGCAGAGTACAGGATCCTGAAAAGTTTTAGAAGGATGTGAGATCTGGGCACTGTGTGGACAGCTTTCCTCTGATGACCTTTACAGACCAAATCTGTCCCAATCCACTTCATCGGCCACATACTGTCTGCTGAGAACTGTCTAATCTAAGAGGAAAGGAGGAAAATATTCAAAACCAAAAAAGCACAAATAGAGAGTGGCATGTTTGGTGGTTTAGATTATTGATAAACTCTGTTAAACTATGTTAAACCATCCATGACAGCATAAAAGATCAAAATGTAAGAAATACTTAAATTAATGAAATAAGGACTACAGAAATATTTGGGATGCAGATCAGAATACAAGTTCATAACATTTCCAGTCTTTTTAGAGTTTGAATATAGTTCAGCTTCTTGGACTTAAATTTGCCATAAAATTATTGACTGTAATGACTTTTATAAAGGGCAACTGCTATCAAGCAGGCAAAAACTTTCCACTGCTAGTCTTATGTCTCTTAGGAGATGAAAAAGACTCTGAATAAAGAGGAACTAGATACAGCAGGCAACATTTTTGTAGTAGCACTCTTGTGTTTCCATGAAAAAGCCATAGTGTTATTCCATTGGCACTGAAATAACATTCAAATCAGTTTCAAAATAATTTTCTTATCCCTGAAAAAAGGCATCACTCTAAGCAGCTTTCCAACTTTTTTTTTTTAAACTTTTTTGCGCCTCTTTTTGGGGAGGGACTGTTGATCCAAAGTCCTAAATCACAATGAAATTGTTCCTTTTGGAAAAATCCAGTTCTTTCACTGAGGCTCTTGTTGCTATTGCGGTGGTTGATGCTCTGGTGGTGGTTCTTGTTGAGGTACAGGTGGCCGCAGTCCGGCTGGTCTGGGAATCGCTTGGTGTTGCCTTTGTCTGTAAGCTATAATTGTTCCCAGAAGCAAGGCGATGATAGTCATAAGGTAGAGGTCCCACTCAGGCCCCAGTAGCTGGTCCATATCAATATGCGAGAATACTTCCCTTATCTAAGAAAGAAGAAGTCCACATCATCATGTCAAAGAACATGAATGGGAAGTAATTAAATTTGACTTGTAATATTTTTCACGTACAAGCATCAGTTTTAAAACTTCAGTAGCAATTTTCTCTGTGAAAAAATAGTTAACTCATTGGTGAAATTCTTAATTTTCAGAAACTCAAAAACCAGTAAGACTAAGAGCCATGCTGTATAAGACGAGCTATTCTATCTTCTGTACTATAGATGAAGGTTTTCATTAGGTAGCTTTGGGGCTTTCACATGAATGACAGAGCATTAAGCCCCAGAACACCGGTGAGGTACAATGCTGAGATCTGTGGATGTGAAGTACAGGGAAATTAAGGCAACTTACTGCTAGTTTTGTTTGAAGTGCCTCCTTATCAGACCCCGTTTGCATAAGCATTAGCTAACATGCACTTTATGTTTCACTACTATTCACTACTAGTAGTGAATACTCTAGTGATACTACAGAGTCACTGCCAATTTAAATCTGCATCAGAAGAGTTAAAACTTGAAAAAGCTGTGTTCTGCATACTAGCTTTTGTGAGAGCTACATGGGTATTTGCTCAATTGATTTGGAGCATTTTGACTGTCCACCCCTGTCCTCAGTCTCAAGACCACTACATTTTGTCCAGCTTAGCTGAATTGCTTGAAACTGCATTTGCTCTAAGTGGTAATAACTTCTATGACATTTCAATTTATTAAATAATCCAAAAAGGAGTAAGATGTCATAATACTGAGAAATATTTCAGACACACTGTGGAAAGAATTCACCTTAATTCCAGGCTGATATTTTTTTCCCAGGGCCATCACTTAGTAGAAGCTCTGCACAATAGCTAAACTATCTAATACAAATACCATTTTTTCCCTCATAGAGAGCAAACACAACTCTAATGGGGTTATTGCAGCTGAACATAGAATAGCAACAAAACTAGGGGTACAAACAGTATTTCGCTTTATCTAAACAGAGATTATGTCAGTTAAATCTCTTAAACTTTGACAGGAGGTGGTCATGGATAAGAACTGTCAGAGAGGTTTGGAAAATTCTCTCCAAGAGGAGCAGCACAGAGGAGAACTGCCTGTGAACATTTCAGTTTCACACAGTTACACAAACAAGAAATAGGAATATCAACTTAGTAACTTTCTTAAAAGGCAACAACAAAACACATCTATGCTAAGTTCAAGTAAGACTTCTACTTAATTAAGGTTCCAATTTGAGCTCTTTTTAAAAATGGAAAACACATTTACTGTTTTCATTTTGCATTACTTACATTGATTTCTCGTACATACTGCAAGGAATAAATCACTCCAAGCTTGCAAAGTGCTAGGAAGACTGGAACCTGAGCATCTGGGCTTGCTTCAGCTGCCATGTCATAGAATCGCTTTGCAAGATGAATATCCTAAAATTAAGAAAATTCAAAGCTCAGTTTTGAATAATTTCAAAAATTAACCATAATTTTTTAAGTGAGGGATGCTTACCTTTGAATAGGCAAGTAAACAGAAGCTTAACTTGAGGATGAAGCTATTGTAACTGGTATTAGAATTGAAGCTCACAAAGAGATTAGTAGTAACGCATTCAACCTATTCACTGTAAACTAAGGCAAATATTTAAGCATCTCTAGTACACTCTAACATCTCCAACACCACACCAAACTTGAAACACTGAGAAAATCCAAGTCCTGAAGGAGCATGCAGCAGCATTTCCTCTCAGTTATATTACAGTATGCCTGCTGCATATGCAGCTTCTAACAATTTCTGCACATACACACAAATTAGATTTTACACCTTATCCAAAATACCCATAAACTTGCATTAGTGTGGGCAGCAGAAGCATAAGCACTCTCAGCAAAATAGGGAGCAAGTTTAGAAAGAGCTGGATAAATTAGAGTTCTCTTCCGTGGCAGGTGAAACAGGTAGCAATCATAACAAGAACAGAGCATACATGTACTTGAATAGTGTAACTTTCCATGTTGGGTGTTTTTTTGGTTCTGCTTCAGATACATCCATACTGTGCAACATTAGGATACTTAGATACAAACTATCTATGTTCACCTAGGGATGTGAAGGACAAGCCTGGATAAGGCTTACCTCTGAAAGTGTTCCAAGTTGGACACATAAAATAAGAGAAATGTGCAGGGCTTTGAGCCACATGTTCATTTTATAATTTTATCCTGATTGTGATTACCACAAAGGTTTTCTGCTCATTGATACGGCAAAGCTCATTTCCATAACACTTGTGGAAAAAAAGTACGAAAATTGACACATTATGTGAATGTGATGCAGTAGCTCACATTTAGTATTTTAATTCAACAGAGCAGCTCTGAATACTTTTTGAGCCTGGAAAGTCTATCTTATACATAAGTATTTAAATGAGCTTCCTTATCTCCTTTGTACTGTGCTAGTAGTGGTGTAAAAGTAGATCCTAAATCATAGCTCATTTTCATTTCTAATTAGCAAGGACATCATTCTGCTTATCCATACTTCACTCTTACTTGTCAGAAAAGTGAGAACTGTAGGAGCCTGAGCTATAACACACAAACAGCACTAAAATACCGCATGAAATCTTAAGACTGTAAGAAAATTAACTGATTTTTGAGCAGTATATGGAATCAGTCATTTGTAGATGTAGCCTCAGTAACTGGACAACATTAAATATATGAAGAGTTTCTAAGTGTACATCTATGAGATTTTGGAAGAGGATTAATATTTAGCATTGAACATGGTATGAGTTTGAAAACCATCTACGTACAGAAAGTGTAGCATAAAATCCCGTATGTAAGAAAGACTATTTATTCAATTAGAGAATAAAACAAAAGCAGTTTGGTGAACAAACAAAAGAAAAAAACCACATTAAGGAATACCGTATTTATACAGGATCATCCAGAATGAACAGTGACCTGAACTGAAGCTGTGCAGGCCACCTTACTGGAATATCCTAACTATGGGGTGTTTGCAGTCTTAATGACATGGATATAGGTGAGAGAGATTTAAAATACACATCCCTTTCTTTAAAACACTAAATCCCTGATTTTGTTGGATACAATAGTGCTGAAATGTTTATACATCACTTCCAGAGGCCTCTAGTGGAAGAACAGTGGTAGACATTCTGGTGCATCAGGAAACACAATTTTAACTGTGTCATTAATGTCAGTCATTGCAGCCATGCTCAAAATTCCGATGTTTTCATTCCGGAAAATGAAAGTCAAATATCATGCTTCATGCAAAACTCAGTATTACCCTTTTTCAGAATATCTTAGGCCCAGCTCTAGCCTTATCTAGTCAGTACTAAATCTTGATCCTCTCACTTTACATTTGTAAAGTTACAGAATACAGCAAGCAAAGACATTGCATAACCAGAATTATTAAGTCTGGTTTTATATATGCAATTTTCTTGCTTAGACATTCTCAGTGCTCCTTTCCCATATTTATATTAACTATTTCCCTTGCAGTTCAACTCCTCATTCCATGGTGGATCTGTAGAGACAAAAGCATTATTTGTCTGCATAAAGCAAGGCTATATATGCTCATTATGAGTCCCTGTGCACTCATTTCAGCTTGCTGTGTGTAGCCATCTTTGCTTCAGGTTGGAGAACGCTCTCTGAAAATCACAGCATTAGGACTTATTTTTCTCATTATGCTGAACATGACATAGTAACATTTTCCAAGTTTTTATTATGTGGTCTAAATTGGGTTGTATTCAAGGCAGAAGTAAAATAAAAAAGTCCATGTCTGAAAGGATTTTTTTTTAAATAAAATCTCCAACTTTAACACAGTTGCTTTTAGCTGCAGGCTTATTTTCAGAAGTTAGCTACTTTTGAGAGCTCAGTTAAAAACAGTCCTAAAATAAAATTTGAAAATAAACTTTAGAAAAAAATGCAGTGTATTGTATTTTCACTTCTATATCTAGGTCATTAAGCATTTTTCAAATGATTGCTTGCTGCTGCCAAAGTAACAATATTGACCTAAGGATTGTTACTGACCTAAGACTTGCTTTTCATTGTTCTGGGCTTTTGCCAAAAATTTAGGGCAAAAGAAGCAAAAATTGTTTTTTTAACAAACCAACAGAATAATTAAAAGTTGCATACCTAGACAAAAGCTTACTGAAAATAAGAAAAATTAAACCTTTTCTTACAATTTCAAGTCAAGTTATTATAAATTCATACATTAATTGCATTAATTAATCATATATTAAGGTCAGGTAGGCTGCTCAAAATTAGTATGCAATTGCTGATTACATTATTTTAGTACATACAAAAACATATTGCCCTAGATACCCTTACTTTTAATTAATCATGAACAGCAATACACCATAGGCTTCCTAGGAGAACCAGACACACTGTATTCTTTCAGCAATGTACTTTGCCTAACTTGAAAAACCATTGTTAATAATCATGCTGCTGGTTGTGCTTATGGTTTGTTACTGTGTTTTCAAAATACCATGATACATGAAACAATTTAACCAGTGTTTCAGAGGATGAAAATAATCCCAATGCTAAAATACTCAGGCTGGAGTCAATTTGCATTCATTTCACTACACTTCAAAGTCTTGAAAGCATTACTCAAGCATTTGACACTCTTTTTATCAATATTTACAATTTTGGGCTAATGTTTTTTTCCCCTGTCTACACATCATGTCTTCATATAGTGAAGTGTGAAGTGGATATACTTACACATTTCCCACTGGTGAATGTACTGGAAGACATGTGAATTCCCATTAAGTTTAGTACCCAAAGTTATAAAGTACCCAAAGCCCAGTAGGGGTTATGGACTTAATCTAATACCAGTAAATGTACTCTAATGAAGCAGAGTATCAGTGTACAGCTTACTCACCTGCTTGATGCCCAATCCCTTCTCATGCATGTAGCCCAGATTAAACATTGCCTGAGCGCTGTGCTGCTGTTCTGATGCCAGTCGATAGTGAATAAATGCAGTTTCATAATCAACATCAGTACCAAACCCATAAAAATGGTAATCTCCAAGTTTAATTCTTGCAACAGTATATCCTATAAATCAAGAAATAACAAAAAAAGGTAAGATAGGTTGGCAAAGAAACATTTTGGTATCCTATGAAGATGCAATAAGAGGATTAGTATAACTTTCCACAGCTTGCACAAACTGTTTATCTTTTCTCCGCTCTCAAATAAAACAGTTCTTCTTTTAAAATTGAGTTTAGGTAACCAAAACACAAGCAATTTATATTTGCAGACAAGACCTTTTCCTAGTAATCATACCAACATTTTTACTGCTATTAAGTGGTATCAGCTGAAAAGCCATAATTTGTTCGTACTCATAGTCACTTATTACAGAAAAAGTTTTCATTTGCTTTGTGGCCATTAAAGGCTTCACCTTTGCTTTTAAAACAGAGACACTGAAAACTTTAAAAATAGTGCCTTAACATTACTTGGTAATTGAATACTTAACCATTTCACCCTCTCAAATTCTTAACTTTCTGCTAAAAGCCATTGAACTCTGAAAATTAGGCTCTATTTGCAAGGTAAGCTTTCTCTAATGTAAAAAACTAGTAAACAGACATCAGTGTAGATGCACCCACAATAAAGTTAGAGATCTCAAGATATTTAATAATTAAGTTCAGTTTTCCTTATGTTAGGATAGGATGACAAGCACCAGAGTTTAAACTTGTTTTGCTTGGGCATCAAGACTGCATTCTTCATCACTGAACTTTACTTACTTTGAATAGGAAATTGTATTTTTTATAAATGATGACAAGTAACAACATACTCTTTAGGATTTTGGATCTTTTTCCAAGCACATATATTTTTAGAAAAGTCGGTGTAAACATTCCTAATACTGTGTAACACTGGCTCTATAATTCCGTACGGAATGGCAAAAGAAACACAGAGTACATTTGTGTTTCAGTCCTTTCAATCTTCAGAATCATGGAAAGGCTCAGGTCTGCAATCATATTGCAGTGACACTATGACTAACAGTGGAACAAGAACACCAACTACCCTATGCAGAGTACATCTTGAACAGAAGGAGGTAAGATTTCCCTCCTTCCATGTTTCATCAAAAAGCATGAAACCAGACTTTAATGGCTGTAATAATTGTTAAGAAAACTTTCCTGTCTGACCACTTGGGAGGCACTCTGGCCATCACACTCCCACCACCACAGACTGTTGCTGCTGGATCTGAAGCCCCTTACTGGGGCTTTCCTTACTGGCTCGACCCCATGTTTCCCACAGCAGTGTCTCAGATGCCTGAATCCTTTAAATAATTTAATAAGGGCATAGTAACACAAAAACCAGCTTGAGCTGCTGCCTCCAAGGAGGAGCCCTGAATAAAGGAATCCTTGAGCTTTTATATCCTCACAGTCTGGGGTCATCGGCTCCTGCTATCTCTCTGAATGTGTGGTCCCCTGGCTGGTGCCGCAGGTCCCAGTGCCCTTTGTTGTGCAAAGGGTTGGCAGTTCATGGCCTCTTGCCTCAGGCTCCTGCCACCCAGAGCGGAACCTGCAGCTGGCACTGCAGCTGCACTAAACGTAATCCTCAACATAAACTGATTGGAATTGTGAGGTACGGACATACCTTGAGAAGCTGCTCTATTCCAGTGAAGCAAAGCTCGAGGATAGGTTTCATTTTCTCCTACTATGCTAGCTTCTTCTACAGAAGGAAATAGTTCAGTGAAATAGAATCATGGTAGATGAACAAACAACCACAACCCCCTCCCCATGCTTACAAATTCAGTCTGCTGAAATAAATTAAAAACTTGAAGAAATCTCTGTTATAACATAAACAAGATTCAATTCATCTGAAACTTATAAAAATCCCTTTTGTTCATATGGCGTTCCCATTTATCTGTCCACATAAGAGTTAGGAACAAACTATATCATTTCATCCTGAAGTATGGCTTACCAATCCTGCTGTAGGAGGTGCTGACGCATACTTGAGAAATGACATAAGATGCAAGTCTCAAGAGTACATAATTTGAACTTTGAGAAAGGTGCACTTAAACACAAGGCTAAAGTATAACCTATTTTAGTTTGGCCATCTAAAACCCAAGACTAGTCAAGTAAAACAAAGGCTTAAACATCTTACCAAGACAGAGACTGCATGTTTTACATAGCTGTACTTCAGCTACTTTAGAAATTGTCCATGTACCATTTTGAGAGTTCCTAACTATCAGAGTTCAGACAAAGGATTTGTAACTTTAATTTCTAATGTAGTTACTGTTTCAGCTATACTATCCCACAGCTGAGACACAGATTTCCTGTATAAACTGAAATAAATAATTTAAATCAATCTCCAGTCAAGATGCAGATATATGGGCTACTGCAGGCAAATTCCAAGGAAACGTTTCAGTACAAATTCAGATCCTTACTCTGATCGAGTATGAATGCAGCATTGCTTTGAGCAACTTCGTAGCCTTGTTCTGCCAGGAGAAGATACTGAACCACCGCAGAATTTGAATCACCATCTTTGTAGCTGTTGTAGGCAGTCATCAGTCTTTCAGACCAACGCCCCCGTTCGCACACATTCTTAAATAACTGCATAGGAAAAAGGAAGGGAGAGGATACTGGTTTTCAGGAACTTCAAGAGTTTAGGTTTTGCAGGAAGTGAACCTTTAACATTCTGATGTCTGTTCAAAATGTTTATATTTCACAGGAAAAACATGATAAGATGACCTCAACTGTTTCAGACAGGCTTACTTTAAGATACAAGTAAAGTAAATACATGCAAAGATTCAGATGCTTGTTCAGAATTATTCTTTAAGATCTTAGCTTTTTTGTTACACTTAGACCTGGATTTAAATGAAGAATTTGTACTTATAAAATATTGATGCTTGCTTTGTATTACATTATTTTGTTTTATTTCGAAGTTAATAAAGCAAATACAAACCTGACATATCAACATAAAGATTTTTCCCAAGAAATACAAAGGAGTTTGCTAATATATCACTTTCCCTTTTGATAGCCTTGACTCTGCAGTCACTGGTGGAATTTAGCTAAGATAAATGTCCTATATAGGCTGATGTGGTTATAGTCAATCTTTAGAAAGTATCTGACCTTTATAAATGGATGACCTTACCTCAACAGCAGTATGACAAGATCGCATCACTCCAGTTCCAGTAGCATGCATCTGGGCCAGATTATAAAAAGCCAGAATGTGTCCACCCTGGGAGGCCAAGTTGAAATATTTCAAAGCTTGTTTGTAGTCTCTCTTGACTCCAATGCCATCTAAAAGAAAGAATAAGTCATTGCTGTTAATTTCTCTTGAAAAACCGATTTGTATGAAATACAGTACTTTTTAAAATTACTCAAGAAAAAAGAGTTGTGAAAGTGTTAGGAAAAGCCAGAATGAAATACAAATTCAACGCAGTAAGCTCACTCTACATGCAGTATGTGCACACTTCTAGTGCCACCTAGTGAACAGTGGCTGAAAGAGCAAGTGCTTAGACCTGGCAAATCGTTTTGATGCCACTTACTGTAATACATGGAACCTAGTTGAAGTTGTCCATCAACCCATCCCTGTTCTGCAGCCTTCTGGAAATACTTCAGTGCTAGCTCATAGTTCTGCAGGAAGATTTGGTCCAGTCATTAGAGTCTTGCAATACACCACAATTTGAGAGAAAATATGGGTGTGCACATGTATAAGGACAGATCTATATTACAGAAAAAATTACAGCGAGATGTTCCAGTGAAAATATTCACCTGGTCGAAATTTGGAAACAAAAAATGAAATAGACTACAACGATATCACCATGTCTTAAGTCTGTAGCTAACTCAAAAGCTAGGATCCACATAGAGCATTGCTATGAATAGTTAGTTATGCGTAACTGAAGGGAAGCTCTGTTCTGTTTCTAGAACGATTATTTAATATATTTTCTCAACTTTGGGCTAATTCAACTTTTGACTATCTGTTTACATAGCTAAATATAAAACATTTGACAAGAAACCGTCTTGGGGGAAAAGCAATAAAGCAAATGAACTAATTTTTAAAAAGTTTCAGTGTTCCTCCACTCCTACAAGAGACATAAAATGGTGACAGTCAGGATTTGTTTTATTTCACAAGAAAATTAGAGACAAGTTCAATTCTCCTTCTAAAATGCACAATGATACACAGTTCTAATAACTTAAGCAACATTTTCACATTTATGAGAAGGAACTTAACATGTTGCATAGCTGCTAACTCTAGTGCATTTTTTTTTTATATTACAGATTTCCTCAAGGAGTTTTCAGTGTAACAGAAATCTTCACAATTAAACCTTCTACAGCATTTCCCTCAAAAGAAAAAGTTTGTTGACAACAGGAAGTCATACAATCACCTATGATTAGAAAGATGAATGTCAAAAGCTTACCACTGGAACACCTCTTCCATAGAGGTAAGCCATTCCTAATCCACTCTGTCCAACAGGATTACCCTGAAAACACAGAAAAACACTTTGGCAAAAAAATGCAAAACCTATAGCTAACATCTTTTAAATCTGGTATGTCCTTAAAATCACTAAAACATGTAGCACTCAAGATAGATTTGTTTTCTATCTTTTCTCCTAGTAATAGTTTAGGGAGGAAATGGCATCTATGGTAACTTTTATTCAGTAACTACACAGGTGATTAGTGGGGAAAAAATTTTCAGTGCTATTTGTGAAAGTCTACTGTGCACTTTTACAAGATGTGGAACCCATTCTCATAGAAAGATGGGCCTTTAATAGCTTATTCATCTTTAGTTTCTCCAAGTTTTGGATGCTACAGAAGCTCCCAAAACTAGTCCAGGAACAGTAAGAATCTGCCTTAAGGGAAGTCAGTGGCTGTCCTGTGGGCTGCATTGCTAACCACAGTCCCTGCAAAAGTGCACATTAAAGATATTCCTTCAGTGCCAAGACAAGCAATGGGGCACATCAGGAACCTTTTGTGAATGTTGGCAATCAGCACAACGAGAGATCCTTACTTTAGGACAGAGATGAGGAACAACACTAATCGTGGAATATAAGAACTGTGAAGGCAGTTATCTTTTAACAGTTCCTTCAAAATTTTATATACTGTGTTTCAAACACTAAACATCCTTCCTGGAGGACTAGTCATGCTTTAACTGCACAAATGCTACCAAAAGAGACATGTTAAAGACAGACGAGAGGGATTAACAGGAAAAAAAGAGTACAATAAGATGAGAGGTATAAAACCATTAACTATTTACAAAACAGAAGTAAAAAAAACACAGTATCAGTGCACTGTAAATTTCTGTGACAAGACAACTGCAGAATAACAAACTAGAGCTTCACAGAATTTCAGACTATTTAGGCGGACAGTATTTCATACTGATTGTAATAGAGTTAGGCTCTATTCATGAGATTAGACTCCTTGTGTTGAACAGAGTTCTTGAAGTGCTATGGCCAGAACCGGAAGTGGTTTTTGACATCTTAGACAAGCAAGGTTTAAGTATGGACTAATCTGGGAGCAGGTGTGTGCACATGGAAGGGCACATAAAGAAGCATCTGCAGCATTTCAAAGCTAATCAACTCCTTAGCGCACATGCTGCATTCCTAGCTTACAGATAATCATACCATATCAGCAGCTTTCTTGAAATACTGCAGAGCTGTTTCATTGCTCTGAGGTACAACATCACTTCCTTCTGAGTACATCTGAAAGAAAAAGGCATTATTGAAGAACAGCTGAAGAAATCAGTTTAACATAAAGATCATGAAGCATCTTCACCTTGCACATGAGAGGGAGTCTATTGTACTTACACTGTCCCGACTATCACATTACTGAATAATCATTAAAGAATCTCCCCAGAAGCAAAAAATACATCTCTCAGCTGTAAAATTCAGACTCAGAGGGTTTAACTTTCTAACAGAGAATGAACTGCATATAAAATTAAAAAGCTTTCATGGCAATACACCTCATTTTTAATTTCTACCAACATGCAGTGAAGAACACAATCAGGCAAAAACCTTGAGACCAGTGGAAGTCAAACCATACTGGCAGTCAAAATACTTGTGAAAACAAAGTAAAAATTAGTTACAAAACAGTTCATTTCATTAGACACAAAATACTCAAGCAGTAAAGAAAGTAAGAACTGCAATTTTTTCTATCAATTGCCTTGAACAGTGCATTATGATATTTTTTTCAGGCTCTAAGGACACAAATTTTGCATCCTCTACTGCAGTGACAGCCTGAAAGAGGTGAGCTAGAGCTGGCACTTACTGCAACCTAACCTTAGAGAGTACTCAAATGGAATAATGAGGATTTAGCTCCTCACAGGCTGAAGGTAGTCTGCTACCCAGATCTCAGACAAGTGACCTAAATACCTAAGCAATAACATATTATCATCACCACAAGCAGTTTGCTCATCATGTTTTAGACTAAAAATCACAGAATGGCTTGGGTTAAAGATTATCTAGTTCTGGCTCCCATGCTGTGGGCAGGGACTTTAGCCACTGCATCAGGTTGCTCAGGGCCCCAGCCAACCTGGCCTCGAACACTTCCAGGAATGGGAGACACAACTTCCCTGGGCAACCTGCTCCAGTGCCTCATCATCCTCTAAATAAAGAACTTCTGTTTAACACCTAATGTAAATCTCTCCTCATTCAGTTTAAAACCATTCCCCCTTGCCTTATCACATTCTGTCTTGCAAGATGTCGCTCTCCCTCTTTCTTATAAGCCCCCTTTCTTATAAGCCCCCTTTCATGCATTAGAAGGCTGCATGAAGGTCACCCTGGAGCCTTCTCTTTAGGCTGAACAACCCCACCTCTTTCAGCCCCTCTTCATAGGAGAGGTCCTCCATCCTTCTGATCATCTTGATGGCCCCCCTTTGGACTCAATCCAACAGGTCCATGTCTTTCCTGGGCCTCACCACTGGCCACACCACTTTTGATGCAGCCCAGGATGCTGTTTGCCCTCTGGGCTGCAAGTGCATGCTATTGGCTCATGTCCAGCTTTTCACGCATGAGAATCCCCAAGTTCTTCTGCAGGCCTATTCTCAATCACTTCTCCCAGACTGTGCTCATGTCTGGGATTGCCCTGACCCTTGTACTTGAACTTGTTGATCTTAATGAGGTTCTTATGGACCCACTTTTCAAGTCTATCCAGGTCCCTCTGGATGGCATCCCATCATTCTGTTGTGTCAGCTGCACAGCTCAGCTTAGTGTCATCTGCAAACAACTCTCTGGCTGCATCATCCAGCCAATTCCTTACCCACTAAATATTCCACCCTTCAAATCCATGTCTCATCCAACAAGGATGCTGTGTGGGACCATGTCAAAGGCCTTACAAAAGTGTAGGCAGATGACATCAGTCATTCTTCCCTTGTTGACCTTTGCTGTCCCTCACAGAAGGCCACCAGGCCAGTCAGGCACAATTTGCCCTTAGAAAAAAAGGCCTTAAATCTGAGAAAACAAACAATGGCTCTTGCAGATAGATTCAGGCTTTAGTTCAGAGTAAATGCAGACTCGCCATTCTGACTCAGAGGCCTCAGTTTCCTACACACTGTAACAACACACTTCCCTTTTCCTTTCTTAACTGAGTGTTTCCTACTGGACAAAATTTTGAGAAACCTAGCTCTACTCCACACACTGTATGGAAAAGAATAGCTGTCTGTTCAGAGGCACACTCCCCCTCTCTCAGAAAAAGGACATTCAGGTATTTAATTACTTGATGTAAAAAAAACCCCTCTAGTTCAAGCATTACTTAGAAAAAACCAAAAATTTCTGAAGTGAAGGAAAATTTAGACCAGACATAACAGACTACAACACTCAAATCTTGCAGGAAAATTCAAAACAGTAGCAAAATAGAAACACAAATTCCAGCATTCAAGTTTTAGACTAATATCGGCAAGTGGGAAATATTTCCTATTTTTCATTGAAAGGCAGTCAATCTTCTTACTTTTGAGAGTGTTTATATCTTACCTTTCCTAGAAAAGCCATAGCATGTGAATTGCCAGCATTAGCTGCTTGATTGAAGTACTCAAATGCTCGCTGTAGAGAAGAAAACAAGTCTTCTAGCCACCGTGCCTATGATTTCTGTATCTTTTCTCGTACATGGAACAGAGGCAGGCAGGTTGTTTGCCAAGTTACCCGGTTCTTCGGGGGATAAAAGTTATCAATCCCACCTAATTTAATGTATGCAACAGTGTTGCACACTTATAGTAATACTGAGCAGCAATCCTTCTCAACAGTATATTCAAAAAGCAAAAGAAAAAACCCAACAAAGTACAACTGCTGCTATGCACAAGCTACACAGGTAAACCTTACTTTCTTACTTTATCTCCAAACTCTGTTTACAATAGGAGAAATTTGCCAGTTCCCATTCCACTTTTTACACATAATTTGGTTATACTCATTCTGACCACTCGCTTTCATCTTCGAACCTTTCTGAAGCAGTCATTTTGAGGTATTTTAAATGTGATGACCATTAAATAATTTTTGTTAAAATAGTTACTGTATTGGATGAAAGAATCTTCAGGACTGCACATCCTTGGCACTCAATTTTTTCAATACATAATTTCAAGAGGTTAGCTATTTTAACTTCTATAGGTAATAGCTAGGTTGGCTTGTATCAGCTGAAGCTCCATTTCTATGTACACTTAATATCCTCAGTACTGAAAGACGCACTGTTTTGTGTACAGAAGCAAAATATTCTTGCAAGCCACATAAACCAGACTATCATCACTAATGCATGCCCAGTGCATCATGAAGATTCTACCACATGTACAAAAGCTCAGCCAGTTTCCAGTACTACTTGATGAAAACAGTTTTTGGTTTTGACATTCTCATTTCTAAGATGATTAGTCTTCAATTACGTAAGCAAATCAGTTTCATCTACTAGTTACATAAAAATTAAGTTTTAATGAAGAAGGCTATTGAAATCATTACATACATTACAGTGGTACTTATACACTTCTGCTTCACTATTGTCTTAGTTGTACTTTCTCCTTCTCTGCCAAGTGTCACAGGCATCACAGATATACAGAAAAGGTACCTGATGGTTTTGCTCTACTCCTCTTCCTCCATGCAAGTGCAACTGTCCAAGGCCAACCTAAAAATAAATTTTAAACTGCAAGTAAGTCACTTTTTCCTAGGGACTTTCTTTTTTTAGTAATACAGATACCAGTGAGCTAATTATGTGCACAAAGCCAGACCATATCAGACTTAAAGGTGCCACAAAGTTTGAAGGAACAGATTTGCTTCAGTAACTGCAGTATCTATTTTTTCACATTAGCCTAAGTGAAAATTTATCCTAGAGAGAAGTGACACAACTGTCCTCGATTCAAAATAACAACTGTTCATTTGAATCTTGTCTAATTCTGAAATCATGTATGACCAAGCTGGATCGTGACAATTTGCCTACATGAGCAACCCCCCCCTCCTACATTGTGTGTAGAAGAAGTCCAGCATGCAGAACTCACATAAGAGCAGATGCAGTGAGAAACTGAGATCCCCAGTCAAGGCCAGATTTTTGAAAAATACTTCCTCCACAACATCTAAAGCTATCCTTGAAATAGTCTGGCTGGTTGCTAGTGAAAGCCAAGATCTCTTTCCTAAGATACTAAAGTTGTAATGTTTTGGACTTATTTTGCAAGAAAATTTGCATTTTCTGTCCAAGTTCTACTTTAAACTCACTAACATAGAAGTCTCTTCACATAAAGATTAGTTGGAAAAGAGCAATCAGGTTGATTTAGGAGAAAGAGAGCATTAAAGCTCAAATGTCTTTTCGTATTTCATAAAGCTGTTCCTGTAATTCTTGAAAATGTCTGCATGCTATCAGGTGAACTTGGTCTTACCTGTGCTTGTACATCTCCTTTCTCTGCTAAAAACTGGTAATACTGGATCAAATCTTCTTCTAGCATCCCACTTGCCATTCCTGGATTTTCCACTTCATCTGCTAAGCGAATTCGCTGAACCACTGTGCCACCAGTCAAAGAAATGTCACTAGCAACTGGAAAACAAATGAAGTTTTCAGACAGTTTTGTTCGCTGAACCACTGTGCCACCAGTCAAAGAAATGTCACTAGCAACTGGAAAACAAATGAAGTTTTCAGACAGTTTTGTTCAACACAGAAATTATACAACTTAGTAAAACCAAATCTCTACAGAGCTTCAACTTGTTACTCAGAAAGAATGAATTACTTTGACACCCTCTAAGAATTAAAGCCATTTCAGTAGAGATAAAATAGCTGATCGTGATTCAGAGTCAAATGGATAATTGTTTAATAGCAGGAATTCTCTATGGTTATACCATTAGTGTCAATAGTTCTTCTAGTATCTTCTGGCTGAGTAACAGAAATACACAGAAAGTCAAGAATGTTATTCTAGTAAAAAGTTTTTACCGTGATTTGCTACAAGTCGGTAGTGAGTGAGCGCAGATTCACAACTCTGAAGGACTCCTATCCCAGCCCAGTATCGGTAACCCTAGAAAGGAAAATATAGAAATATGGGATTACCAGCTATTTGAGAACATACTTGCTGCCAGGTTACAAAGTTTTTTCACATTACCTGAGCAAGATTTGATGAGATGGTAGGCAAGGCAAAGGCCACAAGTCAATTGTATCTGCATTAAAAGCAATTGACTTGACACAAGGTTAAATGTAGCCAATATACTTGAGATATTACTCAAGAAAAAGCAGGTAAGCAGAATGATACTTAAGGGTGAATACCTAAAGCCTTTTACTTAGACTTGTTGCACTTTATTTGTCTTAAATCTCACAATACTAATTAAAACAACATCTTCTGTAAAGATCTCTTTCATAGTTCTCATTAGACTACAAATGTTAAAAGTCTGACACTTCTGCTTTAAGTCAGGAGATGAAAATATGGTCCATCTATATTCATAGCAGTATAGAGCTTAAAAGGAGCAGACTTGTCCTTATGTTAAAAAGGAATAATGGAAAGATACTATTGCCTGCCCAACGTATACAAAATGGTCTCATATTTGGACAGTGTATTAATGTAAAAGGAAACCTTACACTAAAAATTTACAAGTACAAAAACATTCTTGTATGTGTGAAGTTGTTAACCATTTTACTTACCAAGATCATATGAGCGATCAGATTTCCTCCTAAAGCTCCAAAAGTGTAATACACCAGGGCCTTAAAACAAAACCATTTGTTATTTAAAATGTGCCTTTAAGATAAAATACAAGAATACACACTGAAAATTTCTAAATTACCTTAGCTTGACTAGAATTGACTCCTAGACCTGAAGCATATAGAAATCCAAGGGCCTAGAAATAAAATAGAATTTGTCAGCACACTCTGAAAAAATCAAGGATCAATTTTCCTGGAATACAGATGTATCAAGAAGTCAAACAATAAATAAAAGCTGTAAAGAATATAGCAAGCTCTACCTTTAGTTTGGTACCTCATATCTATACTATTCCCTGCCCCTTTAAAAGTATGAAGTTTCTAAACTATTCAGCTGCTTAGGATGCTAACAAAAATTAGTGCTTCACCAGAACTCAGTTGAGTGCCCCAAATGCAAGGAACAAACTACTACTTCTTTTAATGTCAAGTGTAGATCCAAAGGTCCTAAACAGTGAAAGTACCCCACTTTAAAGATCCTCCAATGAAACTCAGCAATATGTGTCAAGTATTGATATGATATGTGTCAAGTACAAAGGCTTGTACTGTTTGAGTCACTGTAACAGATCCTATGAATTTACAATTTTGCATCTGTTCTACCACAAGTTAGTTGCAATTGTGACTATAAATATAAGTGGTTAGAATGCACAGAGCTGTTTGGCTGAGATTTTTTCAGACATTATTTTTGTTCTTGAGATTTACATAGTGCACTATCTGTAACACCTGTTACAGCTCTGTGGTTCAGAAGAGAAACTTGTAGCACAGACGACTGTATATATAAAGGTGTCTGTGTTTCACAATGTTCTAACACTATTCTAGGCAATCTGAAAGCACACATGAAAGTCAGCTCATGCAAACAGTATAGAATTCTAGATCAACAAAAGTCAAGGTCTTCCTTGAGATATAAAGTCTCTAAAGAAAACATGTTCCAGCTTTCTGTGGTCAATCAGTACTCCACCATTAAGCAGGGAGCAGCAGGAGACTTAGTAGCCAAAGAGTTAAGAGAAAATGGGTAATTCTTTAAGATGACACTTCCAAAAGAGAACTAAACAGTAAGTATATGCAGATACTGAGCCATTAAAATTACTAACACTCATATTTTATGACAGCAAGTATGAACACTTCTATAAAGTTCAAAGGCATGTGGACAAAGCAAGTCCCATTCCACTAAACGCTTTTTCACATTCCTAGGAGTTTATAATTGCTAGATTATAAACTTGTGTGTACATCCAGTTACCTCAGAAAAAATTGCAAATGAAAAGCCATAACATCACAAACAAACCACAAGAAAAAAGTAATACAGTTTCAGAGAATGTTCGTTCGCTGGAAGCACCTGTATCTACCTGTTTTTTGACTTATACATCCAATCTAGTCAGTCATACAACAGGTAAGAAGTTAAATGAGAAGACCACCACCATACTATACTTACTCGTAATTAAACACTGTTTTTTACACTCAAAGAGAAGACCTGTTTGTGTTTACCTTGAGGGTGCCATCTATAAAGCACCTTAGAGTAATTACAATCTATAAAACAATTTATAAACCTATAAAAACATCTGTAGAATTTAAGGACATACATACCATTTGGCCTTTAGGAGAACCTTCTTCTGTCAGTTTTTCAAATAGTTCTTTTGACAATTGGATGTTTTGCTTCAGGTAATCCCCAAACAACAAAGCATAAGACACTTTTTCCATAGCCTTGGTATGATTCATGTCAGCTGCTTTCAGAAGATATTGATATGCTCTTAAGAGAAAACAATTTTTTAGTCGACTCGAGGCAAAGAATCAGATTCCATTATCAAACCTGAGGATTCTAAGAAGTCTTTTGTTTCTCAGTTTTAGCCTCTATTTTCTACAAATACATCTACGTACAGTCATTTGTTACAGCTACGAATCATTCATATATGCTGCAACTTGTGATTTAGCTAATAGACAAGCTGGATTTTAATGTTAAACAATTTTTATAGTGACCAAAACCATCAGAAATAAAGAAAAAAAAACACAGCAGCATGAGAAATGCCAATGTTTCCCACTTAATATTTGAAGAACAATGAGAACCGGACTGTAAGAAACATCAGAAAAAGGATAATTATCTTGTACCACATTCTCAGTTTTTCCCTGGGCAGTTGCCACATATAAATCAGGGCTAGAGAACTGCAGCACCATCTTGCATTAAGTCAATGTTTTGATGATGCCCACTCTTCAGAAATTACTCTTATCCAACTTTTAGTGCATTCAAAGGAACGCAGGCATAGATTTTTTTTTCTAAATACCCTGAAATTACTATTTAATTTCAGCACTATCACTGTGTAGTTTGTTAAGTCCAGTAAAGCTCTAAGTCCCAGGGAAACTCATTTAAGTTCGAGTTAAGCAAGAGTGACCAGCCCTGTCTGTTTCTCCTGTGAGGGTGGATGAGGTAAACTTACACTTTCTTCTGAGCCTTTTTACTGCTTTCATTAAGGATTTTCATTCCAATCTGATAAACATCCTCAGCCTCTTGCATCTGCCTTCTCTTATTAGACTGCTCTTCAGCTAAGAAAAAAAAAAGACATGAAGAGTTCCAGTTATACAGCTCAAGACTGCTCTCTCAAAATTCCTATTGGTTCTAAAGGAAAATAGGGAAAATAGAGTCAGAAATATGTTTTTGAAGAGCAATAAACAACCTAAGTGATTACAAAAAGCTATATGAAGGAGATGTTTGATATCTTAGTAAACTGTTTTTTCATGTGTGATGTCTCTCATGCATGAGTTTGCTGACAAAATGTTCTTTTCATTGCTGCAAAGTAAACTGTGCAGGAAGAAAAGTCCCTCTTTCAGGACGTTTCCTAGAGGAGGGTTGTCTTTGTGCAGCTAATCAAGTATATGGGAAACACTGGCAAACCCCTATACTACACAGCCTCAGAAACTAAGTTTTACAGATGTCTCCACTGCAAGATTTCCTAATTAGCTGCAGGAAGTGGAATTTGCATTAAGACTTTTTCATCATGAAAACTTTGCTTATTGTTTGTTTATCACAGTACAAAGTGACCATTATTATATGACAGGGACTCATAGATCCTGAAATAAAGGACATTAAGAGGACTGGAAACACTAGATTAAAAAAACATTCCTTGGACAAGAACAAGACATCAGGCTACTTACATTCGCAGAAGCCCCACTTTTGATCTTTCTTGTAATCATAGGTTGTTGCACACCAAAGTCTGCCGTCTTCCCTCCCATCTGCAGTGCACTCTGCATATTCCTTCTCCATAAACAAAAAGGGGAAGTGGCAAGGTTCACCATCTGCAGTGCCTCCAATAGCTGTCAAAACTGAAAATGCATACCCAGGAATTAAGACTGTTCTCCTTTATTCCTAAATTAATCTGCTACATATAGTAAAATGTTCCTATGTTGCTTTTAACTTCTATAAACTACAATTAATCAAGTTTTCAGCCAAATTTTTAATTTACAAAAGCCCAAAAAGACAATTTTTTTTAAAATAACACTTGAAAAAGTATTAGTTTTAATTATGAAATGAAGCAGAAGGCATGTGGTTTCTTATATTCTTTAGTTGTAAGCAAAGAAAACATTGTTAAGATTGGAGAAGGCAAATCTAAGTTACATTTTTATTGTTTATCAAAATAAACAGCCTTTCCTTCTTTCTCTTCTCTATAAATCACCTAGCAATGCACCCTTAAAGTACATTCCACAGCATGTATTAATTTTAGCCCCAGGGTTAGACACAATCATGACAGAACAACACACATCACTAAATGTTATACTGAAATTCCTTGAGTACCAGCAGGGATGAAAAGACTTAAGTGAAATCACTACAAATGTGGATGGATGGTTATTCTAACCACTAAAAGTCCAGTAATTTTCTACTCCTGAATGTACTTATACTAAAAACCTTATTTCACTTCACCAGTATATTTAGTTGCATTCAAAATTACTTTGAGAAGCATGATTTATCATTTCTCACATACCAGGACTTCAAAGGTTACCGATTCTAATATTGCAGTATTTTAAAATAACATTAATCTTTTATGGTGACTGAAAATTACCTCTATTTTTTGAAGAAGGAATTATTTCAATTAGACTTTTATAAAAGTTTTCCTCTTTCACTAAGCTAAATCCAGCACTTGAGTTCAGCTTCACTTGAAGACATTTGCAATTGACAATGTCAATTATGTTTTTTTCAAGTTAAGTTTGTAATTTTTAAAGTTATATAGAAAGTTAGTTATTTTCTCTAGGGTCTATAATTGAAAGGCCTAAAGACCATAGTGATTTAAATATTTCATATTTATTTTTTGAAGCAAAAGGAAGTCTTCAGGTGTAGTTAGCCAGAGGTTCCACCACGCCACTTCAAGTTAATTATGCCAAACAAGGAAGGATGTTATTTTCAGTAACTGCATTCAAAAATTATGTGTCCAGATACAATTAGCCTGGAATAATTCCAGTCATCTGTTAACTACAGAGTAATGTACAAACTCATGATAAGGGTACATATAACTACAACTGATGGGACCTCTTATCACTGTCATTTGAACAAACTTCAGCTCCAGGATATTAACGCTACTTGAGAACTCAAAATTTTACTTGTATTGTTTAGTACCTGTATTGAAAACAGTTTTACACAGTGCTCTGCATGAGAGTTAGGTGCACACTAAAGTTATGAAAATACTCTGCCCTAATTTTCCCTTTTGCCTTCTTTTAATTCCAAATTCAAACATAATGTTATTTTTGCTCCCATATAGTAACAAATACTATACCCTAAAGCAACACAGCAACGCAATCACAGGTTAAAACACTCACCACAGTTATTTTACTGTGTACTTAAAAAATTATAAATACAAGGTGAGGCAAACAATTTACCAAGAGGATAAATTAGCTTTTGTGAAACTGAGTGTGCAAGTCGCAATTTACCCCTTTTACTATGCCTGCATAAAGCATGTGGTATTTAATTTTAATTTGTCCTTGCTTACTTATATCTCATTTCATACTTTATGCTGCAGGAAACTCAAATATAGATTACTTTTAAGTATTGGTAAAATTATTGTACGATTCTTTCAAATAGGAAAATAAATGCAACAGCAACTGCCAGCTCTATATAAAATTGCGGGGGGAGGGGTTCAGCAAAAACTGTTAGCGTGGAACTTTAGTGTTACAAAACCTACAACATAAAATAGCAATAACTAATAAAAGATCATTTTCTTTGCGCACAAAACCTCCTTACTCATCAAAAGAGAGCAGGACAACTTCTTCTTAGAAGGTTAAAAGCTTTAGTAGCACTAATTCTAAATTACTGATTTTTTTTAATGACCAATACTCTGCAAAATGCATGTGTAAACTTGCCGAATGTAATTTTTTCCCATGCAATCTCATGATCATCTACAGTAGCTAAATTGTATTTAGAAAAGCTTTAATGTCCCTTAATGCAGCCCTGTCACAAGCAGCTCATCTGGGAGACATAACAGCTGTACCTGAAATATGCTCACTTAAAGTTTGCCAAAAGACTGTTAAAGGACAGTTTTTTCTCCTGACAGAATACTTTTCTTTCAGAACTGCTTTTTGGATAAACCCAGTAATCCTCTATTCACATTGCTTATTTATTTAATTAGATGTTCCAAAAACCATGCAAGACTTAAACTTATGGTTTTTGAAAGTCACTTCAGTACTTTGATAGGTGCAGCTAAAAACTTTAGTTGCCAGGGAATAAGTCACCCGGCTACATTTTTCTGATAAGAGATTAAAAGTACCTTATAGTTTACTTTTGAAATAGACTTCACTGACTAAATATGGTGCTTAGCTCACTCTTGTGTGGCAGAAAGATATTCAGTGGATTTTACAACCTTCTTCCTGTACAACAGCACCTATCATCAGCAATAAGTAATCCTCTTACTGAGTTTTCACAACCTGTATACCAGCTCTGCACTAAGAAGGAATGCTTATTAGAAAACCATCAGAGTTAGCACATTACTGAGTTAATTTCACAACTCCTGCTTTCTTTTGACTTTTGGATGAGTTAAGAAGACAGACAAATACCTTTAGCACCATGTAACTGTACTTTTTCAGTAATATTGAAGATTTTATGAACAAGTGAAAAGTCTGCTGCGTAAGCGAAGGTATTTAACTGTGCTATCTAGTTATCCACTAGTAACTACAAATCAAAAAATCATATAAAAATTAAGTAGTAAAAAAGCACTACTAGAATTTCCTGGGAATTTAGGCACAAGGACATAAGGTTTTACCTATATTTAAAAACTTACTGAAGTTTACATGCAATTTAGATGTTGCCCTAAGGCTCTCAGTGCTGTTCTAGGAAACTTGTTTTACATCACTATTTGTTCCTTTTCTGTCAACTGACTTGCTGGGCAAACAGCCAAAGGGCTGAAAAACACTGATGCAATTTCTCTTTCTATGGCGCACAGGATCTGTACTTGAGTCCTACTGAAGCAATCAGGGCTTTCTCCATTTGATACTTAAAGCTTTCCAACAAGATGGAAATAAGAATAATGGAAAGCTTTCAAATGCATTTCAAAATAATCACTCATATTTCAATCTCAATAAATTTTAAAACTTTCTAATGGACAAGGCAGCAATTACCATTCCATTACACAAAAGTTAAGACACAAGCTATTTTGTATGTTCAAAACTACTACTTGTGTTCATCCATGTGCTGAAGTTCCTCAGATGCATCTTTCTTGCCACTTGAAGTCTGTAGCAGTTACCTGGACTCTGCATTTCTGCTTCTTCCAAATCCTTATTTAATAGATTCGACATTTCTAGAGAGTTCAACTCTTCCAGTGAATTCTCTTTTTCCTCTTCTTGACTCTGAAAGTTCTCTTCATCCTCTGACTGAGAGTCCGATTTCCCCGATTCAAGGAAGATTTGACCTGCTACCACTCGAGTTCCTGTGGAATGGTCCTTTACCTGGTCCTCTGCAGATAAAGTCTGAAGGAAAGTAGCCACACAGTTTGGAAGATTAGAAACTGAGGAGCAGCAGTGAGCTAAAGCATTATTTTTTAAAGATATGATTAATTAACTTATTAAGCTTAAACAGTAGGATCAAAAGTAAGTTGAGCTACCTCTATCAGCTCTCGTTGGTTCTATCCTTTTCAGTTCTTCAAAAAAAATTAATTTTTTCAAATTTATACCATGATATTAGTTCTGATGCACAGAAGAAATGAGACAGCAAGAGTTACATAACAGTTTAAAACAGAAATCAAATCACAGTTCTGAATTTCAGACCTTTGCTCTCTCTCGACGAGAAAAATAGAATGACTAGAAACATATCTCCTCACCTTTGAATCCAGTGATTCATCTTGATTTCCCTCCTCATCTAGAAGAGATGTTGTAAGTCAGTAAAATGCTTTTCCATGACTAATTATCTCAAAAATAAAACTAAGTTGAGTTATAATATTGTGCCATGATTCTGAAATATTCTAGTGTACTAAGTTGACTAATGCACTTCAGAAAGACCTTATTAGTGTTGTCAGGAGGAACCAAATGTTTCACAGACGATCCTCTTCCTTAAATTATGCCAACATAACTGTGTATTCAGAAGTGAAAAGTGTGGATTTCTTTTTAACCCAAATCACAGTCTGAATTGTTCCAGTTCAACTACACTACCAAAAAAGGTGTGCATCAAGGGAAAAAGGCCTATGGAACCTAAGGTTTTTAGTCACCAAATCAGTATGAACAGCTTCAGTAGCAACCAGAAAGTTATATTAATAGACCCACACTTATAATTAACATTGTCCTTTGTAGAATGCAAATTCATTTTGCTTGATCAGCATATTCAAACCCTTCTATAGAGGTCTCTCTTCACAACAGTGAGAAATTAGTTTGTCTTTAAGACAGGTGAAAAAGAGAAGATAACAAGAAAAGCTTATTTATGACAGTTTTACCATTGTTTTGCAGAATTATTTCTATTATTTTTTTTGTTTCTGTAACTTAAATGGGCTACTTATTGTGCTTCAAAAAACTTGGTCTATACTATCCTTTTGATGGAAAGCCTCAAAAAATAACACCGCTTAAATATGATTTCTCCCAATCATCAGTATCTGACACCACCTCATTTAGGTAAACAAAACCCCACTGTATTTGAAAGAAGATGCTATAGGCCTCCCCCTCTCCAGTACATAACTCACTTAAACCAAAATAAAAGCACAAAATATAAACAGACCACTAAGCAAAGCTGCCACTAACTCCCCCTACATTTAGAAATCCCCCCTTCTGAGCTTCTGGGTTGTGTAATGCCCTGTAGCAGTAGTAAGGAATCGACAAGCTGGAGACCTGCACTGTGACTAGAAAAAGTATCTAAATCACTAGAAGTCAGTGCCCTGTACATGAGTCACAGCACTGGGTGTGTTACAGTTGACTATGAAAGGCTACCTGCACAAATGCAGAATGCCAACAAAACTCTCCAAAAGTTTAGAGAATTCTTCTGCTTCCTGTAAACATTTGACAAACAAAACTCACATACTTTTCATTCTTATGCAAGTAAAGTGTCTTACCAGTGATAAATCATCTCTGAAGAGACAAATGACAAAACTGACGCTTGATTGGTTCATATTTTGAAGTCTATGACTACAACTGAGCAACTGTGCACACTTTACAATGAAAGGGTTAAACTTGGAAACTGTTTTCTGAAGTCTGGCTTCCATATTGTTATTTGAAGTAAAACCTTTGATTGGAACAAGTAAAAAGATGAGGAAGAATCAACTTTAAGCTGTCAAGGCATAATAAAAACAAAGAAAAAATGTTAAGACTTAAAAGTAAAGCTGTGAAACTACGGTGACAAGAAGTTTGAGTGCAAATGAAACAAATAATTAACAGCCTATTGAGGGTTGTGAAAGGATGTAAAGCTCAAATAGTTTGACTGTTAACAGACATGGAATTAAAAAGGACCTAGAACAAAAGACATGGGTAAGCAGCTGTACTCTACAGGTCCAAAAATGAAAGTGGGTAGAGCAATTCAGAAAAACTTGTGGAGACAGCAAAGAGCACTCCAGATGAAACAGATCCTGAAAGAAGCAACCAAGATAGCATGAGAACAAACATCAGTTTGGGAAAAAAAATCATGTGGCTCAAGGAAGAAACAAGGTTAGCCACATTTTGGCAGAGACCACAGTGTTTGCCAGCTTGAGGAATTTAACAGACAGTGGTGATTGTGATAGGTCATAAGAAGTTCTAGCACTGATCTTCAACACTTCAGATCACCATATAACAATTGGTTGTTAAATACAGTAAAAGTACACATATTTAGGATACTTGCTGGCATTTATATTTCAAAGCTATGAAACAAATTTGAATTTACCATATTTCCCACATACTACTTTTTATTACCCTAAATAATTTTGATCTAAGACTGAACTTCAGAACTTGTCAACTCATTCAGACAAGCTTCTGGAGAGGGGGGAAACTGAGACAGGGTAACTTACTCAGTAGCTTGTATGTTCCTTCTAATACATACAAACCACCTAGAGAGTAACTCTTATGGCAGTAAGAAACATCATGCTAAGGTGATTGTTTTTGTCTGCTCAAACCAGCCGACACGCCTAACAGCACTAGAGCTTTCTAGCATTTCACTAAAGGCTTCACTAACTGATTTCAAGTTGTGGAAGGTTGACTTTACAACAAAAGACACAAATGGTTGAATATAAAGAGGTTATATACTCTCTATACACATACCAAACAACAATTTTATTCTAACTTCATGTGCAAAGCAGAAGGTTTACTAAACTGAAAGGCAAGAGACACCTAAGCAACATAAGGTAGGGTTCATTAAGTGCTTACTCTTCTTCCTTGAAAGTAAATAAATCTATTTCCTTTCTATTGCATCATTTAAAATCTCTCTGAAGGATCCAGCTTTGTTATTAAGAAGTTGTACTTGAACACTTGTTTTTAAACAGCAGTTTCAAAACACTGCTAAAGGAGAAACAGAATTACTAATTTAACTTTTCTTAGCTCTGAGACTTCCTTCTAAGGTAGGCAGAGGTTGCAGTGATGACAGATAATGTGACTAGAGGATGGATCACTTGCAGCCCTGTTGTTTCACAGAACTGCTGACTAATATGCACCCGCCACTCACAGAACTGTGTTTACTTCTATGAAACTGTTAAGAAAAGTATTCTTAAAGTGTTAAGAAAAGGTTTATGGAAGGTCATTGTTGGACCTAAGAACAATTTAGTAGTCAAGGCTCAGCTACTGAACAGAGTCACAGATGTTATGTTTGTGCACCTGCTTCAGAGATCACAGCTGATAGTTTAGTTTGGTTTTCCACACTTCAATTAAAAAAAGTAACTGACTTTTTTTATTTTTTAAATTTAGATCTGTTACCAGGGCTGCCTAATTCTATAAACCTCTTCTGAAAAGGCCAAGTGGAAATTAATCTTAGCATTTTTTAAACAAATGAAAGATATGCAATGACATATTAAAAGGTAGGCAAAAATACTTTTGGCTGAAGTGGCCAGCTGACAGCATTGTACGGAATGCTTCCCTTACAAACAGCTCTGGGCTGTAGACACTGCTGGGTGCTCTCATGTTCTAGAACTAAAAATCTTATTCCAGCTATCCACTGCTTCATGTATAATTAAAAGTGTCTTTAAAAAGTATTCATTTTTCCTCAGTTAGAAAGACCAGCATTCAACCAGTCTATGTAAATATATCAAAAGTACTCTGGCAGCTTGTGCTAGAAAGATTCTACCATATGCTGGATAAAGATCCTACCATTTGTGAGAATTACCATTTTTAAGAGAGCACTAAAGAGAGAAGGGTAGAAACAAGAAGAGTTATGCAGTGTGATTCAGCAAGAACACCATTAGCTCGAGGAAGTTCAACAGTTCCCAAGTTTTGTGTATTAGAAAAACAAATCAACTGACATCCAATAAAGCTAAAGGACTGTTACTACCAGACAAGAAATATTACTACTTTCAATGTTACAGTGGTCACTCACCTTCAGGAAACAGTCAAAATTCAGTGACCGCAAGCAGCTGGCAATCTCCCAGAGTTCTGATGAATGCCCTAGCTGACCACTGCCGTCAGTTTCCTTCTAGTTTTTGCCAAGCTCTTCAAGCCTCAAACTCTACCACAACAAAGCAAGTAGTAAGAGCCTGCCTAGAGCAGTGATCTCCTAAGTGGAGTGTGTACACCTCAGGGAGTGTGCTGGCCAACACACTGGGGGCTGCAGGAAGAAAATACTTTTTCTGCTATTATGTACTGCTATTACATAAAACTTTTCTTAATATAGTGTTCATTCCACTTTTATTTAATTCTTTTCTCATTTGTGTTCTTGCACGTTTTATGATGTACATAATACATTAGGATAACACTACATCAGTGTTTAACTTATTAAAAATACATGTAAGATGCATGCTCAAAAATCTTTCTGTAGACAGCAGTGAATGAACAGAAAGCTTGGCAATGACCGCTTTAGAACGTCCATCAGAGATTTTCTGTGGTATTTTAGTAATTTCTGTGCAAGTGACTAGATATACTTTGAAAGGGCATGCAAACTGTTTATCCAATTCTTGCAGAAAAAAAGGAAATCTTATGAAAAAAAGTACCTCAGACTGCTTCTCATCAATTTTTCAACTGCTATATTCAGTACAGAAACAGAGTTGATGGCATAGATATTCTTCCCATCACACGAAGCTCTAAAACACGCAGTGGGTTAAGCAAAATCCATAAGTGGCATCTATTCAACAAGAATAGTTCCAAAGTATCCTTGGCAGCAAGTAAATTGTTCCCAGCTACAATCTGTGCAGCATATTCATTTTAGTCCAACTAGGAGATGGTGATATAGGTCAACCCTCACTCTGAATAAAAATCTTTATTCCAGTCTCCTTGCAATTGCTGGATGACTAGTTAAAAAACTTACTCTCCAGCAGTTCCTCTGCAAGAATTGAGATTCCCTGTCAGGCAACAATGCAATACATTTAAGGAATGTTTTTCAGTTATGTAAGGAAAATCAGACAGGTCAGGGAAAACCATTGAGTTCTGTCTTACGAAAGAATAGGTACTGAAGTTCCCTACAGACTCTGCTCATTTGCCTTACCAGTTAATGGGACAATATGAAAACGTCTGCCTATTGCTGCAGTTAGCCACGGAAGGTGTAAGAGAGTCAGAGGAAGAATCACTTCCTCTCTTCAGGCAGAATGGGAACATTTCTACCTCTCTTAGTCTGTGAATAAGAGGAAACAAGGCAAAGAATGAAATAATATTGGAAATCAGAAAAAAAGGAAGTTTTTTCAGTGCTCTTAATGAATGACCAACAGAAGGAAAAGGCCATCACTGCTGTGATAAGCAGAATAAAGCCAGTTTCACCCAGAAAACACACTGCTTTTGCCTATTCCCTATGGACTTGTTAATATTCTTTCCCCAGTCCCAATTTTAAGCTCCTCCATAAGTTGTGTTAATATCATACATTGAAAAAAATAGCACCAATTTCTTTAAGCCAGAGTTTTCTTGCATTCAACTGCAGTTTTCAATAAATTAATTTGAACAAAATTTATGACTACAGAGTTCGGGTTTAAAGCTATAGTTAAAATACTCCCAGATAAAAAAAAAAAAAATCAACACTGAAAACTTCTCCTAAAGTTAGGAAATGTAATACTTGAACCTTTTTTACTCATCCTTCATAAAACCCCTCCCTTCAATGTACTCATAACCCAGATGACTCCTTTCAGACCAGACATTAGGAACAAACAAGTACTGAAAGAAGCATTTAACACACAGTCGAAAGGCTTATACCAGAAAGTGGTACTGCTACCGTGGGAAATCAAAGCATAAAGTAATGACAACTTTCTTTCAGAATGATTCTTGCCAAAAACTGGAGAAAGAAAGGTATTCCTCCCATAGTCTGCTGTCAAAAGATGGACTTCTGAACACCCTCTCCTAAATAATTCTGAATATTCATGAACAGTTTTACCTAGCAGTAGCAATTCAAGTCTGTCAACAGCTCCTAAATCTTCATTCATGTACTGTACTGTATGCTTCCTTTGGCTTACTAATTGTATTAGTTCAACTGATGCTAAACACAGGGTTTACAAAGGCTGAACTAAACTACCAGAACTTGATACTCATAAACACATCTTTGCAATAGTCAAGACAGAAGAGTTGCATGCCAGTACAGCCACTGATACACACCTGACCAGCCCTTTGTCACCTAATTTCCACATACACAACAGATGGTTCATCTGACATTCACAGTCTCATCTTGCCTTAGCTCTTTTTCTTTAAATACACTATAAATGAGAGCACATAATTCAAAGTGGCTACATATCTCTGGCTTCACCGAACCTGTGCGCATCTTTTCTGTAACTTGGGAAGTGCCCTGCTGGCTTATAGAGTAACCTACAAAGCTCATATAATCTGAACTCCAGTAACAGAACATTTATATTTCAACTTCCAACAGCATAGAGGAAAATGAACGCCAAAGCACTGAATTTACTTTCCTGAAATAGAGCAAAAGCACATCTCCAGTAGCACTGGATAAGGCTGTCTGCTAAAGTAGTGGCTTCTGGCTTTAGAAGCACTATATAAATAAATGCATCGCACATCCCCCTCACCAGCCCATGGTGGAAATAAGGGTGTGGGAGGTAGAAACCCTAGGAAAGGAAGTAGATGACAACAAATAAGAAGCACACGAAACCTGAGCTGCATAACGACGAGGTAAGCACGAAAGAAGTATTATGGGGACACAACGCAGGACGCGGAAATGCTCTGTATGTCGGGGCGAGAAAACTGCTCTGACAATGCTGAAATCAGCACTATCAGCGCCTCGGCGAGCAAATGCGTGCTGGGCAGGTACACACGCCCCGCTCCGGTTCCGAGCAGCGCAAGCTCCGCAAAGTGGGCTCCCGAGGCGCTGCTGCTGCCAGGGGGCCGCCCCCAGGTCCGCGCAGCGCCGCCCCCGCCCCCGGACAGGTCCGCGCTGACCCCTCGCACCCCAAGCCCCGGCGAGAGCGCCGGGTCCCCTCCCCGCTGCGGCCGCCCGGACCCCCCAGACCCTCCGGCGCCCGCCCACCCTC
>WBMV01006318.1:0-200877 GCA_013396655.1 Campylorhamphus procurvoides | reverse complement strand
TACTCTTTTGCCGGAGATGTCGGGGGTGTGAGTGTGTGTGTGTGTGAGTGTGAGTGTGTGTGAGTGTGAGTGTGTGTGAGTGTGAGTGTGTGTGTGAGTGTGTGTGTGAGTGTGTGTGTGAGTGTGAGGGGTGTGTGACTCTAAGCCAGCACGGGTGGAGGATGTGAAACGTAAAGAATGTAGTCAGTTCGGCTTCATCGTCAGAAAGGCGCCAGTGCCGGGAAGGGGCTGAGCGCGGTGGGACTCAGCTTTTCGGTCCTGAGAATTGCTTGTCTCTGTAGGGTCAGTTCGAAAGGAAAGGAAGAAGGGCAGCTAGCAACCCAGCCTTGAGTGGGCTGAGACACGGCTGGGAGTAAATGCTACTGCCCCAGGGCACTGTGCTGAGTTGTGAACTGCATTTGTCGTGCCCTGTTGGAATGGCGTTAAGCCATCTCACCCTTATAGTGCTACATCGGGGATCTCTGCAGGGCGAGAGCAGCCACCAGTGGCTGCGTTTCTCCCGTGGGAGACAAGAGCAGAAGCTGTGGAATGTTCTGCCCCTCCCTGGGCTGGCTGAGGGATTTCCAGCCTGCCAGGACAGGGTTTGAAGGAGGGGAACGCGTGTACTGCTTCAGCCAGGAAGTGCCTCAATAGCATGTGAATACCTTGGATAGAACTAATGAGTAGCTCTGATTCTAATTAGGGTAATACTGACGTACCAGGCAATTTTTTCTACCTACAGCACAGGTGACCAGCACACATTGACTTTGGCAAAACCAGGCAGCATTGCTGTGTGGGAGCATGATTTCTGTACAGGCCTGAAGGGTTGTCACCGGGGCGCTTCCTTGCGCTTGGATCAGGCCTAAGCTTAACTTGTGCTGTTGTAAATGGAGCAGTGTTAAATCCGCCTGTCTGTGAATGTCACTCCTTGGAGTGGAGCACCTCACAGGAACCAGGACAGCCACATGTGGCAGTGACAGCATTCACACGAGAGGGACAGGCCAGGCCTGGGAGGCGGCACGAGGGCACTGAGGTGATGTGAGGACTCAGCCCCAGTGGGACATGGCTCTGGTCTGCCCAGCTGTGGCACTAAGGCGGGGGTCAGTGGTGCAGGTTTGGGTACCGTGCAGGGGGAGCTGCAGGCGTGGCTTCTGTGAGAAGCTGCCAGAAGCTTCCCCCATGTCTGACAGAGTCACTGCCAGCCAGCTCCAGGACAGAGCTGCTGCTGGCCAAGGCCAAGCCCATCAGAGACGGTAGTAACACCTCTGAGGAAGGGGAAAAAGCTACTGCACAACAGTAATGACTGCAAGAGAGAAGAGTGAGAACCTGTCTGCAGGCACCAAGGTGAGCAAAGAAGGGGAGGGAGGAGGTGCACCAGATGCCAAAAAGGAGGTTCCCCTGCAGCCTGTGGTGAAGACCATGGTGAGGGAGGCTGTCTTCCTGCAGCCAGTGGGGGTTTGTGATGGAGCAGAGATCCACCTGCAGCCCCTGGAGGACCCCATGGCCAGAGCAGCTGGATGCTCAAAGAAGGCTGTGACCCTGGGGGAAGCCCATGCTGAAACAGGCTTCTGGCAGGGACCTGTGACCCTGAGGAGAGAGGAGCCCACGCTAGAGCAGGTTTACTGATAGGACTTGTGACCCTGTGGGAGACCTGTGCTGGAGCAGTGTGTGCCTGAAGGACTGCATCCTATGCAAAGGGACCCAGGTTGGGCAGTTTGTGAAGAATTGCAGCCTATGGGAAGGACTCACTTGGAGACATTCATGGGCGACTGTCTCCTGTGTGAAGGACTCCATGCTGGAGCAGAGGAAGAGTGGGAAGAGTCCTCTCCTGGAGAAGGAAGAAGCAGCAGAGATGACGAGTATTGAACTGTCTGTAACCCCTCGTCCCCCTGTGCCACTGTGCCTCTATGGGCAAGAGGTAGGGAATTTGGGAGTAAAGCCCAGGAAGAAGAGTGGGGTGTGGGGGAAAGGTGCCTTTATTTCTCATTAGCCTATTCTGATTCATAATAAACTAATTTTCCCAAGTCCATTTTAAAATGATGGTAATTGGTGGGTGATCTCTCCCTGCCCTGACCTTGATCCACAACCCTTTCCTCATATTTTCTCTCTCCTGTCCAGCTGAGGAGGAGAGTAATAGAGCGGCTTTTGTGGTTAGGCTTGTGATTGGCCAGGGTCAACCCACCAGAGCTGCCAGGAGCCCTCGTGGTACTCCCAGCCCATGAGGTGTTCAAAACTTCAGTGAGCAAATCCCTTCTCAGCCTGACCCAGTCAGCCCTCCTGCAAGCAGGGGTTGGTCTAGGTGACCTGTGGAGGTCACTTCTAACCATTCATTCTACTTCTAAAGTTCTATGTGTGGGGTTAATTGAAGTGGAAGAATAAGAGGAAAAATATAATGGAGGAAGCAGATATTTTTTTTTCTGTGTTAATCATCTTCCAAACAAAAAAAAGGTTAGATAATATTGCAGACTGAGTTAGTTCCGATTAATTTAGTATATGCTGTACTCTAAGAGTGTGGTAAATTTATTGCTGCCATTCCATTTACATGTGCAACAGCCATGAAATTTCCATTACTTCTCTTAATCAGTTTTGCATTTTCTTCTCTGAAGCTATGAATGGAATTAGGTATTTTTGCAGTGTTCTTCCTCTCTGTTCTCTTCCAAAATGTGGTAGTCTCTTATGCAGCAGTCCAAGTGACCAGATGAATAGTAATGGCTCAGATTTCTTCCTCTGTGTTTTAGGTATGTTTTCTCAAAGTGTTACCTAATCTAAATTTTCAAAAGATTTTTGAATTAGGCCTTTTTAAATAGTGCCTAGCAGTTGTCTGACATGATGTAATACTAAACATTCTCTAGGTAAGAGAATGAAAGTGTGCAATTTAAGTTTTGAGGAGTTTAGTGATATGCATTACAACTTTATGAGTATTTCTCATACTCTCCTGCTTGTCTTCTCTCTCCATAGTTTGATCATGCAACTTTCTGTGTTGTAGCAACACTGCTTTTTACTTTGATTGTGGAAACTTTCTTGATTTTTTTTTTTTAATTGTCAAACTGCAGAAGTTGGAGATGTATGAAGCTTGGTAGATTTTGAATAGCAATTTCCTGAGAATTGTCCTTGTAGAATATTCTCATCGAGTTTTTTCAGCTTGCTCTCAAAAGGTTAAAAGAAAAAAGCTTCAGCCATCTCTCAGGGAAGATGCCTGGCCCAAAATACATTGGCTTTGTGACAGGTGTTTCTGGTGAAAGGAACATATCTTTTCTAAGTTAACATACAAAACATATAGTTTTAGACCAATTTTCATGTATTTTTAGTGATTTATTTTATTTTACTATGTGTTTTTAAAACTTTCGGACACATTTCTGAGGAAGCAGCTACAAGGAGAATAATGGTCCTAAATCTCCAGTATTTGTGGTTGTAGGTTCTTATTCTAGCAAGGTCAATATGCAAAGTAAGAGGCACAATACAGATGTTAATTAAGCAACCTGAGGGAGCAAAGGTGAAAATTGCTAAGATTAATATCACCTGGTCTGTGAAAATAAAGTTCCCAATCACACTTTGAGAAAAAAGCAGTGATGGAGGGAGAGAAGAACGTTCTGCCATTTTATGCTAGAAAAGAAGTTGTTGGCATGGCTTTTGTGAGGACTCCAGTCATGAAGAACAAGAAGGATGTAACTCTAAGAGCTGACAGCCAGTCTAGACTGGTAACAAATTGTAGAGGTTAGTTAGACAACATTGTGAACTACCAGCAGTCACAGAAATAAAAATGCAGATAGCCCAGGCCTGTTTCTTCTCTTCAGCTGGTAAAGGTTGAAGCTCATTAGTGAAAACATCAGCCTTTGCTTTCTAGCTTCCCAAATATATCAGCATTCACGGATCTCTCTAATACCAGTGTGGGCTCTAACATCCATGCCTAGACTAGTGGCCCTTACCCATTGTGCAGGGCCTGCTGTACTTACCAGGTAGTCTGGCTTGATCTTCAGGAGCAAAACAGATGCACACGCTCATGCACTGTTCTCACAAACAGCCTTTGCTCATGCATCCCTCAAATGTTACATCTCCCACTGCGTGGTGACCTAATGTCCAAGCATGGACTCTTGTCCCTGACTTAGTTACTGACTCAGACCTGGAGTCTTTCCAAATACAAGTCTTCATGGCTAGTCAAGCTTGAGGTTCACCAGCAAAGAATACTTGTATGTACACATGTACATACATGTGTATGCATAGTTAAATTCCCTAGGAAAGTATAAACAGTCTGGAGTTTCTAACTGCTGGCACTTTGAGTTATGGGTCCTGTAAGCCACAGGCCCTGCTCCATTGCTGGCATTTAGACCCCAGCAGTACACATCCCATTCCCAAAGGGGTATTATCCCTTCCTAAGTTGCTGGCACCCAGATCTCTGTTGTATTGTGGTCTGTCTCTTGTTGTCACCTGAATCTACAAGACTGGGGACCCATAATCTGTTCTCCAGCTGCTGGCAATTGGACGTTGCAGCACCCATATAGGATAGAATTAAATGACAAAGGCAAAGACAATAATAGGATTTATTAAGAAGATAGGATACAATGTGGTGATCAGATGTAGGGCTTAGACAAGTATCCTGTTCGTTCCTCTGCTATCCATCCTTATCTCTAACTTTCCTTGTCTTTGTCACTTCCAGTAAAGATCCTATAATTTTTACATAGCCCCCACAAGTTCGTTCTATTATTCCATGTTTTTTGGTGTACTCTCACAAAGCCTCTCAAATATCCCATCATACTCATGAAAGTCTTGATTTCTTCTCTGTTCTCTCCTCCCAGTTTCCCCCACACCCCCTTGCCTCTGCCCATTACCTGAATAGTTCCTTTTAACAGCCCATCAATCAGTAGCCAAAGAGTTCTGGTCTTTGTTTATCTTATTACCTGCTCATTAATGTTTGTATGTCTGTTTGTTTTATTGCTTTATTGCTTTTCCTTGTTGCTTCTATTACATTGAATAGTCCTTAACTGCATAGCTTAATGAACTAGATGCTTTTACATTCTATGTGCTCTTACAGTGGCGTAGAGCAAAATACTGTTTGTTTAAGGTCCTAGAATCATGCTGCTTTTTGTATTGGTTCTGGTTTTACCTCTGTTATTGAATTACTGCTATCACTTCCTTGTTTTTGTTCTTCAGGGGAAGAGCTCCAGTTATCTTCAATGAGATTTCCTATAGGATTTAATGAAACCTGAGTATTACATGCTTACCGAGTTGTAATGTTACAGTCCCAGAGGCATGAGTGAGTTGCTTGTATAGATTTCTTATGTCTATGAATTGTGCTGAGAGCTTCAGCTCTCTGCCTAGTGTGAGAACCTTCCAGCAAGGACAGTTGGTGTACTTGCACTAAAAATAGTGTTACCCAGTTGGCTATGTGCTCCAGGTCTTGTCTTTAGATGACAATGAATAGCAAATACAAATGAGTTTGCAGGTCCTATGGCATAATTACTCCAGGGATGAAGTGTAGTGTCATCAAGCTGACCTGTGTACAAGTCTGGTGAAAACCTAGTATTTATAATTAAAAAACATTTTCATTATTGATTTAGTGCTGTGTAAAATCAGTAGAATTCTATTCTAGTCCCTAATTTTCAGAAGCTGGACAAAAAGAGGAAAAATATTTTTATTTAGAACAAATGGAGTCTAAACATTAAGGGTCTATAATTGGAAATAGCAAGTGATGCTCTGTTCCCTTTCCATACTGCTGCACAGAATCACCTCCTTCTGCCTGCTGGCCACACCCTTCCTGATGCTCCCCAGAATACCACTGGCTCTCCTGGCCTCAAGGGCACACTGCTGGCTCACGGTCAACTTGTCCTCTATCATGACTCCCAGGTTCTTCTCAGCAGAACTGTTCTCTGGTAAGTCAGCCCCCATTGTGTGCTGGTACTTGGGGTTATTCCTCCCCAGGTGCAGGACCCTACACTTCCCTTGTTGAACCTCATTAGGTTTCTCTCTGCCTAATTCTCCAGCCCATCAAGGTCCTGCCGAATGGTAGCACAGCCTTCAGGTGTATCAGCCACTTCCTCCAGTTTCATATCATCAGCAAACTTGCTGAGGGTACATTCTATAGCTTTCTTTAAGTGATGGAAACATACACATATATATGAATTGATGCATGTGAGAGGGTTTTAGACATGATTTCCAAAGGGCTATCTCATGAGTTGCAGTGCAGATGGAATTTAAAACTAATACTGCCTGCAACCTAAAATTTTCATATATGTTGCACCTTACTTGCACTTATGGATGTAGCAGTGTCAGTTATTTTAGTGGCAATTTCTAGAGTAACCTGAATTACTTAGAAGTAGGAAAACCTCAAAGGACTGATATTTTCAAAGGAAAATAGGACAAGATAACTAGAAAAGCATGAGGTGGGTTCAAGGGTGAGACCTGGTTGTCATGTTTCTCTTTCCAGCTTGTGAGCCCTATTCTTGAAACTTTCCGTGCTGATTCCAGACTCAGGACCAAAGCCAGAGCTGTGCTCAGTGATCAGGCAATTTATTTAGGGTTTATTTACTATTTTATTATCAGGATATTTATTATGGGAATAGAGCTGTGTAGTAACTGAGAAACATCCTCAGAGTTGTAACTCTGGGAGGTACATAACACCAAATGAAGAAAAGTGCATCTCTGAGAACATCGTATTTTGCTGTATTGACTGTCCCCTAGTCTTCTGTGAACTCTCACGTATCTAATTTGTGTTTACATTGTGATAACATTGTTATCTCTGGGGCTTTTTTTCCGTGTTACCTCTTAAATATGGCTAGTTACTATTCATAATGGTTTGCTTAGGAAATTTGAGCCATTCAGCTGGAAAAACAGAAAACAATCACAGGGTTTAAACTATCAATCATAAATAAGCAATTTTGGTACTCATGCAGAATGTAATTTATTCAGAAAGATGGTTCAACAAACACTTGCAAATAATGAACATGCTTGGGGGAATAATTTTATTTTTTAGGTTATTTGGGAACAGGGAATGGTAAAACCTGATTAACTGTATATATGTAGAAACATGCACGTAGGAATAATTTACACATAAAAGAACTTGATAAGTAAGAGATAAATATTCAGAATAGATGTCAGTCCACCCAAGATTCTTTGAAGCACATTCTCAGACAACTAATTTGGGAACTAGCAGAAAGCCAGGACTAAGATGTATGAGTTGGGCTCTGCTACTCAGGAGCGGAACAGCAGAACAAGTTTTGCCAAGGGATATTCCTGCAGAGTTTTGAAGATGACTTCCCCATTGTGGGATTAGGCTGTTGTCACACCTTGACTCTGTAGCTGCCACGAGTGAGGTGGTGTAGCTAGTTGTGTGCCAGTGGGGCAGAACGGGCCACTGGACTTTGAAGAAGGCAAGATGAAAGTCATTGGTTGCTGGCTAGATGTGCAGCTATATTTCCTTGCTTCAAGTGATGCCCACACTGGTCTTACCTTGCCACCAAATGATATTGTCACGTTGATTCACACAAAGTTTCCCCTGACAGCAGGTTCATCATCCTTCTCATGTCAGGCCCCTGACACACTAATAATGGTCTAGTGATCAGATGTCTAGAGAGAGAATAATGGAAAATCCAAACCTCTTTTATTTTGAAAATATTTGCTTTGATGAAAAAGCTCTTTTCTCTAATGGTTTAGCTGCTTCTGTTTATGGTTTAATTGTAGTTAAAAGTGTAAGCTGCAGAGTGATAGGGTTTTACATACAGTGTGTGAATGAATGGTAGTTGAGTTTATACTGAATTTGATATTCATGAATTCATATAATCTAATACAGGTCTAAGTGGCTTCATTTTCACTGCATGCTGTTCATGTGCTAGAGAGTCAATTTTACACACAACAAAAAAGTCTCATGGGAGTGAAACAGAAGGCTCAAGGATAAAAGAGAAATCAGTAACTGAATTGGGAGAAGAATAAAGGAAACAGCAAGAAAAATTGTAAAAGCAATAAAATTTTTCTGTGAAGAAAATATGGTGGAGGAGTGATTGCAAGAGCTGGAACAATGTGGAGGGAGATTGCTGGAAAAAGCTCTCATAGGAGAGACTGCCCAGATGTTCCCATGTGCAGATTTGTGGTGTTGGTTGGGATGATAGAATTTACAGAAGCTTTAGCTTTCCACTGCTTGGCAAGTGTGTCACAAACTCCTGTGTTACGGGGCTTGGCTGTAGCCCTACAACAGTCTTTGAATTTTCTTTGATAGTCCTCTGAGTATGTAATTTTTGTGGTCAGCAATACTAAAGCAGATTGAACATTTAGAATTTATAGGAAAATAGAATAAAAAGGGGAGTGTATGTCCAAATCACTACACAGTTCTGTTCACTGTATCTTGAAAAGGACATAATGGAAGTTAATAGAAGGTACACACATAGGCACTGAACATGTTCAAAGAGATGGACTACCTTCAATGTGAGAGGAAACTAAATAGACTGGATCTTTTTTCTTGGGAAAAAGACAGTTGAAAAAAACCCATATTAAACATTTATAAAATCACAAGTAGTATAGAGAAGACATGTAGAGAATTACTATTTCACAGAATCGTAAATCAAAAAATTGCTTTGGTTAGAAGATACCCTAAAGTTCTAGTTCCAATCCCTCTGCCATCAACCAGGATGTCAGCCACTAGACCAGGTTGCTTAAAGCCCCATCCAACCTGACCTTAAATGTTTCCAGGGATGGGGCATCTACAACTACTCAGAGCAACGTGTTCTGGTGCCTTGCCACCCTCACAGTAAAGATTTTTTTCCTAATACCTGATCTAAACCTACACCTTTGAGTTTGACACCATTCCCCCTTGTTCTGTTACTATATGCCCTTGTAAAAAGTCCATCTTTCTTGTGGGCTCTCTTCAGGTACTGGAAAGCCGCAATTAGGTCACCTTGAAGCCTTCTCCAGGTTGAACAATCACAGTTCTTGTACCCTTTCCTCATAGAAGAGATGTTTCATCCTTCTAATTAACTTGGTGGCCTCCCCTGGATTCACTCCAGCAGCACCTCCAAGTCCTTCTTGTCAAGGCTATTCTTGACCTATCCATCTTCAGCCTGTATTGATATTGCGGTATGCCCTGACCCAGGTGCAGCATCTTGCACTTGAGCTTGTTAAACCTCATGAGATTCCTTTGGGCCCTGTTTTTGAGCTTGACCAGGTGCCTTTGGATGGCATCCCATCCTTCGGGTGTGTCAACTGCACCACTCAGCTTTTCACTTTGTTTTCATTTATTGGACTTCCACTGGTGTCTGAATAAGGGAAGTAATACAGATGCTTTTGCATGATGGAGGAGCACAGCCTTATCCCTTTATCAAGATAAATGAGTGATAACATCATTGTGTACATGTTTCTATCCCATTTTAATGGGATGTAATTTCTGTAACAATTGTGTTACTTTTGACCAAGACAGAAAATTGTGCCAGTGAAATCAGGCTCATTTTGTGTATTCAACATGTTCTGAGGAGACAAACCCAAGATCTGGATGACATGTAACTGTACCATTAATACACTGTGTTTGGCTTCATAAGCGTGGCCTTTCGTAAGGTTGTTCTAATGTGGTTACACAGCTCTTTGCTCCAAAGTGACTCATATTTCCGTTTTTAAAAAAGGAGTTAGATGCTACATCTGTAAGAGACAGCTGGCAAATAAATTTGAATTAATTTTGCTTATTGCTGTGCCTTGTTACATACACAGGTGTCACAAATAGCTGTAGAATTATGGCACTCAGGTTAAGGTATTGCCAGTCAGAGGTGATTTAAGGTGGATTATTCAACTGTTGCTCCAGGAGTCTGAGCTTTCCAACAGATTAATCAGAGTAGGCATTTACCAGTTCACGCCGTGGATGGACAGATGATTCTCACAGTGGGAAGGAGTACAAACTGCACTTCAGATTTTTTTCTTTCTGGTGTGATTGTGAGTTTTAAATGTTTGAAGTGTCTTTTTTGACTCCTTAATGTTCCTTCAGGACAGTTGCACTGGTGATCAGCTTACTTCTGTGGTGATCTTGGATTTTGTCTGCTGCTCCGTAGCCCACAAGACACAAACAGTTTTGATGGAACTCAGTGTTCACGTTGCAAACTTCAGTACCCTCGACTGTAAACTTACCAGATTAGAGATCCAGCTATCCATTTGTTGTGCAGGAGGAGTTCAGGCTTAAGAACAATTTTCGCTTCAGCAGAAAACTGTCAGTACTGCTGCTGCCATACATGTCACTTTCAGATTAGCAACAGAGCCTCGTTCCTCAGCAGTGCACTGAAGTAAAATCTTAACAATTTAAAGAAACATGCTTGGGGTGTAAATTGTATTTGTCCTGAATTGTGTGTGTGTCCTCTCTACTGAAGAGTTTCCTGCTGAGTAGAAACCTAAAACCACCCAATTCCAGATACCTCAGAGCTTATGGAAGCTGTGACAGTTGGACCCTGCGAACAGGATTTTAAGGTTGCTGTTCTATTTTGGAGGTACCGTATATACAGCCGTACCCATCCGTCGTGCAGGGGTGTGGATGTGTCCTTCCCGCAGGTGTCGCATCCGCCGGGCCCGCCAGGGGTCGCTGCAGGCGCGGCTCGCAGCGCGCACGGACGGGGCACCTGCGGAGCGGAGTGAGGGCTCTGCCGCCAGTCCGCTGAAATACGGACAATCGAGCGCCTTCCGAGGGTTTCCCGCTGTCTGGCACACTTGCCAAGGGGGTCTCCTTTTGAGGGTGCTCAAACACGCGGAGCGCGGCTGCTGTTACACGTGGCGGAGCGCTCTGGCGGGGGAGCTACTCTGTATTGCCCCAGCGAGGGGCAAGGGCGGCAGGCACGGACTGAAACACGGGCAGCTCTGCCTCAACGTGAGGAAAAACCCCTTTACTGTGAGGGCAGCTGAGCGCTGGAACAGGCTGCCCAGCGAGGCTGTGGAATCTCCTTCCCCGGAGATGTTCAAAAGCCACCTGGATGCGATCCGGTGCTGCCTGCTTCCCCTTCTGTAGCAAGGGCGTTGAACGACGTGGCCTCCAAAGATCCCGTTCAACCTCTGTCATTCTGTAAAAATAACAGGCAGAGCTTTTTCGATTCAGAGTCAACTTTTTGAAAAGTCTTGCCTTAATTTCTCAAGACATTCATAGCTCAGCTGTGAAACAGCATTGGGTGATGCATCCCTTCTCTACTGAACAGGAACTTGTGGAGTGATATTCAGGTATTTTAATAATAAAGCTATTTAAATCTCTAGGTAAACAGTATAAAAAAAGCCAATGCAAGGCAAAATTGACTTCAGTACATTAAATAATGTGTAGCATTGTTGTGCATAATCTGCCTTACCAAGTTGTTGTTTCTTCATTATGAAAACAATTGTCATACAGAGACTTAGACATATCAATCTCTAAGCATGTTTATAGTATATGTATCAAAGACATGAGGAACAGTGTATGTTTCTACACTCTCTCTTTACTTTGACTTTTACTTTGGTTTTTTTTTTGTTTGTTTTTGTTTTGTTTTTAGTTTGTTGTTGTTTTATCCAAATAGGACTGACTTCTTTAGGTAACTTTGTTTTCACTTTTGAATTCTGAGCAGTTTATAACTCAATTTTATTTTGAAAATGAATACTTTTCTGACTTGAGATGGAAAGATGAATGTGTAATTTTTATATAACACATTCCAGATTCACTGTTGTTAAGGCATACTGTCTAGTTTAAAACTGGTCTTTCAGTATTGCTGGAGATGTAGCTGTAGCTGAAGTTGTTACAGCTTCACCGAATTCCATTTTTAATTACTAGTGTTTGGTTTTATCCTAAATTTGGTCTCTTTTTTTCCTCTTTATTGGCTGCTGAAGTGAACCAGCATATTGTGAGGGCAGAAATGGATCACCATCTAACATATACTGTAAGAAAACTCTCTAGTTTTCCATCTTTAAAAGAAATTCTTTATGCTGAAAGGCATGAATGTACAGTTTTGCACATGAAAAAGATATTATGGAGCTTCAAATTAAGTGAACTATATGAACACTTGTTGGCTATTTTTTCCCATACAGCTCTAGTATGTATTCAGTTCAGATGCTTCAAAGAACTGATTCTATATCCAACAATACCTCTTCCAGCAGTGTCTGATTCCAGCTTGAGTGTCATGCTTGGAGTGGACTTTTGGATTGCTGAGATTTTACTGATAGGTGTTTTAGAGGAAAGATTGAGGAAGGGAAGAAAGCCCTATGTAATTTAGGTGATCAGGTGCTCCTTTCCTATGGAAAGATTCCTTCCCAATTTCTTGCACCAGTAAGTGGATAGATGAGCAATGAAACACACAATTGATTACCATGTGTAACTATATAACTTTTTACTATTTCAGCATGAAAGTATGTTAGATTCTAAATTGTATCAATAGAAAGGAAGAGAATAAGACAAAATGTTATGGTTTTAGAGACTTTCATTATATGTAATATAAATCACGAAGATACTTGTGTACAGTTTTGTTTGTGTATGTTTTATGCTATTTTTTATTCTTTCTCTAAAAAGATAGGATTAGCAAAAGATACTGAGACTTTAAAGAGAATAGATAAAATTTAATATCAAGACAGCAGTTATTTTATATGTATTTTCTAGGATTTTTTTTCTTTGGAACAGTAAGGTAGAGATACTGATATATTCTCTTTAAAGTTAATGACTCAGGAAGGAGGAGCAGTTCAAATATCGTAGTTTCCTTGGGCATGAGTTTTGCAATCATACATTTTAAATAGAGCAAAATGGTGTTGGAAACAGCCCTAAATATTTAAGGCTGTATTATTAAGTGGTTGCAGCTGCTGCTTTGCAAACATGCCCTGCGCTTTTCTGGTTGTAACAGACTAGAGCCACTTGAGTTTCTTTCCTCTACCATGCCGAAAGCTTGTGACTGAAAAACAGTGTAGCCTGCTGATTCCTTCCTTTAAACTCAAATTTCTCCAAAATTCATGGAGAAGCAATTAGACTCCAAGGTTTGTTAGTGAACTGAGATTTGACTTCACGCTTGAACTGCGAGCGACTTTTGTTCTATGGTCTGAGTAGCTACCTGTGTGCAAAACAGCTATATTCCAAAGCTCAGTATTATAAGGTAATGGGTAACCTCTTTAGATCAGAAGCCTCTAGTCCTCCTTTCAGTCTGACCTGCTGACTAAAAAGCTAGTATCTTCATAATTAGACACTGGTCAAGCTACTGAACTTATACCCATTTCTTCCTAATGATATCTATGCTCTAGTCATGCACACCACAAATTCCAAAAGTGAACTCCTGTAATTCTTAGCTTAGCCAATGCATAAGTTCCTAAAAAATTGTCTTGACATTCAAAGATCCTACATTCCTTCGGTTCTCAATGTCAAAATAGTAATTTGACTACAGGAGACCTAATTTGAAAATGTCAGTTATGTCAATTATCCCATCCGTAAAATTAGAAATATTAATTAGGTCAAGTTTAATACATTTGAAAGAGACTTATGATCCTTGAGTAATCTCATGGAAATATAATTATTATAAAACCTCTCATGCATTAGAAATATCTTTATAGCTTTAGAAAGGTAGGTGTTGCTGTCAAACAATTTTCTTCCTTCTTATGAATGTGTTTATTTGCATTTTTGACTAAGAAAAAAAATAACAGACATCTGACTTTGTAAAAGAGAATACTGTTTATGTGAATTGTGAGTAACAGTCTCATTTCTATTAGGACTGCTAAAAATCTTAGTTTAAGATGAAATTAGTGAGACAGGTTTTCCTGGACAGGAAGCATCAAATTAGAAACCACTGTGATGATTAGCATTGTGCCAATGAAATCATGTGCCTAAGAGGTTTAGTAATGGGTTTAATCCTACCAGTACTTAATTATTTTGATCTTCTGAAGGAAACTTTGAACTCTGTGATTTCTTATGCCATGTGAATAGTCTTGTACCTAAAACCAAAATGCTATGAATGCTTTACTGGGTCAGGTTTTATGAAAAGAAGCCCATTATGAGGAAAATCTTTATTAGAAGAGAAACAAGTACACAGTACAGTGCTCTCTGATTTTTCTTTTCCCTGGTCAGGCGATCCATGGTATCTAATAACTGACAACCTTCTAATTCTGAGCACAGTCCTTTTTGAACTCTTCCACTTGTTTTCTTTCAAATCTTGTACCAATTTATGGACCTTTTACCTCATCTATTCTCCAGTGCCAAATTACAGCAAACCTTCCTTTTTCTCTTTCAACATCTAGGATTTGAACAATGTTTAAACTTTGTTTTTTGCTTTGTATATTTAGTTTTACTTATCTTACAGAAAGCAGAGAAGAATGACAAATGAAACAAGAGTTGCACAAAATGCCCAGTCTTATTAAGAAACATTGTATCTCAAATTGATTTTTAATATATGCAGAATTATGTTATCCTGGAGAATCACAGTCTTAATGGAAAATGGATGTGTTTCCATTGGGACTTACTGTGGGAAAAAAACCAAATACATTTCTTTTCCGTCAGTTCCCTAAAACCCCAGGGCATAATCCCCAATGGTTTTATTTTTTTGAAACATAAGTACTTCAACAGCTGCAGCTTAATATGAATAAACAGAGTATGCATGTGAACTACAGTGAATGTACATCAAATTACCTGCCTGATACATGATATCACCATGCCATAATCCTGGGAGCTGTATGAGGTCTGTAATCAAGTTACATTTAGAAAAGTAGCTGTATTATTCTTTTGCACTTACACCTCCCCTCTGAAAAGATAAATCTCAGATTTACAGAAATGTTTTATGTGTATTCTGGTTAAACTTTTATGAGATGCTATCTCAGCAAACAAGAAATTGAATTTCAAAGGGTAGAGGAAAGGGACAAAGCAGATATAACAAAAAGGACTAATTCTACCTGTCTTGTCTCTCAGGCTGTCTACTAAATTATCTTTTTCTCTATGTGCTTTAAAGGAGAGGTGCAGAAATGAGTAAAAGATTGACAACCTTACAATAAAATCCTATGGTGACACGTTCTTCACATCAGTTGTGAAGTGTACAGGAAGAACAGGGGTTTTTACGCTAGGTTTTGGGGACACGTAACCCCAGGCCTGTATATACTGAGATGGAACTTTCAGCAGTTTTAGTTCTGCATGAAGGGATTTAGCTTATGCAGCTGAACAGAAGCAATAGAAATGCTGTCAGCTGACTTGCCTGAGCAGTCACAGTACTATCATTGTGAATGCTGAATCCTTAAGCCAACACTTGCACTAACATGAACTAGAGGGAAATAACTGTCTGGATGGGTAAGAACAGTAAACATCTATAAAAATGGCATGGTCTTTGTGGACACTTTGAATAGTATAACACCTACATTTAGAGACTAAATTGTTTATTTTAATTGCTCTCCCAGCTTCTCTAGTGAGTGATCTCATACATCCACGTTCAGTGCTTTCTCAAATAAAACAAAAAAAAAGTCTGGTGCTGTGCAACTGCCTTGCTCTCATTCACGTTCTATTATGTTTGCCACCAGCATGCATCTTTTTCTCCTGGAAAATATACAAATCGGCAATACTTGACATTCTTTCTCCTTCCTTCTCTTAGTTTGAGTCAAGCAACCCACATACCACAGAGATCCTATTTTTTTGTTGTTGTTGGGATTTTTTTAGTATAATTGAAAAATGTCAGTTGCAGCCTCCTCTCTTGGAAGAGTTGTGTCAAGAAAATTACTTTTTCTACTCTCATTTTTTTTTTCTCTTTAGTAATCCCAGTCATGGCAGGAGTTTATTTTGTTCTTGCTTTTTATCTGAAAAAGCAATTTCACAGACTAATCACAAGACTGTGTGCAGAAGTGTCTAAAGTAGCTTCTAATTTCTGAATATATAAGTGTGACATTGCTGAGGTCTCCTGAAGCAATGACTCTGCACTACCATTGTCAAACCATGGAGTTATCATGGTTTTGCACAGATGAACAGTTGATAAGTCAGAAGACGAGGGCTGTTCACAGATTGCCAACATACTATAGATCTAATATCAATCAAAGATTGAGATCATACCATAGATCCAATAGACCCATAGTACTCACAGGCTGCAGGGGAGTGAGGGTTTATGTAGATAGCAGTGATTAGAGGCACACTTACACTACTCTATTTGAAGAAGTCATTACAAACACGCAAAACCTGCATCAGTTCATGTAATCTACTCAGTCATCAGGAGCTATCTGAGTGGTTTGGGCAGTTAGGCCTCATACCAAGTTGAAATACATCAGTGTGTCCATTATGTGTAACAATCTTGTCTGCATATTGGCTTGAATGGAAAACGTAAAGCATGGTTTATTTCACTGGGGCTTTATGGCATATAGTTAGGGAAGAATGTGCTTGTAAGTGCTTTGCTGAGTAATGGCCAACGGAAAATGTTTCTAAGGATTAAGTAGCAATTGAAGACAATAAAAATACTTCTTTTAATTTTAACCTTTTCATATATACTTATTGTGCTGTGTTGCAAAATGGTAGTGAATGTCTCAGAAATGAAGTGGTTAACTTCTCAGAGGAGGATACAGGAAATTCATTAAGGTTACTGTGGACTGTAATTTATCTGGAGAATTACATGCTTTTTCCTTAATCTGTTCCGAATTTTGGATCTGTGGAGTACTGAATCCCAAGTGGATGGTGAAATGTATTAGACTAGGGAACAGCTTCCCAAAGAAGGGAGGAGAAGCTTGCTTTCTTCATTGGGGAATTTACAACTGCATGGTGAAGACACTGGGGAACCAAGCTTATTATTGTTCTTAAAGAATGAATTACTCTGTGATTCAGACACAAGTAATCTGGCCCAAGGGGTTCACAGAAGGGTATGGGGGGGAAATAATACAGATTTTCTTTGATTAAAAATGTACTGTTTATTTTGTTGGGTCAATTAAAAAAGCCTCCCCATTCTCCTATTTAAGGCAGATTGTTGCTCACTGAAGACTGAACTTGTTGAGGCAATCTAATTTAATTTTTAGTCTGGATGTTTGACCACATTGACAAGGGAAACAATAAAGACATCTCTTGTGTGAGTTGTTTGCATGGTTATCAGAAACACTACTTGAGAGAAGCCTGGCATGTTCACATCACCAGTTAGGGGACAGGAATACTCTACCACTGGTTGGGGGGAAGAAAATGCTTATTGTGAAATACCAGTTTCCAAGATTGAGATACTAGAAGGGTGATTCTTCTGGGTTCTCTTGGGTCTTACTCTGTAAAGTATTTTCATGAGGGATTAAAAAGTGTGCTAGTTTTTCCCTTCTAGTTTGTAAATGAGCATGTGAAAGTTTCAGGGTGATTCAGGTCAGCTAAACCAGATCGTGATACTTGGTGAAAGTGTCTGGCTTTTATAACAAGAACTAAACTAAAAAATAGAAATGTAATCAACTTTGTGTGTTCTCCTACCTTTGTGCTCACTGACTAGAAGCTGATTGCCTTTGAGGCTTTGACTTTCCAGTTTTGTCATGTGTTTTGGTGTAGGGCATTGGTATTGTGCAACAGCATTTTCTTCTCCCATCCAGCCATTACTCCACTTTTTGTCATGTCCTCTACAAAGGCAAATGGGAATAATTTCTATCAGGATTATTTTGTCCATCATCTTGATGGATGTGCCCAAACACTGGAAGCCCTATGGGGAAGGGATTGTCAAATGCACAAATCTGAAGTGGGAATTAACTGTCCAAAAAACAATTCAGGTATAGTTTGTAAACAGCCCACAGGATTAAATATTGTTCACTATTTGAATAACTTGGGAAGTCCTTACAATGCCAAGGTGCAAGATTGATTTACATGGATTTTCAGATAGCTACTTGCTCTCTTGCTTTTTTGTAAGCTGTGTGGGTCTTCCTCTTTACCTGCTGGCATGCCAGGCTTGCACAAATGTATTACCTGGTGTATTCATCCTTGGCTGCTTGGAGTAATGCCACATGGAGAAGAGTGCTTACCTTTGAAGATTGATTTCTGGCTCTGACTCCTTGGTCCAAAAAAACCAAAGCAGCATGACTACTTTAGGAAGATTTATGTCTTCTTGTGGCACCTAGTAGTCAGTTTGCAGTCAATCTATCTGCTAGGTGCAGACTTAATTTGAGAGTAGTAGAGTCTTATTTTCTAGTAGTTGGATGTGAAAAGCTGCACATCTTCTCTAAAGGTGCTTAGTGGGATCTCAGTTAAGGGGAATAACTCTTTATCAACCAGAGACAGAGAATTGTCTGATAAAAAGCAGTTAACCAGTCCCCCAAAAGATTTTTATGGCTGAATATATTGAAGACATCTGCTAAATGGGATACTGCCAGCCCCCGGGCCATATGCTTCATGTCCCTGGCATACGCACAACTAAGCACAACAGCACCAAACATATTGGGAGAGGTATGGATGCCTCTCCACCATCTCCTCCCACTTCTCAGAGAAACAGAATAGAACAAACTTTTGCTTCATAAAAAGCTGTCTTAGAAATTCACTAGCCCTTAGTCAAGGATCTAATCAAGAGAAGGAATCAACACTTCTGTGTGTCCAGCTCTGCTGGTCACTGATGTGCTTTCTAATAAATAGGATCTACCTTTGGTTTCTGTTTGTGCTGGGAAAGGTTAGGGTTGCAGAGTTTTCTGTCTCTCGACTCCCTATACACTACTTCAAAATAAAGAGATGGAGAGTGTGTGTTAGGACTGTTGGTGTCTAAGACGAAGTATTTTCTGATTCTCTTAGAAGTGCTTACTTTCAGCTGTGTTTCTCACAGGCAACAGTTCTATTTTTGCATTGTAAAACAATTAGAGAAGCTTCCAAGTTTATGTATTTCCCTGTACCTTTTAAAAATAATAAAAAGTAGTTACCAACATTCAAAGCCAAGTGAAAAACATTGAAGTAGTGGTTTTCTAAATTTTGCTTGCAGTTTCGTTTGATTTTTTTTACAATGAAGTGTGTTTTCTTCCGTGCACATTGTTGCTTAGACAATCTTATTGTACTGATTTTTTCCCAGTTCTTTTGGATTAAAGCTGATATGAGGACATTTTTGTCTAGCTTAATTTATACTTTGTCCCTATGTTAGAGCAAGCAGTGGGGTGAAAAGTGAATGCCAAAATGTATTAAAAGTAATAAGGTGGTATTTTTAAGTCTATTATGAGCAATATTTTTCAGTTGATTGATATAAATTGGGTTGAGTTATCCATTGCTAAATTGAAAATAAAATTCTAAAGAGTGATGCTGAACAGTAGAAATATTCAGGAGCTTTTCCTGCTCTGTTTTTTAACCCTTCTATGATACTATGGATAGTATACATTTATTCATTATAGTCAAAGTGGAATGTGGGGAGCACCACCTAATATTATGACCAGCAGTTCTGGAATCCTAATAGATAAATAAATCTAGCATTTTAGTTCTGAGCCATTAATTAAATATTAAAGCATATTGGAGACTGGAGAAGCTCTGTAACAGTGCAGGAATGCCATCATAATACAAATATTTAAAAGTATTATGAGGGACTATCCAACACTCAAGAGAAGAGCTACTTTTGCATGTCTTGGCATCAGAGCAGAACTGTTTGGACAGCATCAACAAAAGGTTAGAGATGAAGAGCATATTATTGTCAGTCAAGATGGTTTTATGGAAATGTGTTCTGTCAAACAAAACTGTCATCACTTGACAAGATCACAGATCTGGCTGATGAAGAGAGCAGAATGAATATAGTGTACTTGAATTTCTCAAAGGCATTTGTCTTATCACTGTAACATCTTGATGGAGGGAACCAATGAAACTTGGCTCTAAGAGGTTATGTTTTAGATGGATTAAAATCTGGCTTCATGACAGATTTAAAAGCTGGGAAGAAAGCAGGTGTCTGTTTCCTGACAAGGTACCTCAGGAATCTGTTTGCTTTATATTATTCAGCATTTTAGCGGTGCTTTGAAATGTTATTTGAATTATTTACTAGCAAATAATATTGTGTTTTTAGTATTGCATTATTACAGAGTAATCTAAATTATCCAAGTCATCACACTTGAACATTTTCTACAGATAAATATTAACATACTGTGTGTAGGAGTAGAGAATACTGGCTATACCTATTCCCAGAAACTCCTGAAAATAAATAACTTAGGGCAAGAATAATGAAAGTGAGTACCTATTTTGATATGCGTTTTTACTAAAGTGATGGGCAAAAAGTTTCTGCTATGAAAACTGGGACTCTGCTAAAAACAGGAACAGCAGGTAAACACACAGATGTAGTTTTGCCTCTGCATACAACATTGCTAAGAGTGCTACGTTCCTTTGTCCAGCTTTGGGCTTTCTACCCCAAAACCAACATGACAATATTGGAGGAACTTCAGGGAAGGGCATAAAAATGATCCTTAGCTACACATGGATTTGAATACATTGATATATTCCACTTCTTTCTCTGTAGTCTAAGAGTTGATTTAATATATATACATAAATCTAGATTAGAACGTGATACGCTAGCAGGGGAAATTTTCAGTCTTCTTTGCAGGAACACAATGAAATAGGCAAGTTTACTCTAAAAAAGATGCAGTATGTAAATGAAGATAGTTTCAGGCAGTTCACTAGGGAATGTGGTGGACTTGCCCTCACTTCTGGTGTTTTAGCATTTTTAATGTTATCTTACTCAAAAGCATACTTAAATATAATTTCTGGAAAGCTATGTTAAAATTGAAAGAAATCATGCTAAATGAAGCTTGCAGGCACCCAAACGTGAAGACCTGGGCAAGCATGCTGGTTTGACTGAGTCTATGGTCAAGACTTTGTCTCATAGCAACATCCTAAATATCTAGAAGGAAGAGTGTGAGGCAAAATGTAAAGCCAGGATTTGGAGAGAGGAATATGAAACTGAAGTCACAAGGAGAGAGGTATTAGTGAAGTAGGAGCCAAAGAAAACCCAAAGTGTTCAAATTGTCTGGAGAAAAGGCTAAGAAGAGATGTTAGAGAATGAACCACTCCTAACAGATGCTCCAGTGTTTGTTTGTTTGTGGTTTTTTTGTTTTTGTTTGTTTGTTTGTTTGTTTTTTAGATTCTCTGTAAGTCTCGTGGCCACAACTTTAAAAAAAAATAAAAATTTGTGTCTTGTGAACTTCACCAGCTAATTGAAACTATGCTTATCCTGCAGAGCAAATCGCACCAGTGACTACAAAAAAGCTTGAGCTGCAAGTGTGTTTACTCGCACATGCACTTTGGTGTGCACGCACACAATTTTTAAGTGATGTGGAAAATGGTGTTCTGTATCAGTGGGGATGGAGGGTGAAACCAGGCACTCCTTGAAGAAAGGTTTGTCAGTTTTCATTTACCCTTGAGTAGCTATTCCTTCCACTTTTTTTCCCCTAACAAGTCTTTTTAACAGTGAAGTTGAAAGACAAGCTGAAAATTACATTCATATGCATGAAAGGCTTTTGAAGCAGAGAATTTTTTTTTCAAAGTTAAACGATGAAGACTGTAATAGAAAAAGAAGAAAGCACTTTTCATCTGCTGAACTCACCTTGCTATGCTAAAGTTCTTTGTGCATTTGTAACCAGCTACATGCCAGCGCCAGCTGTTCTGGAGGGAACTGAAGTGTGCCAGACTTTCCCTCTAATTTGAACATGTGGAACATCTTCATGTTTCAGCAAAGGCATATCTGATAGGCAAAACAGTGTCTCAGAGAAAAGACTAAAGGAGAAGGTGTACGGTATGCTTCAATCCTTCACCCAGAATATTTTCTGATAGGTGGAAGGCAATGCCATAATCACCCTGTGGAAAAAAACAGCTGCTGCTGAAAGCATCTGCACAAGATCTGTGAGTTGTTACCTGGGAGTTGTCCAGGGGTATGGTCTTACTGCCATATCAGGGACTGTTGCAACCATTTCCTGTTGCAACCATTTCCTGTTGCAGTTAGTTTTTTGCTTGGTTTGCCTCTGCCCACAAGATCACAGAATCTTAAAAAAAGTTGTTTGGAAGGTGTCTCTAAGCATATTATCACCAAACATCCCACTGAGAGTACGATTGTTGGTATTGATAGATCAGGTCAGCTGTGGTTTTGTCTAGATACAGCTTGGAGATTCCACCATCTTTCTGGATTACCTCTTCCAATGCTACATTACATTCCTGATGAAGAAACATTTCCTCATGTATGCCGTGATCTTCTCAAGCTCCTAAAATCTGTGGCATTTGTTCCTTGCTTAATTTCTGAAGTTAATAAAATGTGCTACTTGCTGTTTTTTCTGGAGCAAAATTTCCTTCCAGTGTACTGCGTGGCTTCGTCTTCTAAGATGACTCTTTATGAGCATTAATGGGCAATTTAAGTCCCTGTGGTCCATTCCTTGTGCTGTCAAGTCTCCCAAGAAGGCAGCAATATGGCCCGTTCCATTGTTAAATGATTCTGTATTATCTATGGGCATCATTTTGACAGGAGATTACTGTTAAAAGAAATGGCTGTAATACTCTTGCCATTATCAGAGCCATTGCACCTCCACTGTTAATTTAGCTCACTTTGCATTAGATGTTCACTGAAGTGGTTAAGATAACTTCAGACAGTTCATCGCTGTAGTGTTATTAAATAGTTGCATACTAATGTGTTCAGATGACTTGTAAACCTCATGCAATCAGAGGCCAGTTGAACCATCAAAACAGGTTAAAGAGAAAAGACAATTCTGTCTTGCTGGCTTTAGCTACTTTATGTTAAAGTAAATAAGTAAATGGAGCATATTTTAATCATGGTAAGGTGGTACTACATTATCAGCTCTGGGACTGATGCCCTTTGTTTCAGCCACACATAAATGAGCTTGAGTATGTTTCTGATGTTCTTTTCCATTTTTTAAAAATTTTTTAAAAAAATCTGTTTGTGGTGGGGGTTGTTTAACCATAAAATCTAGTTACATCCAGAATGACAGGAGTTGCAGAGATAGCTTATTTCCAAACTTGTGTTTCTGGTCTGGTGAGAACATAATGCTAATTTTGAAAGAAAAACAGGATTAAATTTATTTTTAAATTTTGTTTATCTCCACTTGCAATTTTTAATTTAATTCATGATACTTCCTGAGATAACACTTGATCTCTATTTGAGAAATACCACATGCTTGATGGCATTCAGTGACAAGAGTGAATAATGGGTGATAGAAAAGCTGAACAGAAGGAGTTAGAAGTGTATGTATGTGACACATCACAGAAGGTCCTTGTGTTAGATTGTATAGGACTAACATTATTCTTCTTGCTTTGTCCAATGGAAGCCTTGACTTATTGTTCATATTAATAGAAAGGGAAGAATGTGAAATGCTCTGTCTCCTTCACTATTACTAACTAATAAGCAGAATTGCTATAGGGCAGATATTTATCTTTGGGTTGCACACTCTTGTGAAATCAGACTAATTTCCTTCAGAAATCTGTTGTGTTGATACAGTTTTGTTCATCATACTGCACCTTTGTCTTTATTTTAATACTGTGCTAAGACAAATCAGACTAATATTACATTATCAGTCAGATGTATCATCCATATGTGAGCCCTTGCTTGCAAAGATGCGGTGTGGAACAGAACTTAGTGGGCTTTTTCATCTTTCTCCCAGTAAATCCATTTCCAGGGCAAGAAGTGCCCGTGAATTTTTCAGACTTCCTACAGAGCTGCTACCCTGTACAGTATTTGGGCTTTTCCCTTTCAGCCACTGGAGAACTGCCTCCCCAGCTTGTTTTGGTGTGGTTCTGATGGGAGAAAGGAATTGAAGTGCCCTCTTCTTTTTCCTTTTGACGTGCAAAAATCTTGACCACTTCAGTTTGTTAAATATTCAATGGCACTTTTCCAGGAAGTAGTTTGTAGCCCAGGTGTTTTCTCCAAATATCTTGTGAAACTTCCCTTGTGATTTCAAATTAATATAGCATTTTTTTTTAGTCATACTGAAATGTAATTTAATACTGTCTTTTGCATTTGTGCTCAGAGATGGCTGGATTTCAATATTAAGTGAACCACACACTGGTACTTACAGAAATTATAAATCATGCTGAGACCACTAGGGAAAGAAAATCATTAAAAATAGGGACTATTGCTGCTGTTACTGTTGTTACTGGGAGTAATTATTACCTTTTTATTTCTGGAAATTCTATACAGCATTTTTCCTCTAGGAGCTCTCCCTCTCTTGAGGCTTTTCTAGTGGTCTTTAAACTTTAAACTGCAGCCGTAGAAAACCTTTTAGGTACAGGCTGAGACAGATTTTGTTACCAAAGAAAGCCCTCCTCCACAGATGGAGCTCTGTGTTTAATTCTTGTCAGAGCTGGGGAAGCACTTGGCTTTGTTTGCCAGCTGTTGATCTTTTTCATGTAGCCTTATGTGAGATCTTGATAATTCTGAATTGCAGCTCAAAGGAAAAAGAAGCACAATGCATTTCAAGAATTCTGCAAAGAAATTATTCTATTTGGTTTAAAAACTTACACAGAATTACACAGAATATTCTGAATGGAGAGGGACCTACAAGAATCATCAAGTCCATCTCTTAAGTGAATGACCATACAAGGCTCACACCCACAACCTTGGTGTTATTAACACTATGCTCTAACCAACTGAGCTAATCTCTTGGTTTGAGAAGCTTTTCTAGACATCATAATGTCATAAATGATGCAGTTCTTTTTAGCAGCAGGACTAAAATGGTGGTAATGTAGTCAGGCATTCAGTGAGGTCAGTGAGATGCACATCTACACTGTTAAAAATGCATTTTGGAAGAAACGAAGGAAACATTATACCAGCAACTGTAGCATGACTTATCTTTGTGTTTGTGTGTTATAGGTTTTAATTACTTGTTGAATATACCCTTATTGTGATATTGCCTTCCTGTTTGTAACAGGAACTGAATACAGCAGTGAACTAGTTTTGCTGTGGTTCTTTGAGTTTGAAAATAGCAAAGCTCCACTCATATAAGTGGGTTTGTTAAGTTATAGATGTAAGGGTTTGCTCAGTACTTCTGTTTCTTTCATTTTGCTGTGTCCTCCTGTGCCCCATGCATTATAGTTTTGGAAACAATTATTTAAATCAATGCAGTTTGTGTCAAATGCTGGACATCTAAATGTGGACATTTATCCTAGACTAGTTTTCCCAGGTTTCCTAGTGGTAGCAATGGGTTCTTTCAGGAGGCAGCTAAGGACAATGTAATTTAAGCTGTACCTATAAATTGTCTTTTTCATGCTTATTTTGCTGTCTCTGGATGTTACAAGGTGATTAACCTTCTAATTTAAGCACCCAAAATCAGATGATATGTAACCGGCTTGCTTTTGGCATCTCTCACCATACTCTGCAGTATTTGGATACATGTTGAATGTTAATGATCCCATGTGCTGCTGCCCCAACATGATTTGCAGTTATGACAGAAACGTGCTCTTATCAAGCAATGATGACTCAGGAGTTCCCTGTAAAATCTCACAGTGTTGCATGACAACATCGGTTGTGGTCTTCTGGCACAGTCACTAAGCAGGTCCTTATGATATGATACAACCACACTATCAGATGCTCTTTTGCAACAGTCTTATGATAGGAGAATAGAGCTGTGCAGCCACTGGCCAGTAACAATGTAGTTTGACACTAAACTGGTGAAGCTTTTTATATTGTGATGCTTGCTTAAAATGTTCCACTGTGTTGAATCCATATTTATTCATCTTGTGTGCCTTGTGCAACAAGGCCACAATCCCAAATGAAGTCTATGTAACAAGGAGTAAGAATGCAATACAGTACCCATTATTTATATATTCCTTTCATTTGAAGCAACTTAATTTCTGCAGAGAAGCATTTAGTAGACTACTAAAATAATTCTGAATTTTTGAGATGAAAACATAAGAATGAAATCCAACTACAGCAAACTCCCTGGAAATTAATTTGGTTCCATTTTAAAAGCACAGCTGATGCCCAGGTGGGTGAAGGAGGAACTTGGTACATGCAAACATGATAGATTTGTGATAGGGGATAGTTTGTAATGGGACGTCCAAAAGATGCGTGTTATATTGAATGGGGAAGAGAAGTGCTTTCTGCTTCCATATGCATTATTAAGGATAATAGTTATCTGGCAGGTAGAGAATGGAAAGAAACTTTACTTAGTGACTCTCTGTCTTTAGTACCTTCTCTTTATAACAAATCTTTAAGTTGAAATTTTTGAAGTTAAATAGTAGCATAAAATAGCTGGAAATGATTTCAGCTTGGTTGTAAGCGCCCAGTTAATTTCACAGTGGAATAGTGGCTGGTTTGTCAGTGTTTTTTATTACTAGCATACATTCTTGTATTAAAAATGAGGATCAGAAGACTTACTTACTACTTACTTACTTACTTACTATTACCTTTATCCCCTGACTGAAGGATTTCAGGGTATAAAGTCTGTCCACAGAGCTAAGGTGGGGTGCCCTGGTCAAAAAATCACAGACACCAGAGACTGCAATTAGCTTAGATACAGGGGGCACTTAAAGCCAGAGAATCTGAAGATTCATCTGTTTGTTAGTTCATTCATTGTGCTGCAGTGACAGAAGCAGTTTTCATTACACTGTTACAGGCTGGGGCTGACCTGCTGGAAAGCAGCTCTGCAAAGAAAGACCTGGGTGTCTGGTGGACAGCAAGCGGTCCATGAGCCAGCAGTGGGCCCTTCCTTGTGGCCCAGAAGGCTGGTGGTATCCTGGGGTGCATTGGGAACAGCATTGACAGCAGGCTGGGGGAGGTGATGCTGCCCCTTTACTCAGCCCTACTGAGCAATTCTGTGCTCCTCAGGACAAGAGAGACATGGAGCTCCTGGAGTGCGTCCTACGGAGGGCAACAAAGGGACCAGATAATTTCTCTTCTTAGGAAAGGGAGCTGGGACTGTGCAGCCTGGAGAAGAAATGACTGAGAGGGGACTTCATGGAGGTATGTAAGTATCTGAACGGAGGGTGTTAAGAGGATCCAGACTCTTCTCAGTGGTGCCAAGCAATAGGGCAAGAGGCAACAGGCAGAAACTGATGCACAGAAAGTTCCATCTGAATACGAGGAAGAACTTGTTTACTGTGCGGGTCNTACTGAGCAATTCTGTGCTCCTCAGGACAAGAGAGACATGGAGCTCCTGGAGTGCGTCCTACGGAGGGCAACAAAGGGACCAGATAATTTCTCTTCTTAGGAAAGGGAGCTGGGACTGTGCAGCCTGGAGAAGAAATGACTGAGAGGGGACTTCATGGAGGTATGTAAGTATCTGAACGGAGGGTGTTAAGAGGATCCAGACTCTTCTCAGTGGTGCCAAGCAATAGGGCAAGAGGCAACAGGCAGAAACTGATGCACAGAAAGTTCCATCTGAATACGAGGAAGAACTTGTTTACTGTGCGGGTCACTGAGCACTGGAATAGGTTGTCCTGAGAGGTTGTGGAGTCTCCCTCACTGGAGATATTCAAGAACCATCTGGAATGCTATCCTGTGCAATATGTTCTAGGATGACCGTGCTTGAGCAGGGAGATTGGATCAGTGACCCACTGTGGTCCCTTCCAACCTTACCCATTCTGTGATTCTCTGAGTCCCTGATTCTGTGAGTTCTAGTGAGTTGGAAATTCTTGGAAGAAGAACTGGTGTTTTCAAGAGTATTTATTTGTTTATGCTTTAGATCCAGGCCTGGATTTTGGATTATTTGCTCCCTAAACTCAAAGTTTAAGGTTACTTGGATTTAACTTGTTAAACATAGAAGCTTGCAGAGAAATTCAGAAATAGCCTGATTTGGTAAAAATCTGAATAGTAATACAAGGTCTGGATCTTGGTTTGCACCTGGCTTTTATTCTCTGGCCAGTTTCTGTTTCTGAAGCTATGAAGTTCCCAAGCGATGGACTATCACTGCTCTTTCGAGTGGGTTTGTTCCACTGTCATGATTTCATTCCCCACTGAATGCTAGGATCCTCCCTTTCCTAACTTCCAAAACATTTGCATTTAAGAGACAAGACTCGTCCTCATTTTTTTTCCTGCCAGTGTGACTGGTAACACTTAAGCTCCACACAGTGCAACTGCAGGGTAAAGTTATCTGTTGATCCATCTGCCTACCCTCCTGTCTGAGGATGACTTTTTTTGTATAAGCTTTTATGGAGAAAATAATACCACCAAGAAAATTCCCCCCTTCCCTCACCTCTTTTGCGACCAGCAGTCTCCCACAGTTGGAGATATGACATGTTTGACTTTGGTAAATTCACTCTCTGTCTGTCTCCCTCTAGATTCTGAAGTACAGCTTCATCATATTTTGGTCTTTTCTGTCCCAGTGTGCATCTGCTTCCATTTTTGCTTCACCTGCTTTTATGTTTCTTTCTGAAGTGTCTGTTGATGTGACATTTGCTCAGTTATCTTTTTCACTATCCTAGATGTAGGCATTTTAGCTGTTTCTAATTAAAGACACAGGCAAACAGCAAAAGATGCTAACAATCACAGCATTGTTATCTCCTCATCTGTCCTATACCTCCCTCTGACTCAGGCAGTTCTTACTGGCCTTTTCCTCAGCTTATGCATTGTTATCTGGTTCAAGCAGGTAGCCTGTATGCTGTTCCTGAGAAGTTAATTGCAATTTTCTGAAAATTCCCCATTTCCCTTACCTACTGTGGTGTGAATTTTTGCCTGTCAGTCACCTCTCCTGTTAAATGAAAGATGCTCTTCCATGCCAGTCTGTGGATTTCAGTGACCACAGACTCACATGTTTGAAAAAAAAGAGAAAAAAGAATGGTTGGTCTCTGGTGTACCTAGGACTAAACTAATAACTGAATTATATATTGATAAAATTTATGGAGCAAATAATGATAGGGACAAATCCTGATTATGCGTATCAGTTCTCTGACTAATATAATAGAAATTAGTCAATCTAGGTTGTGCCCTACTATCTGAGGTGCTTGATGTTCTGTCAAAAGAAGGATGTTATTCAAAATTTGTTGCTTATTCTTGGCTTTCTGTATAGTTTTCTCTGTATTATCTGAAGTTCTGAGCCAGAGCAGGTCATTACTTTGTCCTCCAAATAGCAAAGGAGATGCACACCCTCTGGTCTTTCTCTTGTTAGTTTCCTAATAGTTCAGGGTAAGACCTCACAGTAACTCAGTGTGTTCTTGTACTGAAAACAGGGTCATGGAGAGTGAATCAGTCGCTTCCTCTTTGAAATCTGTGGTCAAGCATTGATGATGATCTGCCTGGAGAACCACATATGTGTGGTTATTACCATGGAGGTAGATCCTGATCTCCTGATACCTGGATCTCAACTTTTACATGACCCAGAGAGGAAGAATGCTTTGATTCAGCTTGCCTTTTTAAAATAACAAATTCGTTATTCTGAAGCACTGACCTCTTAAACTCTGCTGTGCTTTCCTAGGACGTAAGTGCAAAGGATCAGCCTTGGACTTCAATATGGATTGTAAGAGGTAGAGGTGTTAGTGCCTGTTGCTGGGAATGGCAGTCCTAAGCTGCACTTCTCCCAGTTTCTGGTTTCGCATATTGTCTACAACATGCTGCCAAATGTGAGCATGTTCCTTTGTGCCTGAGAGTTAATGGAAGCACATTCAGCAACATACAAAACACATTTAGACTCATAAAACATAAATAATACCATTTGGTGGTGACATGCTTTTTTAATGGATGGATCAGTCATATTTCCATGCCATTATCTAAAGTCCCTGCCTGAAACTTGTTGGCTAAAGGCAACTAATGAAATCTATTTTATCTTAAAACCCTTCAAAACTTCAGAAAACTTTCTAGTCATCTTTAAAAGTTGGTTCTCACTGAAATGAAAGGACCTCTTGGTCTGCCCAGAAATATCTCTTCCGCTGCGTCTTGAGAGCCAGCCACACACAACTGTTTAGCACTGTATGTATTAGGGTGGGACATTGCAGAGAAAAGAACTTGGCGGCACTTCCAAGTGCATAAGTTGATCCTGTGTCCCTTTTAGAGAGGGTCTAATGTTCCTTGCTGGACCCTGTTGGACCTTACACAGGGAAGATGGGGTAAATAGAATCTTTTTACAGGTTCTAAGTTAGAATGGGCACTGCGTTCCCAAGGTAATTAAAGTCAGGGGCATGAAGTAAGACATTAATTTATTTAGTTGAATACAACCATCCAGAGTTTGCCCTTCAGTTAAGTGCATTTGACTGTAAATTTATACCAACCCAAACAAGGGAAGGAGGGATACATATATGAACCTTTTGAGCACTGTGCACTTCTGAGCAATTTTAATAATAATTCCCACTTAGTGATTTAGTTGCTGAACCTAAATTTCTCTTTCCCCTAGCAGATGTTCCTGTGCATGTGGGCTGTCAGATAATGCAGATTGTGATGTCAGTATCTATTCATGTGGCTTAATTTCTGGTCTGGTCACAAGCATTTGGTGCCTGTGGCATCTGTCTCACTGATGCTCAACCCAAGTTTCCTGGTCTTGTTTCTTTATTGTGTAGAAATTATATGCCAGTTATCCAGGTATCTGCATGTTACTTTGAAATTGGATCCTAAAATGTGACTATTGGAATTGGGAACTCAAATTCCTTTACTATCATTCAGTGTGGTGCTTCTGTTCATACATTTTCATGATTATCTTTCTTCCTATATGTGCTCCCCACTTGATGGCAGTACAACAACACTTATGGAAATAGGGAGTTCAAAGCTTGATTTGAAGACTTGCACCTCGGCAGTGGTGAAAGTTCATAATTTATGGTAACTGCTTACTTAAACTACTATGTGCCTTGTTTAAGCTGGCTACATCTATGTAGATTCTACCTACAAGGCCCCATCTGAGATTTTTGTAATGTGTATGTCCTAGTTAACTTGGTCTTCCAGAAAATAACATTTTAGCTGCTTGTTTGTAGTAATATTACCTTTACACACGAGGCAAGAATTTTTAACAATTAAGATTATGTCCCAGTGTTGTCTAATTTGTGAAAGCAATGCATGTAAAACAGCACTCATATTTCATGAGAAGCTACAACCTAATCTCCAAGAATAAATTCAGAGAAAATGTAGCAGTTAAGAGACTAGAGCCATACCAATGACCACAGTGGTTCACTTCTGGCTTGGTTTGGCAAACCCCTGTGGTGCCTATCTAGTTGTCAACTCAGTGCAGTGGGATCTGAGACATCTTGAAAACAATCTTGTTTTGTTCTGATGCTTTAATCTCTTGTACTTAATGTTGACAAGTGCTGGAGAATATCTGAGTGCAGTGACCTCCTTTTCCCATTTAATTTTCTCATTTTAGTTAGAAACTAGCCCTATACAGGATATAAATACTGAGGCTATTTACATACTGTCTTCTGTTCCAGAGGATCACCAGGCAATTTTCAACTTCATATGCTTGGCATTACTAAAATTGAAGCTTCTGGCATAGATGTTAGGGCTGCTTTGGCTGTAGTTATAAACAGAAATATGGACTCTGTGAAAAAGTGCCAGGGGGATCTTTTATATCTCAAGAAAGAAGGCAAAACCTTTCTTCCAAAGCTTTTTTTCAGAAATGGTTCTCGCTGCAAATCATGTTGCACACTAGCGCCTACAGCTGCCTTAGAAGGATGAAAGGTCTGGGCAACCCTGTGAGCATTTGACACTGAGTCGGGGGGTCTAATTGGTCTAATTATGCAAAGCCTGATGATGAGACTCTTAAATCATGATTGCCTTTTAATTAAGGCAGTCAGGCATAAGACTGTCCACAGAAGCACTTATGGACAGCATTTCTATCCAAGGCCGAAAATTAAAGGAAAAGTGGTGCTGAGCATGAATGAAACAACCTTAACTTGTTTGAACTCTTGTGACTGTAAGGAGGTGGGTTGGGTGGGAAGTGACATTAAAGTGAGGATTCTCAAGAAGTGGAAGTGTTAAAGTCTAAGAGTAATCTGCACGAATTGTCCTGCTTTCACTTCTTTCTTTTCATTTAATGAAATAATCATATACATATTTTGTAGTACTTACTCTGCAGATAAATGTTTGAAAACAAAGTTCTGTCTTTCTGCATTTTTTGTTAGTTATCTTAGAGCCATGGAAGGGTGCAGTTAAATGCGTGAGGTGCAGTCCTAAAAGCAAGAAAACCCAACTCTTCGCAGGGTGGAGTACATTAGGCTGGGTTTATACACTGCCATCATATGTCTGTACTGGTTCTGGCAGGGATGAAGTTATCAAGTTAACTTTCTTCATAGCAGCTGGCATGGTGCTGTGCTCTGTGTTTGTGGCTAAAACAGGGCTGGAAACACTGGTGTTTCAGCTAGTGCTGAATGCTGCTTGCAGTGTCAAGGCTTCCCCCTTTGAGCAGCCTAGCAGTGGGTGAGAGGTTGGGAGGGGACACAGTTGTGACAGTGACCTGAATTAACAAAAGGGATATTGCATTCTGTGTGATGTACTCAGCAGTAAAAGCTCAGGAAAAAGAGGAAGGGGGAATATTAGTGATTATGGCAGTCTTCTTTTAGAGCAACAACTGGCTCAGTGTCTTCTTGCCTACTCTATCACATGCTTCTCTTCAGGATTTTTGTCCACAATTTGTTGGAAATTGCAATCATTCTGCCTTTTTCCTTCACTTTGCCTAGCCTTTTCCACTATTCTTCACTCTCAGATAGGGCTGCCTGCAAAACAGGATCAGATGAGGTTGATGAATCTATAAATGAAAACAAAATTTTTTTTAAAAGAAGGTTCCTTATGGACAGGATGGTGCAAAGGAGCATAGTCATCTGCTGGAAGGGAAAAGGTATGATGCCACTCACTACTGCCTTCTAAAGATTCCTAAGTATGAGGTATGCATTCCTAAACAGATAAGTTTTGAAAAGTGCCTGGCTAAAAAGCATCAGAATCTAAACCTCTTTTGTGAATACTCTTATTTCTGTAGCTGCACTGAAAAACTGGGTCTGACCATTAGGGGGAAAAATGGATCTGAATCCAGACTTAACAGCTTACATTGTTATCACTTCCCACAATAGAACTTGGATTAAAAGATGACAGTGAAATTAAAGTAGGTTACAGAAGTTTGTTTATTGTACCTGCTATATAAAACTCTATGGAATTAGCTTTACATTTCTGGACGAAGTCAATCCCAAAGCCATAACTACCTGATTCAGGCATTTAAGATAAATATTTAAGTTCATTTAAATGACATGAGTAGCAAGATAAAAAGATTATGAAAAATTGGAGGTTTTGATTTCTCTTCATGTTTGCAAACATCTAATGTAACTGCTCCAAAGTCGTCTCCTGCACTACCAGGAAAAGAAGCCTGTCTTTAGAAATATGACATTTGAAATGTCCATCTTTTAACAAGAATCCATAATTTGCCATTCTTATTAAAAAAAATAAGAAAAAAACAATAAAGGAAAGTAGGTAAAATAGGAAAGCAAAAGGACAAAAGTTGATGTGAACACACTGGACTCTTAGACCTGTATACACAGAATAGCTGATCTTTGCCCTGCTGCATACTAGAACATTCCAAGGTTAATAGGGTCATTGGCTCCATGAGATTTCCTATGGGGAATCTGTGCTTGATTTTGTTACACAGACTATCCGAAAGTACGTACACTAGTATTTAAATTTCTAGTATAACTAATTTCACATGGTGTTTCATCTCAATAGAAAGAAGAAACTGTCAAACCACAAATAATGAATAAATTTCTTCTTTATTATTATGTTTCTTCTCATTATAGTGTGATTAATTATACACTTGCATGTGGTTCATACATTATTCTGGCTACTGAAAAATGAAACATCTTGCCTTGCAATTTTCCTTTTCCCTGCTCTTCCCTTTGTTCTCTAACAGTGACTATTTTGAATGTCTTCAGTTCATGAATAGGAAACTATCTTAGGATCATACTAATGAGGCTAGAGGTTTTTTCCTACTTGATTATGTCACAAGATCACTTGCTTCCCTCCTCAGTCCCAATATAGAGATCCTCACTGATCTGGAAAGGTCATGCAGAAGGTGCTCTCAAGGCTCAAAAGAGCGAATAGCACAAAGTTTTCATAGAGTCATAGAATGGATTAGGTTAGAAGGGACCTTAAAGGTCATCTATTTCCAATCCATGGGCAGGGGACTTCCACTAGACCAGGTTACTCAGAACCCCATCCAGCCTGGCCTTAACACCTCCATACAAGTATGCCCTCTTTGTGATACCAGGTTCCTTTTCTGTATGTATGCAGTCTTCTGCCTGCTCAATTGCTTAGTTCAAACAGAACAGAGTAGGTGTTGTAGAAGTTTTTATTTCTCAGTCTTTTTTACTGCATCCTGTACATAGAACAGATTCTTTTTAATTATAAGGAATTTGCCTTGATAGCAGGATTTGTGAAGCTTAGTTTCTCTTTGAATCTTAGGCAAATACCTGTTAGTTCATGTGAATTTTGTAGTTTCAGGATTAAGCAGTCTCAGATTACCAAAGCAAAACATGTTCCAAATCGAAATTGTTTTGTTCTCTCAGCAAAGCAGAGTGAAGGCACTGTCTTTGCATTATAAACCAGCTGCAGTTCCTTGAAAACTGCTTCCAAGCCTATGACCCTCTTGATGAATGTGATCAGTCTTGAGTTTGGATAAAAAACCTGAATATATCAGTAAATTCTATGCAATTTAGTGTTTTGAAATATATTACACATGACATCCATGAAGAACAACAGATAATTACTTCCAAGGAGCCATTTGAAGCAGATCTGCCAATGCTTGTAAATTATAGCAGGTATTTCCCAGTCAACTGTAATAGAGCTTGAGGTAAAATACATCTTGGCTGTTTGGTCTGAAACCTGATTAATTTACAAAGCTAATCAGAATTTTGTAATGTTAAAACTTCGGGATCAGGGAAAGTGGCAGCTCATCTGGTGGAAGTTCATTGGCTGTAGAACATCACAAAAATTGTCTACCTCAGGCAATATTGGATTCTTAAAACTTAGTATGAGTAGTGAGGGATGCCAGGATAATGAGAGGTTTATACAGGTGTTTTCCCACTTGCCAGATTAGTTTTAATTGCCATATGTAGAAGCCAACTTGTATTAAGGGGAGAAAGCAGCGCAAGCCAAATTCAGAGGTGACATAAATAGTGTCTAATTTACACACAGCTATAGCAGTGTACGTGCACAGCAGTCTTATTGTGAGCCATGTGCTAGGGGGCACAATGGCCAGTCTGTAGGCTGTGGATTGTGCTGATAGCTGCTGCAGTTCAGCCCTTCCTTGTTTAGAGTTTGAAATCATCCAGTCCACAGCAATACACCTGACTAGTGCAATTTCACTGGCAATTTGTCTTTAGCTCTGAATTGTCTCTATCTATTTTCAACTAAATTTTTGTCACCTGTACAGTGTGGTCCAAGAGCTGGAGGACAGTGCTGGAATCCCTTCCTGCCCGCTGTGATCTAGTTGCATCTACAGACTTGTTTGGTGGGAGGGACCTCTTTCTTTACTCTCTGCTGAGTACCCTATGTGATGGGGTAGACTGAGTATTCTTTCATCCTTTAAAAAACAACTCCAATTTTTTTAGGTTGTATTCCAGCTTTCACTTCAAAGCTTAATTTTCAAGAGTAGTGAAAATGCCTCATATGAAAGGGAAATTACCCTTTGTGGGGTAAAAACAAACACCTCAACATGAGGAAGAACTTTACATTGAGGGTGACAGAGCACTGGAACAGGCTGTGCAGGGAGGTTGTGGAGTCGCCCTGTCCGGAGACATTCCAAACCCACCTGGACACATTCCTGTGTAACTTGCTCTAGGTGACCCTGTCTTGGCAGGGGATTTGAGCTAGATCATTTCCCGAGGTCCCTTCCAACCCTAACAATTCTGCGATTCTGTAATTCTGTGATTTCTGGTCCTATATTCTCAATCTGGTGGGAGTTTAAACCTTTTCCAATATCTGTTAGAAAGAACTCTCACTTCTTTACAAGGTGATCAGCAAACAGTTTTGCTCCTGGATAATTTTAATGGCTCATTGTTAACATAAACCTTTACACTAGCAAATGAACACGGTTCGCCAAAACAGAAAGAACCTTCTGTGTGCTTGAAAGCCACAAAGAAAAGGCCACATTTGTTCATTGTCACTTTCCTGCAAAGTTTAAATATAGGCAAGCACACAGTCAGTTAGTGATGTAATGTCTATGCTTTACTGTATTTGTGAGCAGTTATTAGTTAATAACCACATAAAGCAATCCTGCATGGAAATATACAGAATGCCAAATAATGTTGCCAAATGTCAAAACTGTAATAGATAACTTCCCATCTTAAACTCTCCCTACTGTTGAAAACACATCATTAAAGTTGCACATTTTTATTCAGTAGGCAGGTGAATAAACAGAGATTGATTATACGCTAGTGTCCAGTTTCTGTACTATCACTTATAAATGTTGAAAATTGTGTGAGCACATCATCAGAACAGAATGTTTTGCTGGCATGTTTCACAGTTTTTAATATTTATTATCTCCAGTTTATGTCTTGACATAAGTAAAGTCTCAACAGCAGTTCCCTATGATCTTAGTATATCATATCTTTCTTGTAATAAAACAATGAAGTAATAGTTCAGTGATTCCCTTGCTATCCTTTTAGACCTAATATGACTGCAGAGCAGTGAGGTAGATTTTTTATACTATGTATACAAAAAGCTGATCTCAGCTGACAATTTTGCTGAAAACAGCTTTATTACTATTGAGAAGAGATGGGAACAGCGACTTGGATGGTCAAAACTGAGTCAGCAGAAGTTCAGTGACTTTTAATATAGACATATTTGAATCAGTATTGGATGTTTTAGAAGCCTCAAAGTGTCTTGACTGTTGCTTTCCTGAGAGGGGCCAAATGGAGTACTGACCTTGAGTAGATTGTAGGTGCTAGTAGCAGGGACCTGGATAGGGAAGAATAGAGGGAGGCTTCACTGAGGCTTCATTTCATATATGAATTAATGATGCTCCACTATTTTAACCATAAGGGGGAAAGGGGACTGCATGTGTGTGTGTAATGAGTCCTAAAATTTAAGGCCAGAAGTCTTTCTGGAACTAACAGTGGCATCTTTTGCTGATATCTTTGCTTTATATTTCCTCGCCCAAAGCTATCTAAGCAGAAAATTGCCTGTAAACCCGCAGATTGCTCCTTTTTCCAGGCACAGGAGGGGACAGAGAAGAGAACAAGATGATACTGGGTCAAAACTGGTAGCTGGCAAAGTATCGTAAAAGTCGCCTTTCTTATGTCCTCCCTGTATGCCTGTTTTAAATCATTGACTCTTGGGTTCTTGCAGTACCTGTTAACATCTGGTTGTAAGCAATGCCAAGGAGGAATTAGCAAATATGTTGCTGCGGAAAAATAAGATGAAGAGCTCACTGTGTATCAGCTAGAGAAGTGGTATCACAGCCAGTTTTTGTGAGAAGAGATTTGAGGGTGGACAGGAGAAGGAGGATGAAATTTTAGGAATAGGAGAACACTTTCCGCAAACTCTAAGCATGCATTAATGCCAAAGACACAATCAGAGTGCCAAGAAGCTCTACAAATATATGCTGGCAGCTTGTGCCAAAGATTAAAAAACTCATCATAAAGAAAATTATCCCACTTCCTGAACAACAAAAGGAGATTTTATCCTCCTTCCCCAACTACTTACAGAATGGCAGGGATGTGGACTGTTTCACAATATAAAGAGCAGAGAAGCCTTTTATGCTCACATAATTTGAAAAGCTTTAATTATTTTTAGTAGGAAAACCTTATTTGTATCATCCCCAGCAGGTATTGGTGCATGGAGTTGTTCCTTCCTGAGCTGCAGGACACTGTACTTGCCCTTGCTGAACTTGTCAACCCATCCTTGATCCACCCACCAGCCTGTCAACCTGCCTCCTGTTCCAGCTAGTGGTGTGACTGATCAGAAACACCCAGCACTATATCAGGGGAGTAGTGCCCATGTCTTGCCTTGCAAAATCTTATTGCTAAGCTTACCTAGTTTCCTCCAGCCTGTATTAACAGAGTAGTAAATCCTATCTACATTGAGAAAAGCTTGTGATCAGAATGATGGTTAAACAGTAGAGAATATAAATCTTTCTTGGCTGGGGAGGGGAATGAGATTGGGAATTCCAGGATATGGGTATTACCAGAGGTATTTTTTAACTGCTGGAGGAATAAACAAGTTCGTATCCTCATTATGCAGAAAAGCACCTAGAAATTAATCTCTTGACATTGCATTTATTTTCAAGGGCTGGCTGCCTGGATTCAAATGTGCACCTGAGCAGGCACCAGAGATACACCAGATACCTGCAGGTGTCACTGGCACAGGAGTGCTGCCAGAGCTGCTGTCCCTGCTGTCAGCAACACTTCACACCAGCATAGGACACTCTGGCTTCGCTGACCATCAGAGCTGCAATGCTAGTTTAAATTTCTTTGCATTTCAGCAAGAATTTTGATGAGCACTTCTTTCTTCCTTCCATTTAGCCTGACTCCTATTCAGGTCACATGAACGAGTTAATTTACTCACATCTGTAGTGGGGATAGAATGCAATTTACAACTGGTGAATTTTGATTTGTGAGTATGTGTATATGGTACAAGCAGTACTACGCTTACATAATAAGACAAGGCAATGAAATAGGGCTAAGGCAATCAAATGTTGTCACAAAAAATGTAGATAGTGGGAATATGCACTTTGTAACTTGTTTCATAACAACAATTCCAGAGTTCTTTCTGAAATTTGAGTAGGAGTAGAGGTTGTCTTCTCTGTATGCAGAATTTTCTAAGCTTCTCACACAGTAATGCCCAGTCAGTCCTGAATAATTGCTTTGAATTTAGGGATTAATTCTTGTTCTTCATACTGGTGTGTGCATCATAGGCTTGTGAATGTTTTGAGAAGTGAAAAAACAAAGTTTTAGAAAACCTACAGTTTGGTCCTGTATTAAATAAACATCTTCCTGCATAATTTGCAATATCAGGATAAGAAACTTGTTTTCATGTATGTGAAATTGATCAGGAGAGGTGAATGTGAACTATTTGTATTGTTAAGTGTCTATAGTATGAAAAAAATTTACATATTTCTGTAGTATGGGCTTTTTTAACTCTCACTTTACACAATTAGAGCTTTAGAAAAATTATATTTTATTTTAGCTTTCAGACTAATAATCACTCCTTCAAGGAAACAGACATACTTTTCTGAATATAAATACTTTTCTCTTTGAATCACCTTCTAAATCAATCATTTCTAAGAAACAAATGCATTAAATTTTGTGTGGCTTTGCCTGAATTTCACAGTTCAGGCATGAATTGTGTTTTCCAGACATGTCGTTCTCTACATGTTGTCAACTTCATTACTAGGTTTTCGAAGACTTTGTAACCTTGAGGCAAAGCCATTCTATGCCTAACAAGTAGAGCTGTCTTGTCTTGAGAAATATGAATACAGAGCAAAAAACCTAGAAACTGCTGGAGTCCATTCCCTCCTGCCTCCCTCCCTTTCCTCTCATGGGTCTTAAGGGCTGCAGATAGTTCTGGTTCCAATTCACACAGTCATTTATCATAAAACAAGATGTATGGAACTTTTCTAGGAGTATGAAATAATTGCTGATAAATGCACGGGCTTTTTATGATAAAGTCCACCTACAGCAGGTCTTTCATCTGATAATTTCCTTTATGTGTTTGCATTATATTCTTCTTTGTCTCTTTGCATCAGTACAAGTTGAAAGGATGAGATAAAATTAATGGTTGCTGGAATTATATTTTCTTCATTGTCAGTACTGGTGTCCTGTGGAGATCAGCAACCCATCTTTTATCCTTAGTTTGGTGTTTGTCACTTGTCAGGAACACAAGTAGATCTTCTGATGTTGCCTTTCTGATGTCCTCAGCTAACTGCTGTGCCTTCCCTATCTTTTAAATTGAAAGCTTATGCTTCCAACAATATCCAGAAAAGTAAGAATGCCTGCTTGTTTGTAAGAGACCCATCGTAATGTTTGGCTCTTGCTTCCTTGACTTGGAGAGAATGTATGGATAGAGTGTAAACTGCATTTACACTCAAGCAAAGGGTAAGATGTTGAACTCTTCAATCCCAAAACCCATCAGTGCTAAGATAGCCTGAAGTGGGGATATGCACAAAAGCTTCTTATGAGCTATAAACTAGTCAGGTCGCCTCTTTGCTCAATTCCATCTTTTCAGTGATAGTCCTTGGTTCCCAAATGGTTGTTTCAGCTCTTACTCAGATTTCTGATTTTGTTCCAAACTTCACCCTGGCTTTCCTGTGTCCCGTCTGCTTTGTAGTCTGGTCTCTGTGTCCTTGCTTTGTCCTTTTGGACTGATCCTTGCAGATTAGCTGGAATCCACATTGGGACTGAATGTTTGTGTTTCTCTAGTGTTTTGAAATGGTGCCTTCCTGGCATTGTCTGTCTCCTGTCCACAGTTCTGTTGTCCTGTCCCCCAGACAACTTGGTTTTCCAAGTGCTGGTAAGAGAACTCAAGTTTTCTAATAATAAATAACCATACTAGTCCATAAAACTTGTCAGGCCTTGTCTGGGTTTATATGGTCTTTGTAGCTTAACTTTAGTTGTAGGTATAAAATTACTTAAACTACGGCTAGTTCTAGAATCAGATGACTACTGATTGGCCTGTACCAACTCTAATAGCAAAATTTTACAGTGGTAAGGTGTCTTTTGCCTATCCTGTTGTTTCAAACTCTATGTTTTTAGCTACATTATTACCTGATTTACTTTAGATTTTACTTCATTTACTTGTTTGGTTCTTTCCCAAAAAATATGTGCCACATTTTATTGTATCATCCCTTGTATAGAGAAGTTGTGGCTAGACTACTGTTGTGAACCAATAGGAGAGGAAAAAATGTAACCTATTTATGGAGTATAAACATGCAAAAGTACTCATAGAGGGGATAAAGGAAAAAGTGATCGTCAACATCATTCTCCTACCTTACAGCTCACTGCACTGAAAGGATGAAAACTTGACAATAAAAGGTCAGATACTTCGTTTTAGGCATTTGTTGCATTACTGGTGATACACAATAGGAACTGGATAATTTGAATTGTAAGGAGTATTTCTATTTTTTCATTAGTTTGCTAGAGCATTAGTTAAACTAGTAATAAAATATTTTTCTTGGATTTTCAGACAAATTATGTCCATTTAGTTGACCATAAAGAGATTTTGTGTATAACAGCTCTCACTTGTCTATCGGAATCTTACTCTGATTTACCTGGATACCAACTTGATCTTAATGGTCTAGGTGGAATATAACCATCCTTTAGCAGAGCCAGTATTAAGTGTGAATATACTGATAGTTGCTTGGGGTAACAGTGTGAGTGGCAGGAAAAGCATGATGGCAATGAAGCAAGGAAGGTCAGTCTCCTAAGATTGGCCGTGTCTGTGTTTGGCCTCCACTGGCTAAGGGGTGTTAACTAGAAGGTTGTGTAAGTGGTCCTAAGTGAAGAGAATGAGTTTGTAACGCCTAGTCCCTGAAACAAATTACAACAGCTATGCTGTCTGCATCTTGGATCAGTCAAGAGTGACCATGCAAATGTTGGGACCAGCAGGAAGAATGGTGATGCAGTAAGAGGGAGGACCTGAAAGTTTTCTATGCTCCCTGACTGCTACTACTTCTTTCTGCTTGGCAGCTCTGCGTTTTCTGTGTGTCACAAAGCAGGTATTTGAAGGGTTAGCAGAATCACATTGTGGGCAGAAGCAGATGGCATCCTGCTAGGGTTGGGAAACTTGACATTCGTCTTTGGGAGAGAAGCAGCAATTTTGCTTTTTAACATCCTTATTGCTCTGCATATAAAATACAGTGAGGCATTGCGTTGGAATGGAGCAAAGACCTTGAAGCAGAATACAGATGACATTATCCTATCTAGCATATTTCTATGGAGAATAAGAGAACCCTATTAAAAATGAAAGATATAAGTAACTCTTACTTATCTCATATTCTGTCACAGTTTTTAGACAGGATTGGAACACAAACAAAACATCTGAAAGATTCTTATTGCCCACTTAAGCGACCTCAGTAATGTATGTGAGAGCAAGAATACAGAGCCCTTAGAGGCAAATTGCTACTGGAATCCCTACTAGGGATTAGAGGATTCTCTAATTCAAATGTTTCAGGAAGTCAAAAGCTGGTACATGGAATCGTCTGGCTTATATCGTCTTCTGTCTCTTAAACTAAAAAAGCTCCTTTTTACTCAAAGGGATGGAGCAGTTTCCTTCACCTCCTGCTTTGACCAGCTATGTGCTGTTACAGTATGCTGCTTAGTAGATAATGTGTTCTTCAAAAAAAGTGACTGCACTTGAGTGCTCAGTGAAGAAAATTTTTGTTGGGGGAAAAGATTTATGAAAATGTGCCTCAAAAACTTTAACAGAATCCAAATGATCACTGCAAGTATAGTTAGTTTATCCCATTAGATTCAGGGCCAAAAATATCTTTATTGTTTTTGTGGGATGTGTTTTTTGGTTGGTTTTTTCCCCCCAGGTGATGTTCTATTCAGCACATGGCTGCAAGAAAGCTTTATTAAAGGAAGGATATCACAGCCATTGAGCTAGTATGACAAGATGTCTCCTCTCCATGTATGCTCTCTTAAATTTACATAAAGGAACTAGAGCTATATTTGGCTGGATCATATTTTTGATGAGATATTTTTAGCAAACCTGTTTCATCACCTGCATCACAAAACAGCTGGGAGCCTAAGATGCGGTTCAGTGTCTTTTCATTAAAGCTTCCTTCCTCTGCAAGATCTTGGAACTAATAACTGTGACTAAAACAAATCTGCCCTTGGGCAAGGAATGCTGGACACAGAGCCATTCATTCTCACTTAATTCCTTGTGGGAAGGTTGAGACTTAACTAACTTGCTGCTAGAAAAGGATAAAGTTGCTGAGACTGTGAAACATTAATCAGTTGACCTTGGACTGTGCCAAGAGACTGGGTCATGGGCCGGGTTCCAGATGCAGCTCAGTCATTCATGCCATTGTGGCTGAATTAGCAGTAATAAGATTGCTACAGAGAAGCAAAATTCTGCCGTGGAAGTCATGGTGGAAATTAGGGTGAGGTAACTACAAGAACAAAACCACAGCACACAGTGAGATCAAATCTAAAATGTATTTAAAAGTGGGTGGGTAGCATTTTCTGTTCAAACGTGTAGATGGTTGCTCACTCATTCTCTATGGAATACATACTAGTCAGGGTCACAGCCACCATCTGTGCTCAGTAGCATGGAGGTGGGGGAATGGGATGCTTGTTCCAGCTGGCCAGGCATCTGAGTCCTCACTGGGACCCAGCGGAAGGATTAAGGCTGGCAGGCATCTCAGCTGCAGAAAGCTGGCCTACTGTGTTTCAGAGAGATGCTGGAGAAAGATCAGGGGAGACAAACATGATCAGAAAATCAGATAATTAATGGCAAAAAATGTTAAGAGCTGTCTTTCTGAAGATTCTCATAAAAGTAGGCAGTGAGATACTTAAAATCCATTTTTTGTCCTATTGCAATGAAATATTTCCTGATTGCTGGAGCTTGTGACCTAGCTTGAATTTCACACCTTTGAAGGTTAGTGGGACAGAATTTTGAGGAGCTAAAGAGCACAAGGTGTCTTTATGATTGTATGTGAACAGCACAAAATTAAGTACTAACTGAGCAGAATACTTAGAGAAACAGGCTTGTCAGAAGTGTTTGCAATGAATTAAAGGTCTTCTATACAGTCCTTGAATTGAAGGGCTGAATGTCCAGTATTTGTGATATGACAGAATTCAGAATCTATTGCAAATAGATTTGCAACAAGAAGCAGTTGTCCTGCTAACTTGGTGGGACATATGCAAGTCACTTCTCTGTTCTAGACTTCAATATTTCATGTTTGTGCATTCCCCATATGTTTCATTGCAATTGCTAAGGTCTGAACTTTTGTATTTCCTTTGATATGCTCTGGGTCATGGCACATTAATGGTGCTTCCAGTTATAGGTTTTTTCTTTCACAATTTGGTAGACTGGTAACAACTGAGAGAATAATTTTGCTTCTTGTCATCTGGACATTTGGTCTCTACTCTTTTACTTCTCTAATATAATGTCTCAAAGTGTTCCACAGTTTAAAAAATATTGCCCTATTTCTCCGGAGATCAAACCTAGGCACCAAGAAAGCAGTAACTAGCAGGGCACATACAACCAGTGTACAGCAGATCTTGGAGCAGAGTTCTCTCCCGCACTAGCACTTCTAAATAATGTGTTCTGAATTATGTAATATACTAGTGGGCAGGAGCAAATTTCTGAATCAAACACTGCTTACTTTGGGCAGATTTTGGATTTGTATATGAGTCTTGGTATGACAGTCTTACTAGATAGGATGTGTTTTTGAAACAACCAGAGCATCTTCTGCTAAGTCTGTCACATCCAATTGTGATCTTGTCAGACCTTGCATCATGACTGGTAGTAGAGCCAGAATCTCATCTTGTCATCAAGTACTCTCTTTAAAGTATTGCTGCATGGATATACTGATTCTTTTCCAGATATAATTTGCCATATAGTTGAGGAATTGGAGAGGAAAAGGAGGATGCAGCTTGCATCTGTCATGAGGTATCTTCCAGGTTTCTGATGTTACTGGGAAAAAGCTAATTTACACAGCTGTTCCTGCAGCTAAACAAATCTCTCACTTCAGTACACAGATCACAAACTCTCCATCTCTCTACTTTCTAAGTAGGACCTATATATATTAAAATATCAACTTTTATGATGGATTTTATGACTACTGAAAGTCAGTGGCAACTGAACTCACTTATGGATTTAGCTCTTTAATCAATTGACTACTGTAGTAATGATTCATATTTAGCAGATAAAACCTTGGAAGCTGCAGATGTAATGCCGATTCTGTTATACTTTTACATACTTTTCAAGCTTTTAATTACTCAGTATACTGGATGGTTGGGCTATCCAAGAAATGCAGAGAAACCTGGATAAGGATATGCCTAACAGTATGTGGTTTGGAGTTTGATTCTTCCCATCATAAACAGGGCTTTGGACCCACCCCTCTAATCACTGTTGATTGTGGACCAGGTTTGCTGGATCCATAGTTGGGAGATTACTTCATTATGTTGCCTGGTACACTGATTTCAAGTATGGCTCATCACTCTCAACACAGTGATGCTGGTACATGACAGCTTGGGTTCAAGAACACAGTTCCTGGAAACTGGGTGTTGAAAGTAGGTGAAAAATGTCTTTGTGGAGTCAAGTCAGGTTAAAGCAAGGCAGTGCAGCTGACTTTGTCTGGCTGCATAGGAAAGCATTGGGACATCTGTGTATTCCGAGTCCTAGAGCTAGCATAATGCCAGATTAATCCTAGCAGGGTTTATGTGGAGGTTTGGGTTGGCTCCCTGCCAAACCCAGCTGTTGACCACACAGATTCCTCCCCTCTCCTGAAAGAGAAGAAAAAGTACCAAAAGAGAATTGTAGTAAAAGTATATATATATTCACATATATTACAGTTATATACAATCAAACACTATGTATATACCGAACAAAATCCCAAACAACCTCAAAAGGGAAAAAGGGGGAAAGAGAAAAGGGAAGAGGAACAAAAATGGGTAAAAATAACACAAAACAGATACACACATTTGTAAACTCGGGGAAAAGCTCAATAAAGTAACTAGCACAATAAATTCTCACCAAACTCCCCTCAAGAGAAGCAGTTCCTCCACCTCCGTGTGGCTGGGACACCAGTTTCTCAGATAGGCCTCAGCTCATATAGATAAGAGCTGAGCCGATACACTGAGACCTGATGTCCTCCAAACACCCGAAAGGAAGAGAGAGAAAAACTCCCTTCTTCGTCTTTATATACACCTGATTACATGAAGGAATGGTGTGGAATACTTCCTTAGTTATAACCCTGTTATCAGGGAAGGCCTAGACCAGAACCAAGAAAACTAAACCACCACAGTTTATTAATTCCATCTTTGGGCTGTTCTTCAGTGGCTGTGCTATTGCTGGAACTAAGATGATACTAAAACCACTCTGAACACATTTGTGGTTCAGTGCTTTAATTTATTATCCATCTGGATTTGAATTTACTCTGCATCTATGACACAGACAGTTGGATAATCCACACAGGGATAGATTAAAGGCAACTGTCACTCAGCAGGTCAGGTGGAAGACCCTGCTCTGGCTTCAACTGTTCTTTCTTTAACCACAGGGCATCTCTGCCTCAGAGTGAAATTAGAGGCTTTTGAAGTCTGTCACCATTGTCACAGGAACATTCAGAATGGCTCCACTGGGGTCTGTGCCAGTGAGTACTCTGCATTCCTGAAAGGCAAGGCTGTCACAGATGTCCTTTGACTTAGAAAAGCAGGTCACTTAACTTGTTTCTCCTATTGGGTTCACCTGAGGGCATAGGAATCACAGATCAAATCAGAGTCTATGTCCATTTCATACTCTCTTCTGTCTTTAAGTTCCCTGGTGGTTCAGGTGTTGCAAGCACATATGAGGTAATCTGTTCTTCCTTCAGACTGACTGTTGTCTCTAGCTACTAGCTTTTCAGTCATCCTCATCAAATGCTGAAACTGTTCCTGTGGTGTACACCACAACCCTGTTGAAATGACACCACAATCCATTGGATGCCAGGCCTCTGATATGCTAAGGACATCATTCCCTGCCTGCAAAACACAGGGAGCAAATTTGCTTAAGTGAGTGTGTAGTAAACTGTGAAGTAAAAAAAAAAGGAGAAAAAAATGCAATCCACAGCTTACAAAAATCTAATTCTCTCAAGGTGTATTGAAGTCTGCAGAGCAGTTATCTCTCTGTGTGACTCATAGCAACCACCAGTGTATCCTCTAATAGCCTTGGCAAGATTGAAGTTTTGGTGATTGTTGTCACGCTGTTGAGTGATCTTCTTTCCCCAGAGCGTTTCAGCACTGCCCCAGATCAGAGTTTTGCTTTTACTAGTTGGAAGAATGAGTGGCCTAAGAGCTTTGAGGGAAATGCTTAAAAAAAATTGATGGATAGAGCCCAAGAAGCTCCCCTTCCATTATTCTTGCTGGGAGTAAAGTTTTAAGCATTGATAGAGTCATGCTCTCTACTGAAGTATTTTGTGCCTGAGATGCTCATGTATGCCAGGTTTGAAAGATGATGGAGAGGAGGTGGGTGGAGGAAGGATGTTTGTGAAGGAAATTCAGAAATGAAATTAATTTGATCTCTAATGGAAGTTCAGGAAATACTAGAAGTGCCAGCAAACTTAAGGGTCCATGTTTCTCCTATCCCCATAGATATAGCAGATAAATTTCACTATTATCAGTTAAATAACTATCTTTGAGGCATTTGTCTTTCTTGCATTGTGTTTTTTGTGTAGGAAAGCATAAAATGTTTGTCTGAGTGAGGAGGAAGTTGCTCATGCAAGAGATTGTTTTATTCTGGTATCCTGCCATGTGCAGATACCCCTGTCTGAGTCAGGGAGAGGCTGCAAGATGCAGTAAGGCACCAGGAGTCATTTTGATGGGGATATGTGTAGCTTAGAGAAACAGACCTGGTGACAGATCTGAGGTGGTCAGTAAACATAGCTCAGGTGGTCTGGCTCTCCAACAAATTTTCCTCTCCTTAGATCATGTCAGCCTCCCAGCTGGTCATTAGCATCTATCCTCCCAGTTCTCCTGTCACAGTGACTTCAGGATTTAATGCAATTCTTCAGCAAGCAACCTACTCAGAAATACTTCTGCTCTCAAAATAGTAGTGGAGTCTGGTTTGTGTTAGCAATACTTCATAATACTTAAACAGATACCAAAGTGAAGGGCCAAAGTGTGTGCTCAATGTGTGAAAAAGCTTCAGGTTTGAATATTGCTTGGTCAGGCATAAAAGTACACATTTACCTTGCAGAAAGTGAATAATTTATAGTAGCTGTTAATAGTGCTAAGGTGGTCAGTAATTTCAGAAAAAAAGAACAAGATCTCTCCAAAGGATGTCTCTCAGCTGCATGAGTAAGCAGGAGTTCAGACTATTTTGCCACCTGGGTAGTATATAGTGTAAAACAACACTTATATAGGGGTGGGTAGAAACAAATGTGCCACTTTTTGTACAGTAACTTCTGTATTTTTAAATTGCATATTTGTATTTTGTAAGTAGATTTTTTTTTAGCTTAGTTTGGGTTAAGTTTGGTTTCAGAGCTGTCTTCTGGTTATTGTTGTTGGGTTAACTGGAATAGGAGCTTGCTCTTGCAGTGTCAGACCATTTTTATCACCCTTCCCTGAACCTTTACTTCTGAAATATCATTCTTTGAGGTGGGAATAGCAGGGAAGCCCTTCCTTCTTTTATAGATCAAAGAATATTCTGAGTTGGAAGGGTTCCACAGGGATCATCAAGTCCAGCTCGTAAGTGAATGGCCCATACGTTGCATGGATTGAACCCATGTCCTTGGCATTATTAACACCATGCTCTAACCAGCTGAGCTTATCTCAGGGTTAATAATAAGAGGGCCTGCACAGCACCTGTATCATAGTGACATTTGTACTTGCCTGGGGGTTAATATTTACCTGAAACTTTCTAGAATCATGTTTGGATCTTCAATGTTCATGTCACATCAGTAACTCATAGTTGTGCTGAGATTAAATAGATATAGATACTTCTTCCTCCTTATTGGGTCTGAATTACTAATGTTTCTAAATAAGTTCAGTCCTGAGGCTGATCTTTGAGTAAATTTGATTTTCACTTCCATGGGACTTCCACTACTCTTTCAGGAAGACATATTTCCCATTAGACATCTGCTTGCATTTCTGAAGCTAATTTTTACTTTCTTTAGCTCATCTTCTGTTTTCCCTTGTCTCTGCATGTGGTCCAGAAATCATAATGAGTATTGCATTTGGGAATTTGAGCAGCAGCAAACTAGAAGACTCTCCAAATATCCTTACAAACTTTCTGCCTGCTTCCTTTTTAAATGCAACATAATTTATAAAGTACACTACAAATCTCTTGCTGAAATGACAGAAGTTGCCATTCTGTTAACAAACAGACTGAATGTTAGAAAGCTCTGGTGATATCAGTCTGTTTAAGGAAACCTTAGAGCATGACAACCACTTACTATTTCAGACTAATAAAGCCATACACAAGTTCTGTGCAGAGACAAACATTATCAATAAAATAAGAACTGCTTACTGAATCTCAGGGGTGTTGCAGTGGTACTAGCTCGAGAAAATTTCTCTTTGTCTCAAATAACATGCATTTTGAAGCAGGAAGGATTGGACTTCTGCTCCTTCTGTCATCAGATATATTGTCTGTAATACCTTGCATACTGGCAATTGGGAAACTCTGGCTTTTCTCTTTTTGCTTTTATAAGTGTCTTAGAAAGGCAAGCAACAAATGTATCTTTTCTCATTTTTTCCTTTCTTTTTAGCGAAGTTGTAGGAAACTCTTGAAAATTGCCCTTATTCTTCATGCGCAGAGGAGGATATATCAGGATGCCAATATATATTAAACATCCTGCAGTGAGAGTTCTGCTTGTAACAAATAAAAGTGAATGGCTTTGTGTTTTTTTTTTCCTTGCAGTTTTCATGAGCTAGTAAAGAAGAGCTTGGCTGAAAAATATTCCCCATCCCTTAAAGAAATAGAATCCAAAAGTTTCTGGAACTGTTTTTAAATGTCAGGTTCTGAAAAAACCCCAAAACTAACCACTTATCTTTACATCTTTGGTATGAATTTACTGGCTTGATTTACTGTATTTGTTTCCTGTGAAAAATTCCCTTGGCATATGTATGTTCCCATGGCCTAATTTGAGAATACTTTAAACATAGTTTTGATGTGTACATAGGGACCGGATGTCAGGGAAGGCTTTAGTTGTTAAGCTGAACAAGAACAAGTGATCACAATCAGCTCTCAGAGAGACCTTTCACTCAGTGGTAGGACTGCATTTGTTTAAACAAATTAAGATGAAATGAGTCCGTCTGATATTGCCGTACATGTAAATTCCTAATTGGAGCTATGTCACAGGAATTGCCTCTTTGGTGAAGATTTGGGTTGGGGCTTGTTTTGTCTGTATGTCATGTTAAATGCCTCTGATGTTGATGGATCTGATGCATTGCAGCAGAGTTGCCTGCTTGATTGGAGTACAGCTGATTGGCCTGAAGTTGAAGTGTGACCATGACTGAATTTGGATATTCCCAGGGAGAGATGTGTATGTGATAACTAGTTGGTATGTGACTGAGCTTAAAAATTTATTCCCAGTATTCCCTGTCTTTCTGATTCAAGGGATAAGATTGCAGCCTGCAAGGTTACTAATTCAGCAGAAAGCAGCTGATCATGTGCCTTTACTTTCAGTCCGGTAAAACACACTCCAAACAACAAAATAGTAGAAACGAGGAGCTGTAATATCTAGTCAGGAAATCATTGTTTTGGCATTATTTGCAGTCACTTCTTTTGTGGTTTTGCCTGTACCACAATGGTGGAATCTGGTTTCAGCTTTGTTTCAAGCTAGTTTACTAGGGGGCTTGAAATGGCTCTGCTAGCATGGATCTTTTTTCTGCAGAAACCAGTTTGGATGGGTACATGAACTACAGAAGGGTCTGGCACGAGCTGAGCTGTTTTGAATACATAAACTGGCTGGGGTTGGCCAGTAGCCATGGAGCCCATGTGTGGCCAGGAACTGCCGTGCAGCCATTGTGCTGTCACTGGTGAGGCTGGCTCTGTAAAGCACTTGTGTCACAAGGGGCTCCATTCTGGCACCCCTATAAAAGCAGGGCAGCCACACAGGGCACTCAGCCAGCACCACCATGGCTGGCAACAAGCGGAGGGGCAGGCCGCGCCGGAGCAGGAGCAGGAGCCAGCAGCAGCTGCACGGCACGCGGCGCACCGGCCAGAGCCGCCCCCGCCGCCGGAGAACACGCAAGAGGCGTCGTGCTGGCCTTGGTGGCCGGGCCGCAACAGGTGCCTTTCCCGCTGCCATGCCCCGCCCTCCGAAGAGGAGACGCAGACGCCGTCCTGCAGAGGAGCCGGAGTTGTTGGAGGAGCCGGAGGGGCTGGAAGGGCTGGAACAACCAGAAGAGCTGGTAGATTTGGAGTTTTAGAGCCAGTGCCCCTGGGACCATTAGCCACCACACGGGCCTGGCTACACCAATAAAGCATAGAAAGTTCGCATAATGGCTCTGCGTGTCCTTGGTGTGCCCTGTGCTGGCAGTGGGTCACTTGGGGTCCACCCAGGCCCCAGGGTCACAGGTGACCTGCAGGTGAGTGTGTCCATGTCCAACAGCTGTGAGTGACCCAACCCACGGGATTGGGATCAGAGTAACAGGCCATCCGTGCACACTCCTGGCTCTTACCTTGAGCCAGAAATTTTCTTGATTTTACTCCTCCAGTTCTCTCTGCCAGAAAGCTAACCTCAAAGCCCCAGAAGTACTGTGGGAGAGGGCACAAAGCACTGAATGTTGTTCTGTGTGTGGGCTTTGCTCCGCCCCTTGGGACCTTGCAAAAAGAGGGACCTAAAAATGCACTCCAAAGTACCAGTAGGGACATCCATGTGGGCTTGGTCATGCGTACTCTCAGAGAGAGAGAGAGATATTATATGTATTGTTTTTGTTCATCTGTTCATCCTTGAACACCTTCAGAACTTTTCACTGAATAGCATCCGGGGCTGAACAGTCTAATTTTTTTATAAAATTTATATATATTTTTACAATGTTCTGTATAATTATCAACTATGTAATTTAGAGTGAAGGTTCTCGTCCTGTAAATATCCTCAAATTTCATTCTAGAAGTGGTATTCATCTTAAATGTGTGGAGAGTGGTTTACTAATGCTACTTACAAAAGTTTGCTTTTATATAGTATAGATAAATCTTTTATATAGATTTAAATAGTGATTGGAAGAATCAATGGAAAAAAGATCTGTCAAAGGTTATAAAATATAAAGAATTCTATTCAGGCCCAGGGCTGCTTGGGAGGATCCTCTGGGGAGGTTTTTAAGTCTGACCTGCTCAAACAGTGCTTTGTCATTCACTGTTGACCAGTACTAGTTCCATCCTCTGTCTGATAAAAAATCAGGCACTCAGAGACACCCATCAGTGAGAGCCAATTCTCAGCATATAAAAGAAACATTTATTTCCGAATTTACTTTCTGTAGCAAAGAAATACGTCCTTATGAGTCTGCTACAATAAATTAGCTCTGGTCTGACATGCACAGCTGTATAGTTACCATGGTGCTGATGGACAAGTATCCTCTGCATAGAAGCAATAGTTTTAATTTGAAGTTTGGTGAACCCAAAAGACTCTCTAATGAGTCAGTGAGGTACCAAGGCTGAATTTGCTGTTCAGTCTTGTGAGAATCTTGAAGATTTGATGTAAAGTGCACTGGTGTATGTTGTGCTTCATTGCTGCATAAACAGAAGCAAGGCTGTCAGGCTGAAATGGTTCACCAGTGCAAAATACCCTTGCAGGCTCAGAAAAAAAATAAAGGATGGGAGGAGGGAACAATCCAAAACCAAAGAGAATTTCTAGGGATAAAGAAAAGAGCTGTTTAGCATTTCAAAAGGCATCTTTCTTTTTATATATGATCACAGCGTTCCAAATCCGTCAACAAACCCGGAAATCCTCAAGTTAGAGTAGCAGCTGGTTTGTTCCAGAGGAGATCACTCTGATGAATGGTAATATATGGAGCTGGTATGTCAGTTTGGACTAATCTGAAGCTACAGGGGTGATCTGTCAATTTTAACAAAGATAAATACAGCTTCTGCCTCACAGTGTTTTGCAATGCCAGGCACTGGTCATTGGTTTCCCCTGCATGATGGATTTTATGGTCAGGTGTGGTGACATCTCCTGACCTAAATAGCTTTTAGAGAATCTCTGGTTTGTTTTGAATGATGATGGATTACACTCCAGGACTCCCTGTGAGAAATGGTGTCTCAGGCTTACAAGTATTGTATGGATATGGATAAGCCCCAGCTAGTTCTTGGACTTAGTAAACCTCCTTGAGTTTTTATTGCAAATGTCTGTTCTTACTTTTCCCATGCCTTACAACTCCCTCCCTTGTTTCTCAATCATCCCACATAAATTGACAATCACATCCTCCTCTGTACATCCTTGCAGGGTTACATATGGAAATATGAGGAAGACACTGAAGGGGGTAATACTGCTAAATGAAGGTACTACGCAACATCTGATTTCAGCTAGGGATCATGAATTTTAGCCATGACAGCAACAGTGACAAAAATATTAACAGTTTGGAATCTGCTCTACCGTGTGGGTTTATCAAATCCAGTCTTTAATGAGGCATTAGATATGCCCTCATTGGAAAGTATTCAACTGAATAAATAAGAGATTTGTTAGAAAAAAAATAATTTCTAAGGCTAGATCCTTAACTCAAATTTAATAATTTGTTAGGAAAAAAAAAAGCATTGTATTGGTGAAAAAAAAATCTGTTTCTGGTGTTCTGCAACATTTTGCTACATTAGAATTTCTGCAATATTTTATTATATTAAAATTGTCTTTAGGAATGTAAAGATAAAGAAGGAAGAAAATAACAAAACCCACCACCTATGACTGCAAACCCAGCTCTTCCTTTCTCACAGTAAGTCACTGCAGAGCTACACTAGTGATGTCTCTCTCCTAGATGTGCACAGACATGCCTGTACAAAAAGTACCACCTATCTACCCTGGTTATGTGCTCCCACACCCCCAGAGGCAAATCCTGTAAGCAGAACTGTTGGGCAAAAGGAGCACAAAGCAGGAAGCGCTGAAGATGACGGAGCCCACTGTGCACAAACCAGACCAAAGCCATCAGATTCCTCTGTTTATACTGTGTATGTGCTAAAGCTAAATTTAACCCTGTATGCTTTACTACTGGTCTACCAAACTAATGGAAAAATTTACTGTCACAGAGTATTGATACTGCATCAGAGAAGATAGTCCTTGTCTGATTTATCTGGAACAACAGTTCTGAAGCTACATCTCTATATAAATTTAACTGAGTTGTGCACTTTAATGAGGACAAAAAAAACAAGCTTTCTTGAACTATAGACTAATTAATGCACACTAATAATTTCTGTTTTGAACAGATAGCAGTACTGTTTTCCTTCCTTTCTGGTATTTTCCACTTTTTAAAGAATTCAAATGTGTTGCTTTTCTCTTTTTGTTAGGAATGAGCTTTTTTAATTGAAAGTTTTTGTCTCTCTGAATGCCCCATGCCATTTTTTGAGTATCAGGCATCATGCTGACAGCAGGGAAGGGTAGGGAAGCACCCACCAGCACTCCCTAGTGGAGAAGACAAACACCACTAATAGCAGAAGAATAAAAAAAATTCCAGAATATTCCTTTAATCTGTTTATTATACTATGGCAAAGCCCATTTTCAGTGTAATAGCTAAAGGAAGTTTAAACATGCTTCAGTATGAAATATGGCAGTTCTTCAGAAAGTGAGGGACTGCCTGTGGGCGTAAGTTAATCTAGGTGAGTGTTACACAAGCCTTTCATGCACTGATTTTTGGAGTGCCTGCCTGTGACCTGCAGCACCGAAGCTGCTCCAGTCCTTCCTCAGGCCACCACACTAGTCAAACCTCAGATCTGCATCCAGATGTTGTTGAAGTATCATAGAATGGCCTGGGTTGGAAGGGACCATAAAGATCATCTAGTTCCAACCTCTCTGCCATGGGGGGAACACCTTTCACTAGACCAGTACTGGGTCAACCTTGGCCTGTGGCAAGGCGTTCTTGGAAACAGCAGTGGCTGTCGCTGACATGGGGGCAACTGGTGGCTTCTTCTCCTAGATGCTCTCCTGGAATTCTCCTCACTCCCAAGCCCTCAGCAACGCAAGCCTAGTACAGGCACAGAGCACCAGGAGGATGGAGGGGGAAGCTCAGCAGCATTGAGAAGCAGGTCTCAGGGTCCTACAAGGAGTTCTGGGAAGGACAATGTGACAACCCTGCCAGGAATGTGGGGAGGGTGAAGGAACAGCCTGGGTGAGAGCCAGGAGTGCAATGGGCAGAGCCACTGGGAACTCTGTGTCTGGCCTTTACCCTCGAAGCCCCATCAGTGCCAGTGGAGAGGGCAGGAGGTGCTGAGTGTTCTCTGTGTGCTCTGCTCAGCCCCTCATGGCCCCGTGGTAAGAGGAACACAAAAGGGAGTCCAGGGGACCAGTGGCAGGAGCAGGGGATAATCCATGTGCCTTCATCATGTGCACTCCCCACAGGGCAGGCACAGCCACAGGCTGCAGACACAGTCACACCCTCTTCTGGAAAGAGGACAACCCTGGACATACACATGCCACACATGAACATCCTTGGACACACAGATTCCATGCCTAGACACACTCGTCCTGCACACATCTGCTCACATGCTTGAACATTCCCATCCTGCACAGGATTACCACCAGCGTCTTGGACATGCACTCTAGCTTGAGAGGGATGTGCACACCTGCTCCTGGATATGTGCAACTTTTGCACACACACTTGTGATCCCAAACACTCCTGTGGGTTGGGTCACTCACAGCTGTTGGACATGGACACACTCACCTGTGGGTCACCTGTGACCCTGGGGCCTGGGTGGACCCCAGGTGACCCACTGCCAGCACAGGGCACACCAAGGACACGCAGAGCCATTATGCAAATTTTCTATGCTTTATTGGTGTAGCCAGGCCTGTGTGGTGGCTGGTGGTCCCATGGGCGCTGGCTCTAAATCTCGAAGTCTTCCAGCTCTTCCAGCTCTTCCAGCCCCTCCAGCCCCTCCGGCTCCTCCAACAACTCCGGCTCCTCTGCAGGACGGCGTCTGCGTCTCCTCTTCGGAGGGTGGGGCATGGCAGCGGGAAAGGCACCTGTTGCGGCCCAGCCACCAAGGCCAGCACGACGCCTCTTGCGTGTTCTCCGGCGGCGGGGGCGGCTCTGGCCGGTGCGCCGCGTGCCGTGCAGCTGCCTCCTGCTCCTGCTCCTGCTCCGGCGCGGCCTGCCCCTCCGCTTATTGCCGGCCATGGTGGTGCTGGCTGAGTGCCCTGTGTGGCTGCCCTGCTTTTATAGGGGTGCCAGAATGGAGCCCCTTGTGACACAAGTGCTTTACAGAGCCAGCCTCACCAGTGACAGCACAATGGCTGCACGGCAGTTCCTGGCCACACATGGGCTCCATGGCTACTGGCCAACCCCAGCCCACGTGAATTGTGCGGCTGCTTCGTGGCTGCAGGGGCTTTGCCTCACTTCTGCCACGTGAGAGTGGGTGTGCTGGACACTGTTGTGACATGGGAGACATAGGAGGGCTGGCCAGCTATCCAGGCGATTTGGTGGGAAGAGGAAGCACCAAGACAGATGAACCCACTCTGGCACTGGTGCTGGTAGTAGTGATGGTGTTGCCAGCTTTGATTGCATGTGTGTCTTTTGATTTACCTAAGAAATTGGCTTTTATCTCAAGCTGCAGCTTTTCTTGTTCTTGTTCCTCTGATTTACCCCCGCCAGCAAGGTGGAGGGGGGAGTGAGTGGCTTTGTGGCACTTTAGTTCTGTCTGGGGTTAAAACACAAACTGTTTCCGCTGTGGATGTCCAAGGGCTCCAGGGGCACATTGGCTCAGCTGTGATACAACGTGAGCTGACTAGTGTGAGAACCTGCCTTTCATGGTCTTCTCCAGTATCTGCAGAGGACCCCGTGCTGCCATGCCTGGAGCATCTCCTCCCCTCCTTCTCTCCTGCCCTAGACTCTGTAGGACTGTTTCTTGCATGTATTCCCAAACACATTATCCCTGAGGCACTACCACCCTTGTGAATGGACTCAGCCTTGGCCTGTGGCAAGGCGTTCTTGGAAACAGCAATGGCTGTCGCTGACATGGGGGCAACTGGTGGCTTCTTCTCCTAGATGCTCTCCTGGAATTCTCCTCACTCCCAAGCCCTCAGCAACGCAAGCCTAGTACAGGCACAGAGCACCAGGAGGATGGAGGGGGAAGCTCAGCAGCATTGAGAAGCAGGTCTCAGGGTCCTACAAGGAGTTCTGGGAAGGACAATGTGACAACCCTGCCAGGAATGTGGGGAGGGTGAAGGAACAGCCTGGGTGAGAGCCAGGAGTGCAATGGGCAGAGCCACTGGGAACTCTGTGTCTGGCCTTTACCCTCGAAGCCCCATCAGTGCCAGTGGAGAGGGCAGGAGGTGCTGAGTGTTCTCTGTGTGCTCTGCTCAGCCCCTCATGGCCCCGTGGTAAGAGGAACACAAAAGGGAGTCCAGGGGACCAGTGGCAGGAGCAGGGGATAATCCATGTGCCTTCATCATGTGCACTCCCCACAGGGCAGGCACAGCCACAGGCTGCAGACACAGTCACACCCTCTTCTGGAAAGAGGACAACCCTGGACATACACATGCCACACATGAACATCCTTGGACACACAGATTCCATGCCTAGACACACTCGTCCTGCACACATCTGCTCACATGCTTGAACATTCCCATCCTGCACAGGATTACCACCAGCGTCTTGGACATGCACTCTAGCTTGAGAGGGATGTGCACACCTGCTCCTGGATATGTGCAACTTTTGCACACACACTTGTGATCCCAAACACTCCTGTGGGTTGGGTCACTCACAGCTGTTGGACATGGACACACTCACCTGTGGGTCACCTGTGACCCTGGGGCCTGGGTGGACCCCAGGTGACCCACTGCCAGCACAGGGCACACCAAGGACACGCAGAGCCATTATGCAAATTTTCTATGCTTTATTGGTGTAGCCAGGCCTGTGTGGTGGCTGGTGGTCCCATGGGCGCTGGCTCTAAATCTCGAAGTCTTCCAGCTCTTCCAGCTCTTCCAGCCCCTCCAGCCCCTCCGGCTCCTCCAACAACTCCGGCTCCTCTGCAGGACGGCGTCTGCGTCTCCTCTTCGGAGGGTGGGGCATGGCAGCGGGAAAGGCACCTGTTGCGGCCCAGCCACCAAGGCCAGCACGACGCCTCTTGCGTGTTCTCCGGCGGCGGGAGCGGCTCTGGCCGGTGCGCCGCGTGCCGTGCAGCTGCCTCCTGCTCCTGCTCCTGCTCCGGCGCGGCCTGCCCCTCCGCTTATTGCCGGCCATGGTGGTGCTGGCTGAGTGCCCTGTGTGGCTGCCCTGCTTTTATAGGGGTGCCAGAATGGAGCCCCTTGTGACACAAGTGCTTTACAGAGCCAGCCTCACCAGTGACAGCACAATGGCTGCACGGCAGTTCCTGGCCACACATGGGCTCCATGGCTACTGGCCAACCCCAGCCCACGTGAATTGTGCGGCTGCTTCGTGGCTGCAGGGGCTTTGCCTCACTTCTGCCACGTGAGAGTGGGTGTGCTGGACACCGACGTGACACAGTGGCAGACAGAGCAAGAGGAGCAGCTGGGCTGGCTGGCAGTGTAGGAGCAGGTAATACATTGGCAGAGAAGCCCTTTGCTTTTGTGGCAGCAGTGGCAATGATGGTGTTGATTGTGTGTGTGGATTTTGATTTCTCTGTGAAATTGCCTTTTATCCCAAGGCATGAGTTTTCTCTATTTTACTCCAGGACTGAGGGAGCATCCTTGAAGTGCTTTGTTTCTGGCTGGAGTTAAAGCATGACCTGGCTCCAGTGTGACTGCCTAAGGGATGTAAGGGAATAGTTACTCTGTGGAAGACCTCAAGGGAAGTTCTGAAAACTGTGTTCAGGATATTTGGTATTTTTCTTGTATAAAAACCCTCTGAGAAGTAAATGAGGTCTACTTTTCATCCTAGAAATTTATTATTTCTTCTGATCTTAGACATGAGAGACACAAAGCAATTATTGTGATTGTACTGTGGAATACTGCAACTGCATTGCCTTCCCTAGTACTGTGTGTGAGTTTGGTTCAAGAGCTGACCAGGCTTCTGCATTCCAAGGTCTGCCACCGGTTCCCTTTGTAAGTGTAGGGAAACAGTTTCATTTCTTTTGGCTTTAGTTTAATTTTTCTCCGCTGACTTAATGGAGATGCTGTGAATTAGTACTTATGGATATTTATGAGATTGAGGCCTCTCTGAATGATTTTTCAATGATCTTTGGAATCTGGAGAGGTCAGAGTTGATTTGGAAGCTGGCTAACATTGTCCCAGTTTTCAAAAAGCAAGAAGGATGACCCTGGAAACTACAGGCATGTTAGTCTAACTTCAGTGCCTGGTAAAGTTATGGAGACGATTACTATGAGAGGTACTGAAAAACACCTGAAAGACATCACAGTCACTGGTCACAGCCAGTATGGCTTCATGAGAGGAAAGTCCTGCTTATCAAATCTGATTTCCTTTTATGTCAAGGTAACCCACCTGGTTGATCAAGGGAAGCCAGTTGATGTAGTCTTTTTGGATTTCAGTAAAGCATTTGGTATGGTCTCACAGGATCCTTCTGGACAAAATGTCAAGCACACACTTGGATAAACACATCATGTAGTGGGTGATCAGTTGGCTCACAAGTTGAGCACAGAGGGTAACACTGAGTGGGGTAACATCAGACTGGTGACCTGTCACTAGTGGGGTTCCAGAGGGCTCCATCTTGTGCTCTGTGCTTTTCAACATCTTCATAAATGACTTGGACACAGGACTGGAAGGGATACTAAGAAAGTCTGCAGATAATAGAAAATTATGAGGAGCTATTGATTCCCTTCAAGGGAAAGAGACCCTGCAACAAGACCTCAGCAAATTAGAGGACTGGGCAGTCACCAACCATATGAAGTTTAAGAAAAGAAAGGGCCAGATTCTGCACCTTTGAATGGGGCAACCCTGGATGTACGTACAGACTGGGGAACGAGATGCTGGAAAGGAGTGCCACAGAAAGGGACCTGGGGGTTCTGGTCGATGGCAAGCTGAATATGAGTCAGCAGTGCCCTGGCAGGCAGGAGGGCCANCCCTGGCAGCCAGGAGGGCCAACCGTGTCCTGGGGGGCATCAGGCAAAGCATCGCCGGCTGGTCCCACTCTGCTCTGCACTGGGGCAGCCTCACCTTGAATATTGTGTGCAGTTTTGGGCACCACAAGATAAGAAAGATATTAAGCTATTGGAGAGCATCCAATGGAGGGCCATGAAGATGGTGAAGAGCCTTAAGGGAAAGTCACATAAGGAGTGGCTGAGGTCACTTGGTCTGTTCAGCCTGGAGGAGACTGAGGGGAGACCTTATCACAGTCTACAGCTTCCTTGTGAGGGGAAGAGGAGGGACAGGCACTGATCTCTTCTCTGTGGTGACCAGTGACAAGACCGGAGGGAAGGGCCTGAAGCTGTGTCAGGGGAGGATTAGGTTGGATACAAAGAAAAAGTTCTTCACCGAGAGCATGATTGGACACTGGAACGGGCTCCCTAGCGAAAATAGTCACAGCCCCAAGCCTGCTGGAATATAAGACTTATCTGGCCAATACTCTCAGGCACCTGGTGTAACTCTTGGGGCTGTCCTATGCAGAACTAGGGGATGGACTTTGATGATCCTTGTGGGTCACTTCCAACTCAGAATATTCCGTGATTCTGTATGGTGAAATTGAAGGCCTAACCAATTTAACTCCTCATTTTTGGTAGATGTTTTAGGTATGATTGAACTAAAGTAGTTTAAGTAGGACATGCAAAAGTTTTCACCAGATCTTAGGTTTTTAAAATTTTTATTAATTTGACCTCTTGGTTAATAACTACAAACTGTTTGCTGTTCTCTTTCTATTGCACTGAACTGAACACACAGTAAAAGTTTCACGGGGATGGAATTATCAAAAGGATGATGAAGAGAGTTCTTTTATAAGGAACATTTATTTGTTTTAATTCTGTCCCTGTCTCTACTCGTTATTTTATAAATGTTGATGAGCAATCAGCTAATTTTTGGTTTGGTTACCAACATTTTTTCAATTTTCTTTCATAAAAATGGAGTTATGTCATCAGAAGATGTATATAAGTTTTTGTTCTTGCAAATAGAGGAAGAACAGAAATGCTGATCAGAAGTTTTGAAAACGTTCTTGTTTTCATGGTAGAAGACAACAGTTTCTTAACACTTGGAAACTGGTCTCAATACAAATTAGGAAACAGAGTAAGTGAAATAGCTTATGTAAGTGAAATAGCTGGATGTAAGTGAAATAGCTGGCTGCAAGTGAAAGCATCCAATATGTTTTCAATGGTTTATGTGAAAGGAGTAACTGGATTTTGTTTCTTAACAATATGTTGTAACATGCTACCTATAACACTGTAAATGAACAGGAAGGTTTTTCCTTTATGTTTCAGTAAGATTGAAAGCTTAGCATAGTTAGTGGTACAAAAGCCTTTTGCTCAATGAAAAAGAATAAATTATACCCACAAGTATGTTAGTTTATTGGTAGCCTTTGATAATTTCCCCAAGGTGATTCTACCATCTAGTGTTGATGTACCTTTAACTGGGATGTGCACCCTGGAGTAGGAAATGTTTCCATTTGCAAACCAGCTAATGTTCTGAGCAGGGGAACATGGGCTAAATAGCCCATGGGAACTAAGCTTTCCTCACAGACCTAAAAATTCTGTCAGCTTGGAAGAACAGAGAGAATTCTGGCTCCTCATTCTTGTAGATAGCTCTCATTTTGCCAAAATCAGCATACCAAACCAGACCTGTACCTAACATTACATTACTAAGCTTTGATATATTTCATATATGTGCTGCATAAACCCTTCCATTATTTGTAGTGCTTTTACTTGAATTCCTTTATTGGAGAGTCTGTGAATCCCATTGAGGAGTAAGGTTCCCAGTCAATTTAATGGGATCAAAATGGAAAAAGCAATATAATAACTTTTGAAGTGTATTGGATGTGCTAGTAAATCTCTGAAACTAAACACTTCTTTAGGATTAATAATGAATGTTGCTGGTATATTTCATTAACACTGTGAACTACACAATCTTTATGGACACTCAAGCTTGCAGAGGGCAAAAGAACAAAATTAAAAGGGTGTTCTTGTATCAATCTGGGATTGGTTTCTATTACTACTTTCCACGTCATAGTTTTCTTAGTACTCATATTAATCTAGATGCTATTCAGTGACTGGATAAGCTGGTGAATGTCATTACAGGGTTTTTATATATACTTCAGCCAGCTATGGTGAAAATATTGATTTGTTTATGTTTTTTATTCTTTTGAGTAAAGGTACTCTTAAGAATGACTACTGAAATAATTTGCTGCAGCCATAACCTTTGTATGGTGTAGTTAACAGGCAATGTGTTAAATAATTTGCTACAGCTAATGTTAATAAATACTGAGGAATCATTAATAGCTCTCTCATCTTCAGTCGCATAAGCCTCTCTTGTCACTGTGAGACCTATGCAGTTGCAGCTACTCTTTGTTACTTTCACACATACATTCTTACCTGCATCAGATCTTTCTCATGTAGATATTTAAGCTTTTTCCAAGTAATTTAGTGCCTTCTTTTTCAGTTGCAGGTAGGTTAGGATGTATTTCTTGCACTAATGCTTCATTATGTGCATATATTAATTTCTGTAAAATACTTTCCAAATAAAGGTTACTTAAAAAATGTTTCCGTTTAAGTAATGTATCTCTTAAGATACCTTAAGAATGTGATATTGAAGAGTTAGTGATGCTACAAGTCTGCAATGAGGTGAAGGTCTGTCTCCCTCTGAGTTATTAATGCAGTCTGTTCATTTTCTCTCAGTTCATTACTATGAGCAATTTAGTCCTTTCAGATCCTATTCCTCATTATGACGTTTTAAAGCTTATTTTTCTCAGCTCAGCTTTGCTTGTCTTGCAAGTAACAGTGAGCAGTTTAATAAATTGTATCACTGCTGTAAAAATCTGATACCTTGAATCATTATTCTTGATTGTTGTTGTTTTATATACTTAAAACATCACATTAGGAGACTGGCTTAGAGTAATCTCTGAAATGTTCACCGCATGCTATAAGCTAGCAGTTTTTATGGCAAGGCCTGGAAAAGGTTGACTGCCAGGGCAACCAGAGTGATGCCTTAAAGTGCAATAGCACAACCTGAACATAACAACACATCTGAATGAACTGCTGCATGTAAAACTCCTCAGCTGTTATTTAACATTTTGAAAATAGAAGGGAACGTAATACTGGCAAACAGATGCATTTCAGAAAGATTATTAATAATGGGGCATAAGGTTTTTATCCCAAGTGCCAGAAAAGTGATCAGCTGGGTAAAGGTGTTCACACCTTTTCCTAAGAAAGGACAGAGAATTCAGTGAAATTTGAAAGGAAATATGAGCGGCCTACAACAACATTTCTAATAATTACCTGTATCAGTACCTGACCAGACTTTCAGTGAACAAATTTTTCCCAGTATTCAATCTAAACCTCCCATGGGCACAACTTGAGGCCATTTTCTCCTGTCCTAACTCTTGTTACTTGGGAGAATTGATTGACACCTGCACTGCTACAACGTCCTTTCAGGTAGATGTAGAGAGCAAACAGGTCTCCCCTGAGCCTCCTTTTCCCCAGGCTAAACAATCCCACCTCCCTCAGCTGTTCCTCCAAGGACTTGTGCTCCAGGCACTTCACCAGCTTTGCTGCCCTTTTTTGGACATGCTCCAGAACATCTTGTCCTTGTTGTGCATTTTCCATAACTGAACACTGGATTTGAAGTGCAGTCTCACCAGGGCTGAATACAGGGGGACTCAAACACTTTCTAGAGGTTTGAGTGACGACTTAAACTATAGCCTATATAGGAAAATTAAACTTTATGAGTAAAAATAATGACTTAAAGTAGACTCAATAATTTTCCTTAATTGTTTGTTTTTCTACTATGTGCTTAATCAATGCCATCATTATTCTTTTGTGTCTGTAGTTAATATGCGGAAGGAGGTGAGAAATCCATTATCTAAACTTTAGTACGGTAGTCTTAAACAAACTGCTTCACAATGATACTTCTAGCATTAATGTGATCTATTATAGTTGTAACTACTATCCAGTATGACTCAAAGGGATGATGTTGCAGGCTTATGAAATGTTGCTTAGTTTATAGAGTATGTCAAATATCAATAAAATTGTTTTGCAAGAAGCTTAGTTTTAGTTTCTGTAAAGAAATGTAAAAGAGTAAAGAGAGAATGGAGGTGTTGTATAGGCAGTACGAACAACCCTACTGACTCAAGATCAAACGATTATTTGTCTCAGTGGTCTGATTTAACATGATGCATCATCAGTGGTTTAAAAAACCCCATAAAGACCAACAAAATAAACTTCCCCAAAATACTGTCCTAGGTGCTGAACCTTGCAGTGGATTCATCTTCATAATTCTTTCATGCGTTTTTCCGAAGCTGCATACATTTATTACATTTATTTTTATAATTTAGGATGGGGGGTTTGTGTGGGTTTTTTTGTTTTTTTTTTGTTTTTTTTTTGTTTTGTTGGGATTACAGGGGAACATTGAGGACTTGGTTAGCATTTAAGCAGGCAAACAAAATGGTGAATGGAAAAGAGAGTGAAAATGGAGATCTCAGTCAAATGAGAAACAGGAAATTGTTCACACTGAATTTTGGGGTTTGAAGTAGGAGGCAATTTCGAAGACAGCACAGCCTGGATTCAGAGGCAGTGCCCCAGAGGGACTTCTGAGGGGCAGAGCTGGACTCTCCAGTAGAAAGGGAGCAGTGTGGTTTCAAAGCCTGAAATGACAGGAAAAAACCTGAACTATCTCTTTGTATTGAGCGTTCTAAGGACTGTTAACACACTGGCAGACACCAATTTAAAAGAATATTTTCTTTTCTTCATATTTTTCTTTTTAAATGCATATTATTTATGATTTTTCTTAAATGTCCCCAAAATGTGCCTTGCAAAATCTAGTACTTTGTCTCAGCTGAGCCAGTTCTTTAAAGTTGGCAAGCTTTGGAACATTCCTTTCCAAATTCATTATTATTTGCTGTTGGCAATCAGTAAATTCTGGATGCCATCTCTTTGGGTCAGACGCTTTGCTTTCTGAATCATGGTGATTTTTGCTGGATTCTTATTGTTCTCACTTAAGCAACATGTAACAAACTCCAGCAGAAAAAACTCACTCTCAAAAATGGGGCATATTGACTTTGATGGAGTAGAGCGCAATTCAGAAATAGAAACCCTGTTTTTGTATAAATATTCTTGATTTAGAAAAGGAAAGAAAAATAGAAAAAGAAAGATGAAAATGATAATTATGTTCCTTTTTCTTTTTCCTAGGGAAAAGATATTTTATAAGACCCTTAGGCACTTACAGCTCTTTAAATTGTTGTTAACCAGCAAGGCCCTTTTATTTTCATATTTGGAGGAAAAAACCCTGTGCATTATATTTTAATTCTGTAACAAAGGAAGCTAGAGAGGTGAAAATTTTCTGCCTTCCTTTTAGAGACCAACAGTTGTTTTTTGCTCAGGCCACACTAGAGATTGAGGGTGAAAAGAAAAGGAATTTTTAATAGTGCTGAATTGACTATTTAAATTCATTTTGCAGTATCTTGCTTTCCTGACATGTTTACTTTACAAATGCTTCAGCTCAGGCCATGACTTATTTTGAATGGCAAAGCACATAATTAACATCAAGGTGAAAGGCAATTATGTATGTGAATACTGCTCTATGCCCTCCAGAAACCACTTATGAAGCCAATTTAGGTTACACATGGTTTAGTCTCTCAGAAATCTTACTTAATAAAGCCCTGAGGCACTCTTTTTACTGAGCAGCTAACAGAAAGTGAGTTCCTTGTGTGATTGTGGGAAAAAGATAATTTTTGGAAAAGGTTGAGGAACCATTTGAGGCAAACAAATATTTCTTCACACAGTTCTACTGAAAGCTTAAAACACAATTTAAATGGGCAGTTAAGGCAGAGAATGACATAGTTCAAAATGCTACAATGAAAGTGCTGATATATAAAGTACAGTGGTTTATGTTTGAGACATTCCATCCATCACCTTCTATCCATTTTTTCTGACTATTTGGATATATGTTTCCCAAGAACCACACCCATGAAGACATGCTGAAGAGGAATGATTCTCAGTATTTGGCGTATCAGTTGCACCATGAAACCCCTTGAAGGTCCTTGCCTATGCCGGCACATGCTGACAACTTGAGAAGGGCAGAGCGGCAGTGAGCAGTAGACTCTGATTTGTAGTCATTGTTTTCAGAAGTCCAGCCCTAGAAAAACAGGGGTTTATTCACTCAAGTAATGTGGTAGTCACTTATTACAATTTGATTCTTGGCAATACAGCCAGAAACGAGCTACATACGAAAACATTGTGCAATAACAATAGGTAATAACCACATGCTATCGTGTGGTACTGGAACAATTGTTATCAACTTGATATGTTTGGATTTCAGCTTGTATTTCTGAAGCTGGCTAGACTATAGACTTTTATGTAAAACATCCTTATGGTGATTCTGCCAAAATGTGACTTTGTAATCATTAGACACTGATTTCTCTGGACCAAGAGAATTCCCACTAGTATCCTTGTTAGTCAGAAAATCAATTTTATTAGTCTCATAAATATATATAATTGAGTTATTACTCCATTTTTTAAGCTCCATTTTTTTAAGATGCAGAGAAGTGCTGTTACAAAATCATGATACCGTCATGGTTCATATTTAATAATTACTGCTCTAGTCACCACTTATGAGGAGAGAAACAAAAAAAATTGCTATAGTTGTACAATCAATTGTATGTTTATTTTGACATCTATTCTTGTGATAGTGTGATTTGCATATATACATAAAATTTGTAGACATGCACACAAGATGACCAATTTTTGCAGCTGCCTAGTGTTTTGAATGTCTAGTTACTCACATGCTATACTGATTTTAATTCAGTGAGCCCAATGGATAATACTGCCCCAGCATTGCATGTAAGGCAAAGCCATTGCAATGCTGCTTAGCGTCAGAAGGGACTGCACTTCACTGTGCGGTAGTGATGTGTCTATAAGGTCTGCAAAATAGTTTTAAAGCTATTTTTTCATTATTAAAAATTCATTAATCCACTGCCCCTGTAGAACAAAGGACAGATATAAATGCTCTTCTACTAGAAGACAAAAGGCAAGAGTTGGTTAGTGTGAGAGGCTCCCATTTTGTTTGTCATTCACACATTCTGTCTCTCCCCAGCTATGCTCTGAACATACAGCAGCATGGGAGATAAGATGGCAGTTCAACAGGAACTAAGCATTGAACTCTGAAGTCCTCTCATACTGACACCACCAGCTGACCTCTGGTGCTGACTGTTCTCCTCTGAAAAGAAAAGGGGGACATCCCTGGCCTCCATTCCAGCATGGTGGAAGTACTATGGAGGGAATTACTGTGACTACTAATGCAGGCAGGCAGGTGCTACAGCTTTAAGCTGTCTTCTTTATCCATGCAGAACTTCTCTGAAATTCAGATGATCAGACAGTCTCCCAGCCTGTAGCATAAGAAAGGCAGGAAAATAAGGACCTATTCATTAGTTGCCATGTGGGTAGTTATTAGTGCTGCTTTCAATGAAAAAATACTGCTTGTGAGGCTTTCCTCTGCTAGTGGCACAGAGGAGATTTCTAGATGTGATAATACTGGGTTGGAAGGTATGCCTTAGTGTAGTCTCCTTCCTCTGTTGAGAATTAGCTTGTTAGAGACCTTTTTTACTCTCAGGTAATGCAGGGAACGTGAAATTTGTCTTTCCTTGTTTCATAAGGTTCCCTTTAACTTAAATGACTTAAATAGTACACTCTTAACACCTTCCAAGCCTCATTTCCCCAGGTATAGTTTACTTTTCTGCTGTTTGATACTGTACCTCAGTGCTGACTGGTCCTCTGGTCTGCCTTCCCTGCACTCATCTCTATGCTGCCTAGTATTTTACATACTCTCCCTTTTCCATATAACAGCCTCCCCTTTCCCATGTGAACTCTCTCCTTATGCAAAACCCTTCTTCTAACTATGTTTGTGGTGCTGACAGGAAATGAATGAGCAAGGCAGATAGATGGAGCTTACAGTTCAGTTATTTATTTTTAAAAAATGCATATATTAAAGAATTCAAATTGGATGGCTCAGATCGTTATCTGATATTGCATTTTTATGTCAAGAGAGTAGCTCTGAGAGAAATCTTTGTCTTAATAAGTGCACTTTTTTTTTAAATTATAGTTGATTTTGGGAGGGTGAAATATGTTACATGTGTTCTTTCAACACATGTGAGTGATAATAATGAACTCGTGTTGGCATTGAACCCAACTCTTGCTATAACAGGTGATTCTATCATTGGAGTACCTTGAGTCCCAAGAACACCTTGCAGCACAGTGTGCACTGTCGCAGCTGATGCCTGTAGGATGTGCAGCAGTGTGGTGCTGCTGTGGCACTTTGTAGCACAGCAAGGGGATTATACAGCTCTTTCTGAATTGGAGATCACAGCAGTAATCCATCACTCAAAAGTTTTAAAACAACAGAGTGCTATTATTGAAGAGACATAATTGTCACTGTTCAAAATAACACACTCTACTATTTAGCCAGACCTAGAACAAATTGTCTATAAGAGCACATATTTTATTAAGTATTCTCTCGTTTCGGCAGCATGGCAAGCAGCTATGATGTAAAACTGCAAAAGCATCTTTGGCATCTTCTTGTTCTGGAATGCTGTTTTCTGGATGGGGCTTAGGTTACATCTGTTGTAACCTTGGAATAACTTTCAAAATCAAGGCTATGGTTCAATTCTTACTTTGAGTTTCTTTGTAATTTTGCTTTCATTCACTTCCTGTGAACTATAAGAGGGTGAATGAAGAAATGGCAAAACTTTTTATGAGGACAGTGAGGCTGGTTAGCATCTTTATGAATTGAAATCCTCTCACACATCTGACTTGAAGGCAGCTAAGGAGCCAAAGCAATTTCTCGTTTAAAACTGCCTGACAAGAGGAGTTGTAGGGGATGAAATCTGTCTGTAATTGCCCATGCTTGTTTATTTTACTTTTTTTTTAAAAAAAACCAAACCCAAAGGACATAGTATTTGTTAGTGGGGGATAGGATTCTGCTATAGTAGGTTAAGGTAATTCCATACATCTACCCACACAGCGTGTTTTGAACCTCTGTTTCTGTATCTATAAAACTTTTCATTCATCTGTTTTCATAGCCAACATGTGAGGAAAAATCATGCAATGTACAGCTGAGATAAACTTTGAAGTTTATGTGTAGGAAAGGTCGTGTTTTAGCTGTAAGTAGGACAAGGAACTGCTTGCAGCTGTGGAGACTCTTGTACAACATAGAATTCTGGTTCAAATGCAGTCCAGGTCACTAGTGCTCATTGATCAATTCTTTTTGAGCTACTAGAGGGCAGCCGAAGATGTCACTGTGGTGTCCTGGCTGACATTGCTGCCTGAGAGACAAGACAGAATAAACTAGAGGTTATGAACTTCTCTGTCATCTACAGAACTGGACCCATCTTACTGGAGTGACAATCAGTTGGCCTCATTTCACTGCAGAGACAGCATTGCAACTGGCTATATTTTACTTACCTAGTGGATGAAAGTGTTAGGTTTCTAGTCTCCAGCTAGAACTTTCAACCAAGCTTGAAAGTGACTTTTAAAATTTTAAGCCAATTTATAGCTGGCTGAGATTTTAATTTTATTTGAAGACAATTATCAGTAGAAAGGTCACCTGCCTGCTTGGCTGTCACCAGTCCCAGGCTGCATATACTGTATAACTAAGTATCAGCATTTCTAGGAAATTGGATGTACTCCATGTCAAGGATTTATTCTTGGAACATAAACCCCATCTCGGAGCCAGTTCAAGACACTAGGCAGAGCAGGTGTTGACCAAGGGACATGAGTTTGTTGATATGTTTTGCCTGTGTTGGATATGGCATCAACTTTACTAGCCTGGGGGATTAAGATTCATCCACTTGCTGAGCCTCTACTTCTGCCCCTTCCCATGGCTGTGGTGCACTCTGGAGAGAGATTTTATGAGAGGTAATGAATGCCAAAACTAGTAGTAGAATATGTTGCACTTACAGCTTGAATCTCTGGTCCTTTAGTAAGGACTTATGTTTTTTCAGGGAGAGTAGAGAACCAAGACAACAGTTGTGCTGTGGGACACTGTACAGTTGATGATACAACCTTAGCTTTATTTGTAAATGTTCCCAAGTGAGGCCATGAGAGAAGCAGAGCACTGCAGTTAGCTGAATTTTACTGCCATAGGTCAGTGAGGTAAAATCTCCATGTGTTGTCATTTGGATAGACTGTTAGTCACTTACTTTCAGAGTATTGCACCCAGTTGCTATGTGCTATTATACAGCACTGCAGCAGTTGGCTAAAGACAGCCTTCTGTTTGAGTCATTGATCAGTTTGAATAGTGCTTTTAAGATCATTAGCATGTGTAAGTGGAATAAACAATACAGGGATCATTGAAGCTAATATCCACACAAGGATTTACCAGCTGCCAACTTGACTAGTTTTCTGTTCTACCCACACTTTAAGTACAGCTACTGATAATCAGCATTGAAAGAGATTATAGAAAGGTTAACATGGAGGGAGAAGGCAGAAAAGTTAGTTTATCTGTGAAAATTACCCATATGTAAAATTCAGAAAGTTGACATAATAATATACCTGAATTTCTCACATCCCTCAGTCTGCAGGGAAGGTGTATTATGCCACAGCTGTGCACTGACAGAATCTAGGTCTGCTGCCATCATTCTCATAATGTGATCATGTGTGCTGACCTCAGAAGGCATCAGCATTTGAACCTCTTGTGTGATTTAGGACAATCTCAAAGAACTGGAGTTTCAGATTGTTTCTGTTGACATGCCTGTGCTCAAGCAAGTACAAATATCTGAAAAGCATCTTCTTTATGCCAATGAGAGATGCTTGCTGGATTACTTTGGCTCCCTACAGTAAGCCATACTTTATTTCCTTGCTGTATATTTTTAAAAGACAAATTCATGAGTACTTGAGATTCACAACCATTTTTCATATTTTCAGTACAAAAGCCATGTGTTAAAGTGCATATAGAGAAAATAGCCCTTTTTTTCCCCTGGAACTGAAGACAAACTGAGATTATTAGAAAATCCTATTCTAAGGTAGGACCTTGAATAAGAAAATACCAAACAGTTTTCAGCAAGTTCGTATCAGGATAAATATCCAATTTGTATGTGGTTTGGTTTTTTTTTTTTTTTTTGGTTCAGCTGAGTTTTCTGTGAGGTCTTTGTGTTATGACAGACTTCTTGTCATTTCAGTTGGAATCTGTGAGATGGGATGTAGGTATGTTGTTACAGGCAAAAAACCAACACATGAGAGACTAAGAAAATTGAAATTGTTCAGCCTTGAAAAGAGAAGGTTTCACAGTGACCTAATTGCAACCTTCTGGTACTTGAAGAGAGCCTACAAGAAAGATGGAGAGATACCATTTACAAGAGGATGTAGCGACAGAACAAGGTGAAATGGCTTCAGACTGAAAGAGTAGGTTTAGATTAGAAAACAGGAAGAAATTCTTTACTGGGAGGGTAATGAGCCACTGAAAGAGGTTGCCAAAGCAATGGATGCCCCACCCCTGGAAGTGTCCAAGGCCAGGTTGGATGTAGATCTGAGCAACCTGGTCTAGTGAAAGGTTCTTGCCCACAGTGAGGGGACTGGAACTAGATGATATTTAATGTCTCTTCCAACTGAGGCAATTCTTTCATTCTATGATAGAAAACACAATGCCTAGATACATTAGAAAGTACTCAAAAATATCCCATTGTATATTATTCATCCTTTTGTGGAGTTTTTCAGAATTTGAAATAATGTTAGTCAAGCCTCTGAGGACTATTTTTTCTTTGTGTAGGCACCATTAATGGTGTAGACACCATTTTATATTATATGAGTATGCATGCAATGCTTTTCAGAAAAGTATTTGGTGTCTCAAGGAGTATATAGTTCAGAGAAAGAAGAGAAGAAGTCGTGTTGGAGACTAAGACCCTATAGGAGATGGAGACAAATTATTGTCAGAGCAGGTGGTATATCTGAAGTAAGTAGGCAGTGGCTTTTACGAGTTTATGTTGTTTTCTTCTTTATTTATTTTCTACCCTTGGGAAGCTGATTTTTCTACTTTTGCTTCCTTTTTTCAGTAACTCTCATATGCTCTTATGATTTTATTTTTCATATTATCATAAGCTGTGAACTTATGAAGAGAACATGTGCTAATGCTATTTCTGAGAGTCACAAGTCAGAACTATCCAGATACGCTTCAAGAAACTATGTCATATTTCATGAAGTCTTTAGACTAATTTAGTAGGCAAATGCAACGAAGTTAAATGGAGAAAGAGATTAAAGTTCAGTTTCCATTGTATTTACGATCACCTACTCCTGAATACAGAAAATTATTTAATTTCTGATACTAATTTGATCATTGTTCTGCAACAGCACTGTGGGATGTTGGCATGATATGTTGTAAGGAATATAGGTCTATGTGCGTGACTACCTTCTGACTAATATTCTGTGATTTTAAAATAATTGGAGACAAACAATAAAGGCTGGATATTATTGCTAAATATTTGTTACTTGTGTACTTCAGGTACACACCCACAAAAAATAAAAGGCTTTTAAGCAATTTGTTATATGTTAAGTAAGTACAAACCTCTGTGTTAGATGAGCTTTAATGGGGCTTTCAGTGGTGAACATGTGGAAGGTCATTCTGGCCTGATGGTAGGTGACACTTTGCTTTACCTTTTGCAGAAGGATGTACTGCAGCTCTTGCCTGCCTTTGCCTCTGCATAGGGTTGGCTTATTTCTGATGTGAGGTCTGACTCATGGCAGGAAGCAGAAAATTGTAATTTATTTTAAAAATGTAAATTGTTCATGTTTTGTTGCTGTGTTCTAAAGGCTTCTTGGGAGTTCAAAGTAAACCTCTGAGAGCCTTTTTTTGCCGTCACAATCAGAGTCCTTGCCCAAATCTAGGCTGTCAGAAGCTGACAGAGCTGTGGATGAATCTGGGTCAAGAAAGGTCTTGAAAGCAACTTTTGTCAGCTCAGTACTCCTGCAGTTGCAGGAATGATACTTGATCCCTCCTCCTTGATCTCTTCACTCTTGTAAGCCTCTGGTCTCAGTCCCATTTATTGGTATATTAGGAGCATGGAACAGGTCAGAACTGAAGTGGGGAAAAACCCAACTAAGTTGACTTTCAGGTCACCAGTTCTACTGTGTCAGAATGAAAAATAGAACATTGTTTTCATTTTTAACATGGAAAATTCAAAACTCTGCTTGGCTGAGTCTGTGGTATGGAGCTTTTCTGTGTATGTTGTTTGTCATAGAAGATTTACTGCTCAGAATGACTCAAATTCATCTTTTCAATCTGAAAACACATTCCACCTGTGTGACAGAGTGTGCTGTCTCCTACTGGGCATGAAAAATTAACATCATGTCACATCAAGAGTTAAGATGGGAATTGGACAAGGTGATTTTTCTGCTAATCTCCATTACTACCTTTTTTTCCTGTCTATTTGAAAAATGCATAGAAAACTTAGAAAGGAAAAGAATGGGAATCCTCAGTAGGCACAAAAATGTGTGCAACGTGTCAACCCTATTGCCCAGCTCAGCAATGTCGATCCATAGCTAGAGCTCCCTTGAGATTTGTTAAGCCTAATGATTTGTTTCAAGCTTTCAGCCTTACACAGCAGCATGACAGTACAGGGGATTTCTTGGAATATTTTTCAGATTTGAGTTAGATGGTAATAAATAAAGAAATGTGGACCATGTGTGTATATGTCAGAAAAAGAAAGTAGGCTACAGTTGTACTTTCTTTTTACCAGAAGTTTCCAAAACTGTTTTATCTTCCCTCCACAATCATCTAGTAATTCAGCTAACTCATGAAGTTTAATGTACTTATTGAACCAACTTAACCTGCCCTAGACTCTTTACCAAAACTAAAAAAATCTTTGTCCAAGCCAGGCCTCATACAGGTGGAAAATGAGAGATTAACTTATCATCTTGCATATAGAAGTGCTTTTTTTTTTTTTTCACTAGCAGGTTATTTTCTGTGTAGCTGAGGACTCCTAGGTAACTAAATGTTAACCAGACAGTGTATAGCATCCAGTATATAGGAATAAACATATAGCAAAAAGTCAGCCTTTTCAGGCTGTGGCTCTGTTGTCTTTAAGAACAGTGCACTGCAGCATCTCCTTTTCTGATGTCATAAAAAAAAAACAAAACCAAGGAATAAAAATTTAGGGGAAAAATAAAAAAAAATAATTGCAAGCACTATATATTTTTTTCCCACCACTATTATTACTGAAAAGACTTTTAGCCTAATCAAAATGTTTTCCATATCAAGTGACAGTTAGTCCAGTAACTGTTAAATTCATGTGTGTACACACTACTTGGTGTCCTGAGAAACAAAAGGCAGGGAATTTACAACCGTGAAAAGGCAGATCAGTGAAACTGAATGCAGGTTATATATCTCATTTATTTTTCATTATTGATGCTGGATTTTTTTTTGTTTGGTTGGTGGTTTTATTTTTGGTTTTTTGTTTTATGTTTGTTTTTGTTTGACTGCAGCAGTAAAATGAGACTTGTCAACTTAATGGTCAACACCTGATTTGCTAAAGATTTTTCAGTCTTGTACATGATGCTGGGTTTCTAATGCTATAGAGAAGTGCTTCAGTGCAGATAAATTCATACCCTTCAGGGAAAGCTTTAGTGGTCTTTAGCAGTGAGCTATTTCTAGTGCTTGCCAATCACAGGTGTACATTAAGGTTTATAGAACCTCATTTTGATTTTGTAAAGCCTGTGACTTTTACTAGCATCCTCTTTTTATTTTTGATTTAATGAAAAGTGCTTACTACTACACTGTCTATCCTCTCGTGCTATAGAAAGCTTAGCAGTATAAATGCCTTCTTCCCTGTGCCTCTCCATCTGACTGGATGAATTTGCTGTGCCTCAAGTGCAGTGGAAACCTTCCCTGTGGGCTTAGAGAAAAGAGGGATTTGGTGTCTTTCTTATGCAAATCAAGGGAAGAAACAATTGTTTTGTGTTGCCAAACCCCAAGGCACTACAAGGATTTGCATTTTTTTCATTTAAGTGTGTTTTGATGACTCGAGTCCCCAAATCCCTCTCCTTAAAAATGTGAAGTCAACATAAATATTTCTGAGAGACAGAAAACCCCTTAATGCTGGAGGCTCAGAAGCCCAGACTCTGCATGGTTGATCGGTCCTATCAGTCAGAAGCTGGACAAACTTTCTTTGACAAGTGTTCATTTAATGACAAACTTTTCTTTGTAAAAGCTTTTTGTGTTACAAAAATCCCAAGAACTGTAACTCTGCCCCAGAAAAAAACTCCACCAGTGGCCTGGCAGTATAGTCTCAGATTGGACTACAGGCTCTTGGGGTTTGGTTCCAGGCCTTTTATCAGCATTGTTTTCTGGATCCAGCTATGTATGTGGAAGAAGTTACTGACCTCAGCTATGCTTCGTTGCTCGAGTATTTCTGCTGGTGTTTCCAATGTCAAATAACAGTGTAAAGAACACACTGTAGGGCCTTCTTAACCTCAGAGGAAGAAGAACCCAGTGTAGGATGGGGACAGGATGCAGCATTGGTGCACACAGCTGACTCCCCACAGCCACATCAGGGGTAAACTAAGATTCCTCCTCTCCAAATGCTCTCAACCTAAGGAGACAGGATCTATTTTGGAGCTTAACCACACTCAACTTTCTTTATAGTAGGTGCTGAAAGTGTTTTCTAGTTTGCTAATTCAGGTAAAATCATGCAGGTCAACTAAAACCATGGCTGGAGATGACATAAGTGATTCTATCTGAACAAATTAAGAAGTGATGAAGGGTTCAGCTGACATATCTGTAGATGGTTTTGACGTCAGCAAAAGCTGGAGCAAATCATGGTAACCGTTCCCTTCTACTGCGGCATAGCTGGATCTATCAGAAAGCAGCTGTGACCTTCAGTTCATTCTTTTTCAGGGAAAAAGATTATTTTCTTCCTAATTCTGTGGCTGAGTAGCAAACTTTGATTCAGATCTCTTCTCAGTAATCCTAAGTCTTAACAGAGAGATCCTGCTTATTAGTTCTGCTTTGAAGCACAAACAGGTAAGCAGCAATGTCAGATCTCATTTTGCCCTCCAGAGTTTGCCACTGAGCAACTCAGCATCCCTGAATTATTCACAACACACAGTACCAGCAAGTGTCAAGATCAGTAACTATCAGAGAAGCAGGAAATCTGGGCTGGTGGTGGTGGTTTTGCACTGTCAGGAGAGCCTGAATTTGAGAAATTAGATGTTCTTGCTATTTCATATTCAGAAAAAACTATTAAAAATACAAAACCCAGGCCTGGCCATCTATGTGTTTTTTAATTCCCCCGTTTATCCCATTTGTGAAATAAATGGGTTTTCTTATCTTTGCTGAGATTATTTTTATTTCAGTTGTACCATTGTAAATGTAAAATAATTTCACTGATGGTATTAGAATCCTTTCATCTTTATGTAGATTCAATAAAAGTTAAGTTCTGGTCCCAGTATCCACATGTATCCACATGGATAATTCTTACAGAAACTAAACCTTAATGCTAAGGACCACAGCCTCTGGTGATCTTCAAGATTCGTTGCACTGCTATAATAGCAGACTCCTATGAAACAGTCCAAGTTAATTCAGGTGTAGATTTTATTTCTATGGTAGAGTCTCTTGAGGCTTGTCAGGAAACCATAAAATGATGGATAATTTAGGTGATTGACGTTCTTGGAAAAGCATTTGTCCTTTGATTGAAGAAAAATGACTTGTTAAAAATAGTTTGAAATCAGGATATGTTAATTAAACTAGAAAAGTAGAAAAGATAAATCCTACCAAAATGAATTCTGATTATGTACAGCAACCAGCCTTTCTTTGTCTGTGGATGTTTCCACTAAGCAGAGAGACTGAATCAATATTTGTAAATGCTATGTCCCTTAGATATGCCCTGAGAAGGCTGAACAGCTTCTTCCATGGGACCAGGAGTTCTCATCAGTAACTAAAGAGTATATAAGAGCTGTATTTGGGTGGTGAGATTGTTAGCTCAGGGTAATCTCATTTGTTTGTTGTGATACAGAGGTTTAGGTTTATTTAATTTCCAAGTGATCCCTATTCCTTTAGGCTGATGATGTGATTCCTGCTGTAGAAATAAATTTTGTCTGATGTGGCTGTGGGGATTCAGTTGTGTGTACAGTCTCTGCAAAGAGCATGTGAGCTTTGTCTGTGCCCTTTTTCCAGTGGAGTAAGGAAACCACCAAGGGTGTTCTTTACTGTGGTGGTTGACCTTAGAAAGATCATGGCTGTGAGTGTCTCTTTTTTCTTGGTTTCAGTTATGGTCTCTCTGGAATACAGAGGAACAAATGGAAGGGAAGAATGAAAAGTTTTCTTTCAAAAATAACAAAGCCCAAATCAACCAGAGAAACCCTTCGTAAGTCATATTTCTCCTACAAGGACAGAAAAAAAGGGGCAAATCAATAGCTGTAATTTAAAAAAAGAAAAAAATGAAAAAGGAGTGATTCTTTGACAGGGTGATAAAAGTAGACAGATATGAATGGAGTAAAATAGTTGGGGAGCTTTCATATACCTTCAACATGTTGTTGAGGGGAACTGAATATTACAATCGAGCTCTCTTCTACTGCTTGTTAGCTAGTTCTTATTTTACCCAATGCGTTCTTGTTACCTCAATTTTTTTAATGTTTATGCAGGAATTTAAATAGATACAATAGCAAGAAAAATTTTCTTCATCATTTAATCATGCTTTGCTCTTTGTAACTTGTGGTATGATATTCCTTCTAACATTTTTGGTCATTCATGCACAGTTCTGGAAGAACAGTACATTCAATAGAGACTTGAATTGTTCTCCCCTCAACCCCAAGTCAGTGCTCCTATTTTAACTTCTCCTACCCTGCACGTCTTTACAGACCTTCAAGGCTTTTTTGTCTGTCTAGAGGGCTGAAATATTAGAAGCCCATATTTTCCCATTTCAAGTCATGCTGAGCTAGAAAAATAAACTTCAACAAATCTGAAATATTTTGATGATACCAGCATACATCATGTTCTCAGCCTCTGTTACCAGAGCATACCTGCACAGTGAATATGGTGTCTAGAAAATTAGGAAGTAGTTTAGGAAAAAGAGTTCTGGCTGGAATTAATGGGAAAGGAACAAAGAAGATAAGAACTGAGGCGAAAAAATGTCAGATGCAGGTAATGAGGAAACTGCTTTGACTGAAGATAGACTTTATGTTATGTAACACGGCAGTGATGACAAGCTCTATAGTTTATGATTTACTGTGCCTGAGCTCAAAGGAGTTGGTCTGCTTCTTGAGGTAATAGTAAGGAAGTCTGTAACTTACTGAACAGCTGATAATATAGTAGCTATTGCTACTGATAAGGAAATAAACTTTTATTAGGACTGTAAATTTCAGTTTTCTCTTTTATTGAAGCTCTTTTGTGTTATATGAACAGAAGCTGAAGAGCATGTGGAAATGGCTTGAAGTTGTCTCAGATGTTAAGGTAGTGTGGATGGTGATGCAAGGGTAGAAGGGGAGCATTTGCTACAGCAGGCACAAAAGTAGTAAAAAGAAGGGTTGTACTGTATTGAGCCTAACAGCTTACAGTCACAACTGTGACAGTCCCAGTGTGTATCTTAATGTGGGAAGGAGTGATCCAAACCCTTTACCCAACCCAGAGCCACATAATACAGTGGGAGAAGAAAAGAGATATTCTTTGAAGATTCTGGACAAGTAAAACTGCCTGAGGACAGCTGCAGTCAGGATGCTGGTCCGTCATCTGGATGCTTCCTGCTTATAATGACAACTGGATATTTATCCTTTTTTTACCTTTTTCATTTTGTGCTTCTCAGAGGTTAAAAAAAAAAAAGAAAGAAAGAAAAGATGACAGATTTGCCCAATCACTTTTTTCTCCCTAATGATCTTGGCAAGATACGGACTGGGTTTTGCCACCCATAATCAGGCTAGGAATTGCTTTTAAAATAATTTCTCTGAATTTGATTGGATGTAATCACAAAGTAAAATGCTTCACAATTCAAGTAAAGGGTACAGGAATCAAATCTTCAGTACATTGTCAGAAAATAGAACAAGATTAGAAAATGAAACAACTGGTGTACATGCATTTTAAAGCATAATATTCTGTAGGGGAGAAAAGGAATTTTCATGCTTCTTATCTGCCAATTCTTTTCTTCTTGCCAATAAGTGCAGTAAAATATATTAAAGACCAAGTTTCTAAATTTTTTTTTACATTTTTCTTTCAGGGCTTACCTTTTCTCAAACTGTCTCCAGCTTCAGAATAGCTTCGTGGTGACACAAGAAAACATGATTTGTGTTTGATCATCTGTTTTAGAATGTAGTTTGGCATAAAGGAAGCACAACCTTCCCAAAGTTTGATTTTCATTTCCTTAAGAAGTATTCGTATCTTAATTTTTTTTAAATTCTGGAATAGAACAACATCTTTCATGCAAAAAACTCCATGCAAAAACTTCAATTAAACACTTACAAATTCTCTAAGTTTTCTTCAGAAGCAAGAATGGGATGAAGGAATGGGTAGTAAGGAGGGGAGGCAAAATATTCTTATCCTTCAGCAAATTAATGACTCTTCTGCCTTGATAGTTTGTAATAGTGAAAGCGTCTAATGCATCATCCTTGCTGTATGCAGAAGTGAGGACTAAATTCAAAGTCTACAAGAAAACACAAGGTGCTGAATGCTTTGCAAGTGCTTCTTCAGTTTAGTGATAGGATATGACTCTGTTCAGAGTAATGGCAAGTAAAGTGCTTTTTGTCTTAGAGCTGTTAGTGAAGGATATCATCCTCTATCTGTAATGAATATAATACTTCAGACAAAGTATTAAAGTAATGAGGTACTATGCTAAGAAGGCTTTTGCTATTAGAAATCATTGCCACTAGAGTCCAGCCACTCATGGCTCTGGCAGTTCTGATGATACTTAATGTCAGTTCTTAGCTGCATGCTTCATGGGTTGAAAATTTAGTGCCCTATCTGTTGGGTTCTGGTGTGTGGATGAAAGTATCATAGTTACTAAAATAGGAGCATTTTTGAGAAGATGGAAAAGGCTTGGACTGAGTTGAAAGAAAAATTAAAACTAAATAAAATATATTGGTTTCAATTTAAGAATATATAACGGACTTAACTAAGTCTAAAAATAAAAATGTAGACTGTGAGGCTCATTGCATTATTCCTTGGAACTTGCGGTTTCTCACTACTTATTCTGAACTGTGCAGAGAGGTCAGGGTTTATATGAAATTGCTCAGAAGAGATGTAGATAGTACTGTGTATCCTAAACAGAGTTGGGAGACGAAAAATATTCGAGATAACAGTATGTCTGGCATACTGAATTATGGGTGAACTAATTTGTTATGCTGCTCAGAAACTCTTTGTTCCAGAATGAAAATAACAGATCAAAGAAGTTAGTTGTTTACTAGCGGCCTTAGAAGGTCTTTATTCTTCAACAGAATGGGAACTGTTGGTTGTGGGTGAGCTGGAGAATATATTCACATGTATTCCTGAGGTGCTACATTTTTTCTTTAATGAGTGATCATAAATGCCTCTTTCATATGTCATGTCTAAAAACCTACTCTTACCACTGAAAGTCTAATGTGTGGCTTGGCAAATTCAGTCATATTCTGTTGGTTTTAAAAACACAGTCTCTCTTCTGTCTTCAGGGGAAAATCATGGTGCTGGTGGTAGTGATGCCTGTCAGAATCAGCAGTCTGCACTAAGTTATCCTTTCCCTGGACTGTGATGCTGTCCACAGTCCCTCCGATAATTTACGCTGTAGCCCTCTGAGGTATGTTCAGCTCTGGTTTGCCTGGCTGTGAGGTTTGGACAGATGCAGTTGCACCGTGCAATGAAGGAGGTGTTTACTGCACTAGTGCTCCTTGTATGTTACTTTTGTGGATCACCTCGTAGAATTCAGTTTACCTCACTGCTTCATGAATGAGAGTCCCCAAAGGTTTTCAGTGGGATAGTATTGTTAAATACTGGAAGTACCCTCGATACAGTGTTACCTGATAAGGCAGACTTACCAGTATCTATTTATAAAGCATTTGCAAATAAACGAAGAAATAAATGCTGAAGTCATATGAAGCATGACATTTAACCAATAAAGAAGGAAATGCTTTTAGACCTGTGCTGTTCATGTAGATTTTTCATGTTGTAAGCAGGAGGGTAGAGGAGCAGCTTTAGGAGCAGGAGTACTTGCTGACTAAGTTTTTCAAAGCAAAAGGGTCCCTGTGATCTTACAGTGTGGCAAAGAGCTAAATAATTTTAATATCTGTCGTGTGTGGAAAGAGCATGCAGATAGGTGGGTGATTACAGACTCTCTTGTCTTTTTCCTTCACTTATACGTTCATGGAAAGCTGTCTTTTGAACCTGTGAATCTATCTCAAGAATTGGTGAAAGTAAGTGGCCAAAATCCAGAACAGGCAGAAAAATATAACTTAGAAAAATTTGTTTTCCTTCAGTTCTGAATACTGGTTCAGACTTTCTGGACTTGTCAGCACAACTAAAATGTGAATTAATTGTATTAAATTTATATAGCTTTATAACAATAAATCAAGGAGCTTGAATAGAAGAATTGTATTTACAGAAGCATTTTAATTTGTGATGCCTGATATATGAAGTTAATTTTGTCATATGCAGGTTTCCACTCTGCCTAATATATAACTTTCCCATTTCCCATGCTTTAGAAACATGGCAGGAGTAAGATTAAATTTTCCTTGTTATTATAGTGGTGGTGGTTTTCTTCTTCTATATTACATATAGCAGTGCAGGAGGGTAGAGTGAAGAAAAACAAAGAAGAATCCAGTCTTTCCAGCAGGATCCTGTCTTGTGATGGATTGCAATTTTTTTTCCCCCAGTGCTTCATTTTCTTCAGCTACAAAATTAGTCTAACTTTGTTTAGCAAGCTGACATAATGGTATAAGCTTGGCTCATAAAAGTAGTACATGAAGGTTAGATGTAGCTTGTAAGTAACATTAGTACTGTTCTGTAGCTGGGAAATCATGAAGTCCATGCCAGATAGAATAGGATGGTCATGTTAATGGGTCACCATCTTTAGGTTGCTTTACAGTTGTTTGCATTATTGCATTATGACTAAAAGAAGTGCATCTGTTTGGAACTTGAATTTACTTCATGAAAAGGAAAAAGCAGAAAAACCTGAAGCAGCAGCAGCAGAGTCCAGCAGGCAGTGCCCAAGTGTGCAGCTGCACCCCATGGGCAGGGGCTGTGGGCAGCCCTGGGCAGGCAGGTGCAGAGCAGGGCTGGGGAGAAACACGGGTTGGGGCAGCCCAAGTGCTAGCCTGAGTGAAGACCCGGAATGTGTTTCTATCCATGTTTCCTGGTGCGGTTTAATAGAAGAACCTGTCACGGACTTGGGTAGTTGTCCAAATGTCATCTCAAAGGACGGTGACAGTAAGAATTAAAGAAGAGAAGCAAGAGACATAGTCCAACAAATAGGCCCTCCTTGGAAATGCGTGTTGTCTTTGGGAAGAGCTGAACACATTGAGACTATTGTGACTAAAATATTAGAGAAGTGAGAGTGCAAAATAGAGGGAGCACAGAGAAACATTTATTTTAAGCACACTTGTCCTAGCAGAATATGTTTTTGGTATATGAGACTGGACTGAAATGATTATTTGTGGCATTATTTTTAATCGCTTTTATAAGAAGCATTTTTTAACCTGCTGATAAGCATTCAAAAAACTCAGTCTAGGGGAAAAAGAGTTTTCTGTGTGTGGCCATTTTTCTTTATATTGCCTAATGTACAAACCATTTGTTCCCTGAATAGAAGTTTGTAATTAAAACAAATTAGAAAGTGGCTGGGGGATTTTTATGAGGACAGAAGTATATACAGAAGGGTTGGTTTTCTGAACATGAGTTTTTTGGTAGTGTCTTTATAATAGCTGAATTTCCCCTTGGGGTTTACAGTGCAGTGTATACAATTATTTATGAGATGCTGGTGTATGATAAATAAAGCATTCTGACATTAAAAAATACCCCAAAGCCCACCCAAAGAAACCTAAGTATTTGTATTACATGCCTGCTTAGTATTAACACTGACCTTTATTATCAAACTCAGAATAACCAGAAGTACAAAGGAAGTTATGCTCATGGTATATAGGTAAATTAACAAAAGCAATTTCATTGTGATGGCCAGACATGACAAGCTTGTTCTACCTTCTACAAAATTGTCCTCTATGCAATCATTGTAAATGTTCAACTTGTTCTTCATCAGCCCGGCAGGAGGAAACAGATACAGAACAGGAATTAGCACCAGTGTATGAACAGTGAATCAATCCAGTGTTACAACTCCATAAGAGACACTTGGTCTCTTACAGAGAGCAAGTCTAGAGAGCAACTCAGCCTCAAGCCCACACACATCAGGGCAGTCTGCATAAGCTCTGCATCCAGAGGGGACCAAAAGCTGTAACCCTAATGTGCTCCCCATACCAAGCGTTCTGCAGTGTCAGAGAAACATAAACAATACCACCTGTGGTTAGAGTTCCTTCCTCATAATTCAAAAGAAGGCTGACCACTTGATTTTTCTTATTTTTTTTACAAAAACTATTAAAAAAATTTCAGATATCTTCCTCAATACCCTTTAAAATATTTTAAAATGTTGTTAACGAGCTCCTTTTCCCCCCACAACAATACTTTTGGGATGAGTTGTCTGCAACATGTTCTCTACACCTTTTCTATGTCTTTAGGGATTAGAATACCTTTCAGATGGCCTTTTCCCACACTTCTTAGGTCTAGCTTAGCCAGTCTCATACATTTGGTTTGAGCTTTATATTTTATTCACTCTGCATGTTCCCAGCTCTTACAGCCTTGTCTCAAATATCTGTTGCACAGCTCCTATGGCCGCTCTTCTTCCTCATCTTTGACACTGTATAACAGGTGTTTGGTTCTGTGCTCTGCTGCCTAGCTACATCTGCCACCTGTACAGGGTCATGGGAAAGGAAGAGAGAACTGTGGTGCTGCATGCCAGCAGCTATGGGTGAATATTTTCTCCTTGGTGTCCCTTGGGAAAGTGCGCTCTCTTCTGCTGCATAGTCTTCCTTTGTCTGCTTTGTCCTCCTCACTACAGCATAGACAGATTTATTTCAGATGTATCACCTTGGGCGTGAAGGAACATGCCAGAAGTGAAGTAGGCCTGAACATCTACAGAGCCTTATTAACCAGCACCTTTGGGGTGGCTGTGACTTTGGATCCTTAATCTTCAACTGCCAAGGGAGGTGTCTTATGTGCCTGCAAAGTGTGCAGACTGAAAAACTATGTCACAGGACTACCTTTGGTGGATAGCTCTGGCTCTGATATCTGCTTTTTTCTCTTACTGTCATCTTAGGTTTGTTCTTATTTCTTGAGAGAGTAGCTGGTGTTTGGACACAAAGGTGTATTTTTTTCTTTTCTTTTTTTTTTAAGTGGACTGTTTTTCAGTGAGCTTGTGAGCATGCGTGAGTGTCCTGCATGTGTTTGTTCTGTACTTTACTAGAGGACATGGCCTTGGAAAGGGACAGAAACATTTTCCTTCTTTGAGAAGACAAAATGTGATAGAAAGGTCAGCACTGTAAGAATACACTTCTTTCATTAGACTTATTTCATGGTGTCTGCATGGTCATTTCTGTAGCCAGTATTAATTGGTGGGTATTTTTATGTGCAGTTTAATATTAGGGTGGATGTTTTGCTATGTGGAACTTATAGAAATAATAAAACCTAATAATACTAAATAAAAAAAGCCCCAACTGCCAACAACCTTCTTACATAGCAAGCCAACTGAATGAACAAATGTGCATAGAAAAACAGGCAGAATTAATGCCAAGAAACACACTGGCATTCAGACCAAAGCAACATACAATTCAAACATAGAAGATTGCTGAAGCTCTTCAGAAATACAAAGCCAAGAAAATATATAGCTAAAAGGTAAAAGGTAAAAGTAGGCTAAACCCATGAGATATTTCTGAGGAAGGCTGCTCTACTCCTATGGTAACACTAAACACCAACATGGCACACACAGAGCAGTGACAAACTGAACAGTGAGCAGGGACTCTCCTCTTTCCTTTAATGCAATTAGCTTTCATAGTCATGTGTTCATGCACTGACACTATTTTTTTTTTTGGCTTTTTATGTACCAAGAATGGCTGGTAATCGGAGAATATTCCTACAAATAGGGTTTGTGTGTGTTCTTTTTTGTTTGTTGTCTTGTTGTTTCATTGTCTCATTTCAGGATAGAATGTTTTAGCATCTCCTGTTACTCCAATATACACCATCATCTCTCATTAGGATGTCTAATTTTAGTATACCTGACCAGGTATTCAGATTCAGTAGTTTGGTCTCACAGGGGCACCCTAATAAACATGGAAGCTGAACTGTTCCTGAGAGGGAGATATTTAAAAAACATTAAAGAACTAGTGTTATTATAGGGGGATTTACTTGCTGCTATTTCTGCAACTTCTCTTCTGAACTTGGATGATTTCTTCAGATATTTTATTCTTCACTTTACATTTATAACATTAGCATGTCCAATTTATCTACTGGGAGGTGGATGAGCAAATACCAGTGGTGCTGCTGGGAATCTTCTGGCATTAAATGATCTCCAAAATGTGGCACAAAATACTTTTTCCTTGCTTTTTTCCCCCAATCTTGCCTTCTTAAATTGTAAGATAGTCCAGGAGTCTCTCCTTCCATATAAATAACTAATAGAGTGTCTTGCGAGGGAAGCAAAGAAAGATTAATAAATCTTTCCCTCCATGTTTTTTTATGATACAACCCATCCACTAAACTTACCCTCTCCCTCACCTAAGATGTGATATGCACACACCTAAGATACTGTCTGCTCTCAGTCTGTCACTTTCCCATTGCAGTCAGTTGGAGTTTTCTCTCTTACTCCTGACACAGAAGGAGCAAGGTCTGCCAGCATAGGGACAGGAGGCAGCTCTTCTGTCTGGTGATCCTCTCTCAGCACTCTGCATCTTTTATTTTATCTCATCCCCAAGGAAAAGATGCTTTCACAAGCCCTTTGGTCAAAGAAGGCACCTCAGCTGTCAACCCTTAAAACTTACGTGAAGACGACATTTGTTGGTGTGAAATACATGTAAAATGCTGCAGGGATTATAAAATATTGAGCAAATCTACATGAGAGAGACAGGAATACAGAATTTCTCTCTAGTTCTCAATTCCTTAGTTCTCCCTCTGTGTTCTTGACTTGTCTTCTTTCAGAGCAACACAATGGTATTTACTTATTTGAATACATTATTTACATTTCCAGATCTTGCTTTGGAGGAATTGTTATTGATGCCTGTATTAAATTAGTGTAGGACTTGGTAACAGCTCAATAAAAATTAAATTACAAGCCACTCGTTATTCCTTGGGAAATATTAAGATTTATTAGCAATGTCTCAGTTTAAGACTGGTACATTTTAGAATTGAACTGGGAGACTTTGGTTTGTTTAATTTAGAGTGTAATTATGCTGAGTAGGTTTTTTTACTTGAACTAAACTGTCTCAATTCAGAGCCATATTTCCATTGTATACCATTGCACATTTATTGATATACATACTGTAAAACAAATCATCTATTCTTTCTTGGAATCCAGTGAATCCTGTGAAAGATGAATATTGTTTCCAGAATTATTGCAAATAAAGAGGTAAATGGAAGCTGAAGTTCATTTTTATTATCAAATTTCAGTAAAAGTATGATGACAATTCATTCTTTGCCATAAAGAATTTAATTCCTGCTGTAATGATAGGAGTTGCAATAATCTTGTTTCATTAGGAATATCTGAAAAGATGAATTTGTTGTTACATAAATATTGCAAAATTGACAAGTTGAGGGTCCTTAGCTAGATTTGCTTCAGTGTAAGTGCTACCTGCTTATGACTTTTCAGAGCTCTAACTTGGTTTTGACTGTTTCTAGGGCCACTATTGTCTTTGTAATATCAAAAGATGACATGCGTTTTTAAAATGTATTTGCTAAACTTTCCTCAAACTTTTAACTTCTGTTTAGTTTTTAAAACTAGGGATGTTGAATTAGTGACATAACATTTTTTTATCTTCCTCTCTATTGTCCGTATTCTTTGTTAGTGGAAGCAAATAACTGAATTTTTTGCCTTTTGTTTATATTGTTTTCTTTCTTGATGACATTTCAAGACTTCTACCTCCAAATAGCTGAACTGTCAAAAAATAGTATAGAAAAGTGATAAGAAAGCAATGAAAGAAAGTCTGAATGCTATTTAATATGTTGCATTCAATTGCAAATAGGAGTGCAAGGAAAATGTGAGAAGGGGAGGAAGAATAAAAGTAATGAAAATCTTTTGAAACCCATTTTGTTAGGTTTCGGGGGCAAGTTGGGCAGAAAATTTTATCTTTAGAGATATGAGAATTATTGTGGAGTTTTTAACACAAATAGTTGTCTCTTCCTCCTTCCCCTTATGATTTGGAACTCCACATTATTTTTTAACACTTTCAGAGACTCAGTGAAAAGGAGCACATAGCCCCAAAGGCCTTGCTTCTAGTCTTGCTTAATGAAGAGGAATTGCTGGACTGTTTGGAAAAGCTAGATCTTCTAAATTAATGAATCTCCTGGGCAGGGGAGATCATATATGCAATTTTAACCATTGGGGAGCAACAAGTTGCTATAGAGAAACTTTTGAATTTACTTCGGACTGTTTTTATTTAGCCCATCATAGAGTCCAGTTCTGCTGTCACATGGGGCAGTGGGCTCTGACTGCAGTTTGCCGTTAGAAAAAACCATTTATCCATATCTGCTACCACAGATAGCAAAAATATGAATAGCAATGCCAGCAGGTTTTTGTGCACTCTGTCTCCCTGACATTATTAAGTACAGCATATTTTCTTACAATTGGTCAATTACTGCTGTTAACAAATGGTTTATTAGCACATTAACCAACATTAATGGAGTCTTGTCTGAGAACTGCCAGAGATACCCAATTTCTTAAGCTTTATAGGTTTCAGTAATCCCTGTAATGATGTACGATTTTATGGTTTAAAAAAATGTGGAGGATTTTCAGAGACCTGATGGTGAGAAGTATGTGGCAGTACTTGAGTAGACCTATGCATACGACATTATTCTTCACTCAAAATTGTCTGTTGCCCACAAGGCCTTCTGGAGTGTTTTAACTACATGAAAATGTTGGAGAAAAATCTGTTGTGGGTGGGCTGATGGAAAAAGTTGATCTAAGAGCTCTAGGAACTGATGTCTGTTTCCTAAAGATTATGAATACTCAGATCTTCTCAAGATCTGTGATAAGAAGTGTTATTATCTCAGTATAGGTGGGGTTTGGAGACAAGGATGCTGTATTTTATATCATCTTTTCTATTTAATCATAATATTAAGCATTTGAAAATGACTCAGAATTCCTGAACAACTGTCAAAGGGTGATGCTTGATGAAGAAACTCAGCAAAGAGGCATTGGCCAAATGCTACCTGGTACCCCAGAATCTATTGTTGATATGACTAAACAAACTCTCTCATTTTCTCAGCTAATTATCCTCTTAATTTCAAAGTGGATGACAAGGACAGTGTCCATGAAGGCCTAGTGTATATTTCATTGCGTAGAGAACAAAGGTACCAAGCAAAGAGAAGTCAAAACTCTACTGCATGCTGAAGCAACAGAGAAGTGCCCAATGCTAAACAGGATGGTTTAACTTATCAAAGACTTGTATGTCATGAGAGTGCCTCCTCAGCAACTTTGCCAATGTCACTAGGCTGGGAGGAGCAGACGATAGTCCAGAGTGTTGTGCAGTCTGTCAGGAGGACCTCAACAGGTTGGGGAGATGGGTAAAGAATCACAGAATCCCATCATAGTTAGGGTTGGAAGCAACCCCTGGAGATGATCTAGGCCAACCCCCCTGCTAAGGCAGGGTCACCTAGAGCAGGTTACACAGGAACATGCCCAGATGAATTCTGAATGCAATCTCCAGTGATGGAGATCCCACAACCTGGCTGGACAGCCTGTTCCATCTGAAATTCAACACAATGCACAGCAAATGCACGGTCCTACTCCTGGGAAAGAATAACCCCATGCACCAGCACAGGCTGGGGCCTGAGCTGTTGGAAAGCAGCTCTGCAGAGAATGACCTGTGGGTCCTGGGACAACAAGCTGTCCATGAGCTAGCAGTGTATCCTTGTGGCCAAGAAGGCCAATGATATCCTGGGGTACATTAGGAAGAGCATTGCCTGCAGGTCATAGGAGGTGATCCTGCCCCTCTATTTTAACCTAGTGAAGCTGCATCTGGAGTGCTGTGTCCAGTTCTGGGCTTTTCAGGACAAGAGAGACATAGAGGTCCTGGAGCAGGTCCAGTGATGGGCCATGAAGATGGTTAAGGGATGTCTTAGTTCAAAGGAGAACTAAGATATCTATGTTGGCCAATAAATAATCTCTCTCCTTTAAATTTAGAGAACAGAACTTTAATTAGGAAAAATATATGTAAAGGAAAAAATAACAGTTCTTAACCACAACACATATACATATATGTATATATACAACAACAGTCTGCAACAAACCCCTCCACCCCCAAATGACAAGGCAAAACAGTCTAAAAGGTCCTCTTGGCTACTTCCCAAAAAAGGGAAATGTGATTATATCCACAGACAGCAGGTGGCACTGTTGCACCCAGCCAGCTGGGCTCTCTGACCTGTTGGTGCAGATGATGGCTGTGGTCTAGTCAGGAGTGATGGTCGTATTCTGATCGAGACTAGTGGTTTCCTCCTGTCAAGGTCCTGCTGCTCCTCTGAATCCAACAAGCTGCTGCTCCAAGATCTTCTGAGCCCCATTTATGTACCCTCAGGGAGCACCCAGTCCCTCCCCCGGGCCGGGGACTCACACAATGGGTGATTAGCTCTATGAGTCATAGGGTATGGTTGAACCATTGATGGCCCATTAGCAGCCACACCCCCTCAGGCTGGGTGTGAGGCTGCTAACAACTTCCTGGGCAACTGCTGCGAATGGTCCATTGTTCTTGGGGAATGAATAGAGGGTGTAGAATACATAGCTTTGATCACCCCCACACAGTGATAACTGGTCCATCCTGCTGAACTAGGACAAGGGACTAGAGCGTCTCTCATACAAGGAAAGGCTGAAAGAGCTGGGCCTTTCCAGCCTTGAGGAGAGACAACTGAGAGGGTTCCTTATCAATTTCTATCTGAAGGCAGGGTATCAAGGGGAAGGATCCAGCCTCTTCTCACTGGTGCCAAGCCATAGGACAAGAGGTAGAAACTGATGCATAGGAAGCTCCACCTGAATATGAGGATGAATTTCTTTACTGTGGGGGTGATAACATACTAGAACAGGCTGCTCAGAGTGGTTGTGGAGTCTCCCTCACTAGAGATATTCAAAAACCCTCGGGACACAATCCTGAGCAATGTACTCTAGAATGACATGGCTTGAGCAGGGAGTTTGGATCACTGACCCACAGTGGTCCCTTCCAACCTTACCCATCCTCTGATTCTGTGAAGTGACTTCATAATACAAGATCCAGGATTTGGCCTCCTTAATCATTCATATACCTTTACAATCCCCAGAGGTATCCTGTGACGCAGGTTTCCACAGGTAACAGTCTTTTCCTGAATATGTTCTAAGTGGAGTGTTTTGTATCTGACTCTTCGTGTTGTTCTGGATGGTATTTAACAAATGTTCCTCTCTAGCATAGACCAATTGCCTTGTTAAAGTTAATCTCAATGAAATAAAAATACTATCTCATTAATACTACACCTAACCTTCCTACTAATTACCATTATTAGCAAAGAGTTAAGTGTCATGTTATTTTACTTTTATAGCTGGCAATAGTTTTTTTCTGGTTGGTCTCATTAGCACTGACTGCCTTTGAAAATGCTTTTCAATGAATATAATTTTCACATATTTCTTAACCCTCCAATTATGTTTGAAAGAATCCTGATCAGGAAGAATTGGTGTGAGATGGGAATTGTGGGAATTGGGAACCACCAAATAAATTAGCACAGCTTATTTCCCAGTAAAGAGTATTTGTATTAACCTTCAGTTTACCTGAATTAATTGTTCAACTACGTAAAAATTTTACAGAGTTTAGTAACATTAATAAGCATTGCTACTGCTGTATGTAGTATGTGTGGAATGTGAAAACACATGGGCATTCTTTCAAGTCTTAAGTCACAGCTGCAACTGCTGCTTGATGAAATCACTTAAAGGGTGAGATGGCAATGGAAAAAAATAACATTTGAAAGAATTTTTAGGGACTTCAGGACTTTGATTTTGCAAATTTCTGGACTTAGAATATTCAGGCACTCACATGCAGTTCTAAGCACCCTCAATACAGGGAAGTTGTGAGTGGTATTCTGACAGAAGGAATTTAATCTCATCTAGCTGTTGTAGCTATTTACCTTGTGGTCTTTTTGTAGCTGAATGTCATGTTATCTAATGAACTGATTGGACAGCTATCGTCTTTGTGAGCACCACTCAGAAATGGAGAATTCTCCTGTCTTGCCTCCTCTACTCTGATGAATTCCCTCTAAGTGTCCTTCGACATCTCATCTGTTATTCCACTTGTAACTACTGAACAATAGAGCTGCTGAATTTGCATCCACTCCTAATACATAGGATATATTAAAACTGTCAGCTATGCTTCTGTTTTTGTGGATCAGTGCAGATGCCATATTGTAAAGAGTTCAGAGATGACCCAACAGGGATATGATTTATATTTGAACTAAATAGATACCTCTTTATTGGATGATTCCCAAGTAGGATGAGAAATAACCTCTGTTAAGTAGCTCTTGAGCCCTAAGACATATGGACTCATCAGTGAGATTTAATTAAGAATCATTAAATTTAATGCAGTAGAAAGAAATATGGATGCTTGTGCACCATGATGGCCTGAAACCCTCTCTGAATATGGTTCTTCCAAAGAATTTCCTAATTTCTCTCCATACTTACCTTGTATACTTTTACATTCCCATTTTTCTCCTTGGTAACAGACAGAGAGGGCTGACTTGTACTGAAAAGTTCCTGAGAGATGACAACAGACAGAGGGCTTTAAGGCTCCTGTCTTGCTATGGGAATTTCTTAAGGGGAATTTTTGATTTTTTATACCCTGAGAGGGTTCAAGCAAAAAAAACCACAGAAGGGTTTTTCAGGAGGTTAAGCAACAAACTTTTACTGGCAAATTTTAGAAAATAAGGGAACTCGGCACATTTTAAAGGCAACATTCAATCACAATAAAGCAATAAGAGACTAAAAGTGTAATGTACAGGGCAGCTTTTCTTGCGACTGCATTACCAGCCAGCCTTACAAGAACCCAGGTGATTTTAAAGACATTTGACTCTTTTGCGGGGAATATCTCCTTTTCTGGGCTCTCTGTTGTGGTTGTCCCTTTCAGGATTTAGGTTTTTAGAAAGCAAATGACAATTTTGAAATCATTATAGTGATTTTCTTAGCTCATTGAAAAGAAATTTAAGACAAGGCATGTGTTTATATTATGGTTTAGATAAAAAAAGTTTTTCTGCTTTGTAAATATTTTGATGTTAAAACAGCAGGGAATCCTTTCTGATGTTACCTCCTCCTCAGAGAGAATGTTGACACATAGTGCTCTTTGATCACTTCTACATGAGACTCAGTGTAACTATGTGCATGTATCCTCTAAATTTGATCTGTTATTGTAAATAAGATCATCCTGTTGAGTGGGGAGGAAACAAAGAGGTGAAGCTCCCTATTTTTGTGGTCAGGACACCAGGTATTGAAGACTGGGACACAGCTTCTAGAAAAATTGTGTTGACATCACCTCATATCTCTGAGTCAGTACATAGTCGAGTGGCAAAGTAGCATACACACAAGACAGTGTCATATTAGATCTATAGATGGCAGCTACTGAGAGAAACTAAGCCTACCTAAGGAAGCTCTTGGAGGCACTTGTGATACTGACTGGGCTTTCATGCTTTCTGCATCTAATCAATTTATTTTTCTCTTCAGATTTGCAGTCTCCATTTCTTCTCTGTTGTTTACAATACATCATCTCCTGAACACACTGGGTGCCTGTAGACATCACTGCTAGGGTGAATATGCATCATACCACTTACTGAAAAGAGAACTGCTTTCTGAGGCTGCTTATCCCATGCCCACGTGGCAAGAAGGGTATGTGAGACAGAGCTCTGCAGGTCACATTCTCCCAGTACCAAGGAGTCTTATTTCCAAGAAGATTTTATAAAGCTGCTTGTAGAGCTACAGCATATCCCCTGCCACAGACAATGACACACAGAGCTAATTTACCAGAAACAGATTTGTAATAATCCAGGTGTAGTGTTTTCTTTCACAAGGAATAATGAACAAGAATTTAATGCAGCTGTTTATAATGGCCATGAGAAGAACTTCTCTGACTGCTCTCACAGTTTGGGGTGTAAGTCAGCCCAGTTAATGTACCAGAAAGCAGATAATAAAAATTTCATGTGTGCTGTCACTGAGCCATGGGAGTTAGCAGACAATCATCGCTCTCAACTTCACTGTCCCCTGAACAGTGCATAATGTTAAGTCCTTTAGTGAGAGGGACCCAGGCTACTCAGCTGCACTCCATAGACCCTCAGCTGCAATACCCCTCAGCAGAAATACCCTTTCACTTATGTCAGAGCCTGCTCTTTGAGAGTGGATGAATTTGTGTTCTGTCAAATATTCAAATTTCATGTTTCTGCGGTGTTTGATAGAGACATCTGTCTCACCTTCACAGGGCTCTGTCTTAGGCCCAGTGCTCTTCAACATCTTCATAAATAACTTGAACACAGGACTGGAAGAGATATTAAGCAAGTTTGCAGATAATATGAAATTGGAAGGAGTTGTTGCTTCCCTTGAAGGTGTGGAGGCCCTGCAGAGAGACCTCGACAAATCAGAGAACTTGGCAATCACCAACCACATGAAGTTCAACAAGTGAAAGTGCTAGATTCTGCACCTGGGCAACTCTGGATGTTCATACAAACTGGGGAATGAGATGATGGAAGGCAATGCCATCGTAAGGTACTTCAGAGTCCTGGTTGATGGCAAGTTGAATGTGAGTCAGCAGTGCCCTGGCAGCCAGAAGGGCCAGCCGTGTCCTGGGGGACATCAGGCACAGCATCACCAGCCAGGCAAGGGAGGGGATTGTCCCACTCTGCTCTGCACTGGGGTGGCCTCACCTGGAATATTGTGTGCAGTTTTGGGCACCACGATATAAGAAAGGTATTAAGCTATTGGAGAGCATCCAAAGGAGGACAACAAAGATGGTGAAGAGCCTTGAGGGGAAGCTGTATGAGGAGTGGCTGAGGTCACTTGGTGTGTTCAGCCTGGAGAAGAGGAGACTGAGGGGAGACCTCATTGCAGTTACAACTTCCTCGTGAGGGCAAGAGGAGGGGCAGGCACTGATCTCTTCTCTGTGGTGACCAGTGACAGGACCCGAAGGAACGGGCTGAAATTGTAGCAGGAGAGGTTTAGGTTGGATCTAAGAAAAAAGATTTTTCACCCAGAGGGTGGTCAGGCACTGGAACAGGCTCCCCAGGGAGGTGGTCACAGCACCAAGCCCGACAGAGTTCAAGAAGTGTTTGAATGATACTCTCAGGCACGTGGTGTGACTCTTGGGGATGGTCCTGTGCAGGCCTAAGGGGGGGATTCAATGATCCTTGAGGGTCCCTTCCAACTCAGCATATTCTGTGAATATGTGATTCTGTGCTGGCTCTAAGGAAGAGCACAGCAAACGCAACATTGATTTGAGTGCAGTCCTTTCCATACTTACATTAAAGAATGACTTTTAGCAAGAAATATTAATTCTCCAGCATGTATGCAACTGTGTTTTTCTTTAGGAATTGATTTCTGTACAACAACTAGCTACTAACTCTTTTTATATTTTTATATATATGCATATATGTACGTATATATAGATGTATAAAAATTATATTTAGTGGGGTACTGACAAAAGATTGTTTGCATGATGAAAAGATCCTGATCACAGGACTGAGAAGAACAGTCACTGAATCAGGCCCAGGCTAGATGTGAGAGAGCATATACCTAGCTGACGGTATGTCAATTGGCAGGCTGTGAAGGGGGTAGAATGGAGCAGTGAGTCAGCAGTGCAATAAACCCAGGCAAGGGCAAAGACCGGGTACTTGACCTGTGAAGCCCTATTACAAAATATTTGCCATATATTAGCTGTTCATAAATCTAGGCAATTTTTTTAGTACTTCCACCAATTTCTGATTGTTTCAGGCCCTCTTTGTTTAGTGATTAGAATATCTGTATTTATTGCTGGTTTATAAATATATTTGTTAAGTTTACATTTTATTTATTTTAAATAATTCGTTTTTCTCCACCCTGTTGTTTACAAAGAGCAGTTATACCCTCCATCTGTGTGCGCTTTGCTTGGATAAAGCTTCCATTTCCTAAAACAACTGCTTCTTTCCCTTCAGAAACACTCTTTGTTCAAATTTAAATTACTTTTTTCCTTGAACAAGAATGAATACGATCACATTTTTCCATTATAACCTTGTACAACACGATTTTATAATATCAGTCTGTTTCTGCTGGAAATACTTTACTGTGTCCATACCATGGAATTGACCTTATCATGCTCAGAGTCACGTTTCTTGATAGTTACAGTGATGAGATAACACTCCCAGACTGTTGTGCTCCTTTTTTTCCTTTACAAAAGATGATTCTGCATTTAACTTTAGAATTGTAATTCCTGTACAGTAATTCCTGTACTAGAAGCACAGACCTGTACTATGAAACACTGTTTTCTCAACAGCTGGAACTTATCAGCAGCATGGTCTTCCTGTTAAAAAAAAAAAAGTTTCATTTATGTTGATAATTCTTCAATTTTTTTGACACTAGAAAATACCAGTCATCTCCTCTTTATGTCCTATTAATTAATTAAATACTACATTAGAGTCCTGTAGAACTGCAATCACCAGCAATCTTCTCATGTTAGATAGCTCTTTTCTCAGAGTTCAGAACTACACTGTATCTTCTTCTTCTTAAATAATAATTTTTCATCTGAGGCCATGCTGAGTGCTTTCCTTAAATCTAATGGATTAGATTTTATCTAATTTCTCTAGAAAATCAGCTATCCTAACAAATGCTATCTGTCATGTTATTTTACATATCGTTAGTTCACTCATATTTTTCCTGATTGAAATCAGGCCTTGTAGTTGCCAATATCACTTTTCTCTGTCTATTACATAAAGCCAGCACACTTCCGATTCCTGATTTGCATGTTTCTGCCTCTGATTTGACATGAACTGGATTTGTGTATCTGTATCACTTTCTGTTTCTTTAGTGTCATCTCTGTCTTTTTTGAAGAGCCTATCCTGTTCAGTGCAATGTCCAGTCATTCTTACTGTGCTTTTATGTTTTCCTTAGTGTTTACAATCATCCAGTTTCATGCCCTACATCAGAACTTGTGGTTCTTCCTCCAAGTTGTTGCCTGTGTTCTTTGCAATAGATACAACACCTGTTTGTCTCTGACTTGGTGATGAGTTTTGTATTGTCATATACTAATTGTATCAGCTGCCTGACAACTGCTCCCATCTGGCATCTTTTTGGCCCTTGCTCATCTCTGTGCAAAAATCCATGTAGCCAATTAAGAACCTAGACCTTCCACTGATCCTCTGCAAAGCCTTTCGTCTCTGCATGGTCTGTTCAAATGAATACAGTGTTCAGAGAATCTCTCATCCATAATATTTAAAAGTTTCAGAAGTAGATGTGTTTTTCTGATTTCTTCATGGCTTATTTCTGTAATTCTTGTTCTGAAGCTTACCCACAGTTACATGAATTAATGTAAAAATCTAAATAGTATGTCTGGATTTTATTCTTGCATCTTTTTCTCCTACTTCTAATTAATAAAAATAAGAAGTCAGCGCTGGGAACCAACAAAAATCTGCTTTTGACTTATACTCTAGACCTTAAAAATTTCTGGCAAGTAACATATGGGGGAAAAAAATAAGGGGGAAAAAAGATGAGTGTTATCTTTGAGTAGCACATGACATTTCTTTGGCCAAACAAATCTATGCAGATGCTACCAATCCGTTTCTGCTCTAGAAATGCAGGATCATTGTCAAAACACAGTGCCTTTGGCTCAGAAAACACAGGATGCTGCTCAGGAAGGTAAAGTTGATAATAATGGAAAGGGTTGTTGTAGAGAGAAAAGGGAGTATGTGTACACAGAAAGAACATGGCAAGCACACAGAAGAGATAAACGAGACTAGCTCTTTAATTTTTTATGCTTAACACAACCCTGAATTTCTTTGCAAAAAGCTCTTGGGCTTTGCAAGCAATGAAGCAAATTCTGCCCTTAATTGTTTCTCTCCATTCATTTCAATGAGAAGGCAGTGATGGAATTAATTCTACAGAACACTTCATCTGGATCTAGACTTATAAGGAACAGAATTGCAATAATTTGAACTGGGTTACTTTTTTCAAAAATAAAAAGGCTGATGTTATGACCTGTCCCTGAAGGCAAGGGTAACTCAGGTTCTTGTTAGTAAATCTCCTGGGGCAGATTAGAGTTAAATGGCACTAAATGATCAGTGCTAATAAATAAATGTAGGGTTTATTTTAGAAAAAATTTGGTTGCAGTGGAAAGCAGATGTGTAGCCGTTTTAGTTATTTGGTTATTAAGATATCTCTTAAGAAAATAGGTAAGGAAAAAGAGAGGGAAAGAGAGAGAAAGAGAGAGAGAAAGAGAAGGAGAAAGAAAAAGACAAGAAAGAAAGAAAAGAAAGCAAGAAAGCAAGCAAGAAAGAAAAAATAAGGTAGATATCATCATCCATGATCCAGCAATGAGGTTTGATTGTTGCAATTGGTCAAAGTGCTGGTTGCAGTCTTCCACTGGGGGTGGGAAAAAGACTGCAAAACACAAAGTTCAATGGGTTAATATATGTTTAGGTTTAAGTGGGAATGCCGAGGTAACTCCTCTGGGGTGGAGTTTTACACTGACTGATGAAACACTGTGAATTGTTGCAACGCTGTGCATCATGCGCAGTCCTCTGGTGGAAGGTCCCAGAAATGAGTCTGGGGACACTCTGAAGGGTCTTTGATGGTTTATGACCCCTTTTAAGACATGACAGCTGTCTCTCATGTTAGCATAGTTGAGCCAAATTCATCAGAAGGGATGAATAATGTGAACGTACCAATACCTTCCCTGGAGTGTGAGGGGGAAATTTTTGCAGCTGAGCCAGTTGTGTAAGGGAAGACAGTGGCTTGATAAAAAGCACTATACTACCGCACAGGAACCACTTCTTATCGGCTCTTACCTTGTCTGGCTCAAAACCCAGCTTCTTGGTAAACAAAGGTTGATTTGTTGTGGTCATCCTCTGGTGCTCACACCCTCTCCACCTGGGCTGGTGCCATACACATTGTCAGCAAAGCACCCACTGCCTCCGCAAATGGCCAATTGTTTTGAGTCATTAACCATTAACATTACAGTCTCTTACAGCTGACAATAAAATTTTAAAGAATGTTTTAGAGAAAGCAGCCTTCTCTCTCAATGACTAAGTAACAGTACTCGTCTCCATGGGAACTGCAGATCAGCCCCATGTTCCAGGTATCCTGCTGTGTATTTCCCTGCTGCTGTGGGCTATTCCCTATGGTTACTCAGAACAGAAGAGAGTAAAGGTAATGGAGAAATCTCTCCATCTCAAGCTGCACTATCCAAATCACTATCCATAATCATATGAGTTTACAATAGTTCTTTTCACCTGGAGCTTTTTGGTCAGAAGGAGGACAGACTTTTGAGCCATCTGTAGGACTCATGACTCCATGATATTACCAGGGACTCTGGTTAACAGGTTGCCCTCACATTATAGCTTACTCCTTTTCTGAGACAGGAAAAATGTGTTCAGGAACTATATTCCTAGACTATTTCATTCACAAATCTTTACTGTCTTGGACAGAGATTTAAAAGACTACAGTGGCAACATACCAAAGCTACAGCAAAATTTGTAATTCCCTAGTGCCCAGAAAGCAGCTGTGCTCAGAAGCTGTCAGCCAGCAAAACCTTTTTCTTTAGGAAAAACTGCATATTTCCATCAATTTACTCTGCCTTGGACAACTCAAATTAAGGACTCCCTATCATTCTGTTGCCATCTGAATTATGCACCCTCAGATTAAAGCCAACATTGATGTGGCTACACCCAAATAAAGACAAAATGCACTTTCATTTATAATATGAAATATTTATCTTTTGCTTTTATGGCAATGCTTTGCATTTGAGATACGACATGAAGCACCCTGAAAAAGTTAATGGGCTCCAATTAATTATCTTGTGATTCTCCTGGTTCGGTTCCAACCTTTTAATTCTATGAAGCTATCAGTTTCATTGCTTTAGCATTTCTAGCACAACAAGACGTTTCAGGTCATGACTTGGACCCATAGGCATAGAAGGATTGCCCAGCAATTTATTTCCCATCAGATAAACCCCAAAGGGTTCAAATGTGTATCCAAGTGCATCGAAAAATCTTGTGCAGAGACATTTCATTAGAACAGACTTCGAGTTTTTTTCATCCTTGGTTGGCTTTGAAACAGAACAGAAATAGCATCATCCATGACTTTGTTTTCAAGTATGTTTTTTCCCCAATATTTCCATTTGTAGCTTTGAGTAAAACTGGGTAGCAGAAAAATACCAAAATTTATGAGAAAAGAACTTAATTTTCTGGAGACAATCAAACAGTAGAGCTAGTCCAAGCACGGGTCAAAATGTAGCGCCGCTGCTTGATCATTATCTGACTTGACCTATCTTTTCTCTTGACCTATTTTTTCTTGTCCTATTTGTCATGCTGGCTTGTAAATCATGAAGCCAGCAGAGAACTTACTTGTTTTAGTGACAAATGTCAAGTTTCTAAATTAGTTCACCAAATGCATTTATCAAAAATGTTTAATATTGTTCTGCTTCTGCATTTAGCTATTTGAGTTAAATTGATTATTTGTAGATTAAATCAGATCATGCTTTTAATTCCTTCAGTGCTTTGAATAGTCTGAATTTTCTCATGGGTACGTGAATATTTGTGGAGATAAAACACAAAATTCAATAAGAAAAATAGTAACAATAACATTACAGTAGTAATTCTACATCTCAAGTTAACAAGTTGTTCTTGTTTGCACATTCATCCCATTTTTATTTCACAGTAATGGTAGATACTTCAAATGAATGTATTGCTAAAGGATAAATGAAAGAGACCATGGCCATTCCTTTTCATGACATTTTCAACTTGCTCTGTTGAGGTTTTTATTTATTCATCAGAATAATTGCACTTATCCACATTGCTCCTGAAGTTCCATTGGAAAATTGCTGTCTAAACATTTTTAAATAAAATCTCAAAAGTTTATTTAAACTTCTGCCAATTTATGTACTTTTTTTTTATCATCACTAGAAAAACTGCATTTGTCATTACATTCATATATGAATATTACTTGTTACAAAATTCTTTGGATATCGGAAGAAATTCTTCAATCAGTATCTTGAAAGATAAATCAATATTTTTAGATGCATTTCACAAGTCATCAAACTTAGGTAATTTCCTTTAACTTGACAATATTCTCTAAAGTTCTAGGAAAATGTAAACAGAAATGGACTTTATCTCAGTTGTTTTGCAAGTTTTCTGGAAATGGTCTGAGGTACAGTTCGCTTATCTGGCTCCAAGCCAGAGATTGCCTCCTCAAAATTTCATGTCTAACGGAACCTGTTGTGTACAGAAAAGAGAGCTCCAAAGCTGAGGCCCAAGGTGCTTTTACACAAATGTTTCCTTAATGAAAGCTCCAGGAAAATTGACCCATCTCTGCCATAAGCCTTCTCATTTAGGAGCTGACATAATTCATCCTCCTTCTCATCTGCTGCCCCTCATTACCCAGGTGGCCTGATGTGCCACATTACACTGTTGGTAGAAGCATTCCTTTTCAAATCACACTCTCCACATCAGACCTGTTTCTTTTGATTTGCTTTCTGACTTGCTGACATTTGCAGAGATGCGCCAGTGCATCTGAACCCGAAAAACAAGAAGATGGAAAACACATGAAGCTCCTTTTGCCTTTCATCTCTTCAGCCTTTGTAGTGAGATAAGAATTCTATTACATTGGCCTTTCTTTTCTTCTTCTGCCTTTTTTTAAAATTTTTCTTTCATTTACCCTGATCTTATTAAAGTTGCTCATCTCTTTCTTGAGTCCTGCCAGCAGAATTCTTAGTGAGTCTCCTCATGCTGTGACTCTTATGTAAAACATCCTTTAGCACTTTGTTGCTTGAGTTCCTCTGAACTGTATTGCTGTTCCATCAAGATGCACTTGATTGAAGCTGGCGATGCAATTTTAAAACACTGCTAAAAATAATTATTTTAGTCAAACTCAGGTGTGCCTTCAGAGGGTGTTGTGGTCTCCTTACTCCATCTCAGAATTTATGCTTTGTTAGTCTATGATACAGAGATTGTTTTCTGTTCCCTGTGTTGTAATAATGAACTTGCAGTCATATAATGAATTTCTGCCTTTTTCTACTTTGGACTAAAAGTTTCTAAGTAAGTTTGAGGTTATCCTAGAGCTGTGGCTTGAACCTAAAATAAAGTTTTATACTATTAAATCAGATCAGCAGATTTTATATGCAGACAATTGCCAGTCATCTATCTATGCACTAAATATCTGTGTTTATAGATGGTTCTGACTTCTGATGGTTCATCTCTCTAATTTAATCTATTATTGGTATCTGCATAGGTGTAACCACATCTACATGCAGGTCATGCTTGCAGCATTTGTTTCTTTGAGGGAGAAACTCTAAATGGAATAATGCCATTGAGGCAGTTATGATAACAATCCTGATAGACATGTTTATTCTTTCACAAAGAGTCAGGCCAGGGATGGCAGACAAGCTTATGACCTGTGACAGTACTACCTCTCAAAGGTTTTGAGACAGAACAAGTAGTTAAGTGAAATCCAGGGAACAGATCTGCATCTTGTCCTACTCTGTCAGACACAGAATCGCAGAATATTCTGAGCTGGAAGGGACTCACAAAGATCATCAAGTCCAACTCTTAAGTGAACGGCTCATACAGTGATTGAACCCACAACACCCTTGGTGTTATTAGCACAATGCTCTAACCAGCTGAGCTAATCTCAGGATTACACCATTCTTCCGAGAATATCATACTCTGTGTAAAATATCTAGGGCAGTTGCAGCAATTTAAAACCTTCTTTTGTCCATGATAATCAAAGTCAGGAAACTTCTGGTAAGCAAATTTTAATCTGGTTTTCCCCCCTTCTGCTATTATAGAATCCAAAAATTGCCATACATCAGGATTTTAAAGGTAAAAGTAAATGTTATTTGTTGATAGACTGTCAGTTGCATTTGTTGGGGGTTGTGAAATGAGAAACTTATATACTACTTACAGAGGTGTCCCAAGCATTGGTTATGGTTAACTGAATTGCAAATCCCACAGAAACTCATTTTTCAACTTTCAGTGCTTTGGTCTGTATCATGACTTTAAAACCTCCATTGAGAGGTGAAGGAAGTTTTCAGTATATAACTGAGCAAAAATGAAGTTACAATAACTAGTGTTTTCTGAGCAGTTCTGAAAGTCACAAGATTTAAGGGTTACCAGTCTGTTAGATTTCAGCGGGACCAACCAAACTCTTCTGTCACTGTCTGGGCTCCAGATTAGACAGCAAAGAGCCTGACAAGCTGTGCTGGTTTAAAGGTAAACCAGCAGGAGAAATGTACCCAACTCAAAAAGAGATATTACAGGTCAGAGTTACAATTGAATAAAAAGATTACAATAAATACAATGATCCAGAGGAAAAATTGGTTTTAACCCACAAAACCCAGGTGTATAACCCAGCACCCTGGGGCATGAGCAGAATGAGTTTGTTAGCCCCTGTGCTGAGCACCACGTGGTCCTCCTGAGTAGAAAGTAAAAAGAAAAGGAAAACCTGTTGGTGAGGGTGATGGTCGCCATTTGGTCAAGAGTGGCAGTCATAGTCCTGTTGAGGTTTTGGTCCTCCTCTGGATCTGACAAGTGGTATCAGAAGTCACCAAACCCCAAAATTATATATGCTCAGGTTCAGATGGGAATGTCCAGTACCTCCCTGTTCCAGGGAAAATAGGGGTCCGAAAGGGATGTGGAAGCTGAAACTGAGACACCGCAGAAAGTTTAACCCAAACAGCAGTTTTATTACTAAAGGTGGCCAAGTAAACAGGAAAGAAACCCAATAGAGAGAGAGAGGAGAAAATAAGCCCCCAGGTGCAAACACCCAAATTGCCCAGGAATGCCCAGACCTCCCTAGCCGTGGCTGCATCCTCACGGGTCAGCTGGCTCACAGGTGAGGCAGGCATCCCCGCCATAGCCAACGTTGTCCTGTCACATGAAGCAAGCCCCCCCCAAAACATGAACCACCTGCCTTTTATCTACTTGGCCAAAATGACGTTTACATGAGCGACATGGCCAGGGCCGCCCAGGCAAAGGTATTTGGCATGTCCCCTTACATTATATACTAATTAATTTTAGTTTACACAGAAATCTCTCTCTCAAGGCTACAGACTGTCTTTATCAGCCTGTTTTCCATAACTTGGCATGAGAAAACCCAGCTTCTCACAGGTGGCTGGACCAAACACAAACCAAAAATACCCACGTTGAATTCTACCTGAATACATTCCCCCATGGTGATGAGTTTCACAATGGGTGATTTACTCTGTGAGTCATGGGATATGTTGGAATCCTTGATGGCCCATTAGCAGACATGACCCCTCAGGCTGGGTATGAAGGTAGTAGTGACTCCCCGAAGGGGAGTTATCATGGCTGAGTCATTGGTGTGAAGACAGGAAAATTTCCCTATCTCACAGAACTCTTAAACACCCAGTTTGTAGCCTGAGGTGTCAGGTGTGCCCTAGGTAGCTGCTGCAAACAATCTGTTATTAGCAGTTCATGGAAAATGATATAGAGACTGTAGAATACACAGTTTTGCTTAGACTCACACAGTGATAAGCTGGTCCTGTCTGCTGTAACTATGATACAAGCTTAGCTAGTTGAGAAGAGGTCTGTAAAACTGCTGTGTGATCTACTGTATCCAAATGGGTGTAAGAACCAACTCATCAGTTGCTTAGGGCTGCTCATTGTTTGCATATGTGAGCTGGACAGTCCTCTCTGAGCGCTTTTCCTTTGTTTGAGTAGCCACTTGGGTTTTGGGTTCTCTGCTCTTGCTCAGTCCCTTCCCTTTTGGAACCAGACTTCTAACAGCAATCCTGTACTTCCTGCAAAACAGCCTTTGTGGCAGTATTTCACTGATTTTCTAAGGTTTAACAATGCTATTGCCTTGTCTTTCAAGTTCGATTCCACCTAAACTTCTCAGTTCCTGTCTATGATATTTCTTTCAAGATAGCCCCATGCTGTCATGAAGAAAATTTAGAATCTGTATAATGTTGTCAAGACAGTACAGCTTTATTCATTGTTCAAGAGGGACAGAATAAAATTTCAATATTTATGGCATTAGGAAAGATCTAATGTATGAGGTCAAAGACCAGAATTTTAGAATCTCAGATGTTGTGCTTCATCTCCAGTACACTGGAAAGAGCCTTCCATAAAAGAATGAGGTGCTACAGAATTATTGAAATAAACTTCTGCATTCCTCAAGCATAGAAGTGTCCTTAAAAAAGGAGGAAAGATGTGATTCTACTAGAGATGTGCAAATTCATTAATTGAGCCCTTCTCTCCCTTGACTCCTTTCTCCTCTTTGGAAATCCAGGTGGTTTTCCTTCTCTCTTTTAAATTTAACCTTAAAAATCAACAATGCCTGGGTCAGTATACTTGACTGTTCAGTATGTAGCCTCTTAGAACTAAACAAAGGGCAGAAAATGCTAAGCTGCCTGAACAGGAATGCAGAGAAGGAGCTAATTTTAAACTTCTACTGAGCTTTGTCTATCTCTTCTGTGTAGGGTGCCCTTATTTTAAGTAATGGAAAGTCTCTCTTAGTGCACTCTCAGATGTGGAATTTCTCTAATTTGACAGCTACAGTGACAAGGTTCAGATATCCAGCAGCCAGAACACAAGGTATCTAGTTTCTTACCCTCATGTGAACCAGAAGCAGCACAACTCTATTCTTTAATGGCAGTGAGGTCTTCAGGTTTGCATCAAACACAGACCCAGCGTCTGTGTCAAGTCAATGGCAAGTGGGTTAATAGCTCAGCTGGAGCTTAGAGAATGAAGAGAGACTTTTCGCTTCTAGTCTCAGTTCTTTTAGAGCTTTGTGCTTTCAATTAAAAAATGTTGCTTCAGATTCCCTTTTGTGTTTCTTACAGACATTTTGCTAGTCGTTTACACAGTGTTTGCTAGATTTCTGGAAGGTGAGCCCCTGGCTTCCCATAGAAGAGTTTGTCTATATTTTCTGATGACTTTTTTGCTAACCCTTACAGGTGCCTATTACAGTTAGTTTTAGAACCAAGGGAAAAAAATAGTGTGATAAAAGATCCAACTTACATAAATATCACTTTAGCATTGTTCAGTGTTTTTAGAATAGTAGCTTCAGGTGTTTTACAAAAAATATATGAACTCTTCAAAATATCACCTCTAAAATGTTACATGAAAGTTTTTATCTCTGATAGAGGCTAGGGTAGGTAATTTAAAGTGCTTCTCTAAAGCAACACAGCATAAAATCAGGATGTTATGATAGTTTTGAACTATTACGCCTGCTCTTGTATTAAGACTAGAAGGCCTTTCCTCTCTGGAAGTAGAGATGTTTTTGACAATAAATTGGACTGGGAAAAATAATGAAACTACAGTGAAATGATCAGAATGTCTCAGTATCAGTATACAAAGCTGGAGTAAACTGCTGCTCTACTGAAAGCATTTCATTCTGTGAGACTAGGATATTCACCTTCCCATCACTTAAACAATCCCTTTCAAAAGTTAAAGGATTGATTAGATCTTTGAGGACTTGAAATATCCAGGACAAAAATGATTGTCACCCCCTTGTGATACAAACCTCCTGGGGTCAAGATTTTTTCAGACTGATTTTGGATAAGTTACTCAAGTTTTGAGATAACAGTTTGAGATACCAAAAGTGATCTGAAATCCAGGAAGGGAAAAAAAAAAGCTCCACATTTTGTGATCATAAGGCCCTATTCCATTCTCTGAAACTGAAAGATAAAATAGTGGCATGGGTTTCATAAAGATATTTACCTGGTATCTCTTGGACATCAACATAGACTTAATAATTGTAAAAGCATTTTCCTACCAGTTGTTTTATGCAGTATGAAAATGTTGATTATTAAAAGACCATATAATTAACTTCAAATTAATCTTTAAATTACATTCAACTGCAATTAACCTTAACAGAATTAATCAGCTATGGTAATTTTATATAATCTTAGGTGCTTCTGCATTAAAATTAGTGAAGTTGTAGCTTTCATCTATCCCTTTTTTGAAGATGCAGTAGAGATCTAAATGACACAAGATTATATAGCTAATGTGGTGATAGATGAATTACCAACATGATATCTTCATCTTTGATACAAAATATATTTCTGTAGACCCAATGTAATATTAGGGCAACATCAACACTTTTCTCTCCACCCGGAAGCATGTGCTTGCACACTAGTGCAGACAGAGCGTGCCTGCTAATCTCTTTGCCTCCCACCAAAGTCTTGGGTCAGCAGCTGTGGGTAACCAAGCTGAAACATATTGAATCTTATAGGAAATGGTCTTCATGAGAAACATCCTGTTAATAGCACTGTTGGAATGAAAGAGTAGTGTTAGAAACAACCTTCAAACTGGAAGATCTTTGTTTCTTATCCTCTTATCTTTCCTCTTCTGAAACTTAATCAGTGGACCCAGAATCTTAAAGAATGATTTAAAAAAGTTTTTTAAGGGCTATGTGTTGACATGTTTTTTGCATGGTGCCACTACTAATGCTTGTAGTATAGTCCAGAGAAGCACAGTTTACATTCAGGAAAACCATTTTAGTATATGGGCTTCTTCAAGATTCTTCAAGGACACCGTAGAAAGTGAAAGGTCAGTTTTTGTGTGTGTGGCATTCACTGTCCTGCTGATATTTCTGAAGAGTCCTCAACTTTCATGTGGATGACAAATAAAGAATAAAAAGTCAGGTAAAACCACACTTCAACTTACACTGAACCCTTTACAGCAAGAAGGATGCAAGTGGGAAATTGCAGTGTTTGGGTATAGACAAGTTCTTGGGCTGGAATAACTACTGGCTACCTTTATTCAAGGTAGATTGCAATGTTATAGTCTAGTCTATAATATTTATGAAGCATTTTTTAAGATGAATAACAGAATACACAGCATTGTATTGCTACAGTGATTGGGACTACTGCTGTGAAATAGTCCAGTATTTTTTAATAAGGGTAGTAACTAGAAAATGATCCATCAGGAATCAGGAATGTAACCAAGCCTGAAAATGAGTAACATGAATGGTGCTCTTTAAAAAAAGAAAAAAAGTCCTCCAAGACAAATAAACACTCACTGCCAAACTCTTATTTTATTAAATTAGCTCCCTTTGCTCTGCACTTGGTGTTTATCTTTTTAAATGTCAGTAGTGTATAGTGTATATTACATCTTTAAAAGTTCCCATTTGTGCCTTCCCTAAAGCTCAGCTGACTTTCAGTTACTGTCAAGCACAATGAAACTGTAGCAAGAATTTTTTGAAGTTAAAGTGCACCATTCCCTTTTCCTCAATCTGCTGCTCTTATCAATACAGTTTATAAAGACATAAATATTGGTAAAATTTGCATTTTATATTTTGTGCCTGTAGTTCTTGCCATGGTGACAGTTCCTTTGTGCTGGATACTAGTGAGGCTGCAGCCCCTCACAAAGAAGGAAAAATAGTTGTATATTCTTTTGCTGTACATGGTTATCAGGGAAAAAAGTGTGCTATAGTGTGGAAAGTGTGAAGATTACTGATATAGTGGAGAAAAAGAAAGATACCCAGGAAAAGGAATATTGAACCAGATTTCCTGCTTGTTATCCTTTACTCAAAGATAAGTTGAATGCTGTTGTTTGGTTTGATTTTGGCCTGGGTTCCATATAGTCTTAGAGGTGAGATAATGCACAGGTTCTGGAGACAAGGACACTTCATATAAATCCTTAATTACTGAAGGCTTACAAGAGCCTTTGCCTGATCTTCTGTCTGCCACCAACATTTTTTGTTACAGTTTTCTGGTAGTATACACTTGGGATAGTAATTCTTTTCCTCTTCTGGCTTTGGCACAAGGGAAACACAACCTGATTGAAAATACAAATTATTTGTTTCTGATATGGCTGTTATCATGTAAAGATTTTTGCTATGTTTTGGCAGCTTTCTGAGGCTGTGAATGCTTTTTCAGTCCTGCCACATCCTACCAACCAGACCACACTGAATGTGGATGCCATATCCTCTACAATTACTCTGCAAAGTGTAAGTTACTTACTTCTGAGGAATAGAATGCTTTCCAATATTTTCGATTCTTTGATAATTTTTGTCGAGTCCCTTTCATATGACTTCAAAGAAACTTTCACAGGCAAAGCTGTTGCCCAGAAACACACCTTCTTGCTTCTGTTGACAAAAGCTTGTCTTGCTCTGATGCAAAGTCATAGTAGCATCACTTAGGACAATTATATCAAAATACTTCTTAGGAGTAATAAGCTAAGTCATAAATGAAGAGGAGATGGTGGGACAAATGCAGCCAAAGGACTTAATTCATGCCAGGTCAGCTTCTGTGATTCATAGCAAAGTGAGTTTTATCACATTTCTATGACACCATTTTGGGAAAGCCTGTCCTAAATCTAAGAGGGCTAAGGACTGCCCAGGCTAAGAGTAACTGAACTGACAAAACCCAAGAAGTCCATTTAAAGTCAAAGACTTAGCTGGAAAGTTTTTCATGTGATAAAGTTGTGTGGCCTTTTCTTGACAAAGACATAAGCAGATCCATAAATGAATGGATCTCTTCAGCTAGTTCTGAGTTGCCTTATTTTCATACATTAAGCTATATGAATCAGTCATTAATTTCTTAGTATTTATCAAAGTTCACATACAAAATGATGAGGCAATTTTCTAGTATGAATCAAACTTTATGGAGAAAATGATGAGGCTTCACAGGAAGCTGCTGACATAAGAGAGGCTGACGGCCCAGGGCTTATAGACAGGAGTAAGTCATTAGCAAAGGTTTTATAAAGCAATATCCTCAGCTAATTAGAGCTCTCCTACTTATATCTGCCTGACAAGAGGAGGAAGCAGGAGTAGAATAAAATAAATAAACACAGGTGAAAAGAGGAAATTAGAAGAGCAATTTTTAAAAGTTGTTTATCAATCCATTAAGTTGTTCATTATCAAACATCACTGACTGCCCTGTGCTAATTGTGTGTGTTGAAGCAACACTAAACATCTTAGATACAGCCATGAATTTTGGGCTTGGGGGAGCTTTCTTGGCTGTGTGAAAAAAAGTGTACATGGAATAGCAGTTAAAATTCCTGGGTCCTGGCTTTGCTTTAGCCTCAATCAGCATCTCAGTTTCCTTTATTTATCTGCACAAGTATTAAGGTCAAATGCCTCCCTGTCCATCTGTCTGTCACTGTGGCCAGTGCCAGAAGTGCCACACAGAACTAGCCCATGTAGGGTATAGTCACATGTGACACCTGCAGGGAGGCATTCAAGCAACAGCCTCATTTTGCTCCTGAGAGCCCTTCTCAGTGAGTGCATTGCCAGCGTATTGCAGTGGTCAAACTCTTTGGGTCTGTCAAGTGCTGTTAGATCTTGGCTGAAAAATGACAATTCCCTTTCTAGTCTGTGAGAGAGCACTTTCTCACTGCAGGCCTTTGATGAAGTGCACTGGCAAAGCGAAGATAGGAGTTGATGCCACCTCTAGGTGAACTCTGAAATCTGCCATTCATCTGTGCTGCACATCACCAGTAAACCTCTTCTCAGGCACTTGATATGTATTGCTGATGTTGCCCTCGGGCCTCATGCTGGAGTAGGTACAGAAATCACCTTACCTTAAAACAGATTATTTCTGTCTTTCCTTATGAAAACCACTCATTAAAATTAATTGTTTCTACTGATTTGAAAATAGATTCTTGACTTTCCTTGCTAAGCAGCTCTTCTACAGCCCAGATGTAAAATCCAGTCATTCAACTAAAATGGCTGGAATTTTTTCTACTGAATGAAGTACAAACGGAAAATATGTTTTATGTTTAGAAATATACAGACGTAGTTTGTATTTTCCATGGTGACTGTCTTGATACTGTTCACAGATACTGTGTGTCTTTTCCCTGTATTTTTGTCATAAATTTGTGAGGAAAGCAATATAAACTCCATGTATGGTTCTAGTCCCTCTGTGTATGATTCTGTACCTTATCAATGAACAAATGCAGAATGAAACCTCGTGGTGGCACTGGTAGTCCCTGTCCTGCACACTTTTCCTGAATACAGAAGATTTCTGCTGGATTAAGCCAAGAATGGTTTTAAATTGCTCTTTGACGTGGATAACAGTGCCTTCTACCCCTCAACAGCCTTCTCTGCTGATCTGCTAAGCTCTATCTGTTTATCTTTAAAAGAGTCCATGACTGGAAGCAGACCTCAGCTTGGCATGTAGTGCCCTGAAGAGTTATGGCAAGGGCTCTTCTATTAGAGAGGGCAAAACAGGACTGCAAGTTTTACAATGAAAAGTGGAGGCCTCATAGGGAAATCAGTGGAACTTTGTTCTTTAAGCAGTCTGTGATATAGTTACCCATCTGAAAAAGTAAGCCCTGTCACAGGGTTGCATAAAGAGTAAATTTAATTTTATCATCATGACCTTGTGTTCTCTAGCTACAGAATTCATTTTCTGTCATATATCCATAGATTTTAGTATCAGATTTTCTTAATGCAGTTGTGTTTCTATTAATTATTAATTGTACATTTGCAAGAGAGCAAAGAATAAATCAATTTAATCAGGTCTGATTTTGCAGAGAGCCTGAAACAGGTTGGAGAGCTGAAAATTGACCCATTTCTTTCAGTAGGAAAGACAGTGCACTTTGTAATTTCTTTTTTTCCACTAGTATGGCATTTTGCCAAGATGTTTCAGAGTTCAGTGCTTTTGCAGTGTGCCTTACCATTTTCTACTTTTTGGAATCCATTGCTTTAATTTCTGTTTTAGTGCCCTGTCTGTGGTTGAACTCTGACCTCACACTTTTTTCAATGGAAGCTGAGTGCAATACAGTGCTGCATCAACCTATAGCCTGCTGAGAGGGGGTAGAAATATGTGTAAAGTCCAAGACTAAGAGAACCAGAACTTCAGTTGGGGATCAATGGTAGTATAATTTCCCAAATCCTGGATTCAGTGCTGAAGATAAGCACCTACAAATTATACACCAATAAATATCATCTGTAGGTGACAATGGATGTCTCTCCTAAATGTGATGGAGGTGTGCCTGAGATAGAGAATAAAATTAATTCAGCAGCAGAATGTAAAGGTTGAAGTAAACGCAGCTTTGTCTCCCATCATGCTAGTGAGTCAAAATGCCACAGCTGGGGTCAGGAACTGAGTACTGTTCAGTGACAGTCTGCAGTGTCATATCTGATTACAGCAAAAGAACACAAAGCCCTCATTTTGTATAAAAAAAAATATATATACAGGTATATCTATGGATATTCTTCTCCTTTTTATTACAAAAAAAATAAAATTAAAATCAGCTACCGATGGTTTCTCTCTTCTTCTAGGTTCACTAAATATCATGATAGTCCAGCAGACTTACCTTGACTATTAAATTTGATTTCCTTTCAGTAATTTAAAATTAACTAGGGGAGAATTAAAGCAAAATATTAGCATAAGTGGTTCAGTGGCCTCTTGCTATGTTCACCCTTACCCCTTCTCCTTTTCCATTCACTCATGGGGTTTTTTCCTCTCTTTTCAGTGAACCACTCTGGCTTCAGAAATGATTTTCCTTACAGTTATCTTTTTCTGTGCATACGTATGAATGTTTTTCTTTCCTAATGCAAACAACACTGAAGCAAGCAGAGAACATGCATTTAAGGCTAGAGAGTGTCTGAAAATACCTAAGATAAAAAATTAAATCTGTCTGAGGGTCTTAGTCCTGACCTCTTCAAGCCAAAACAGCTTGCACTCCCCTTTGTGAAAGGAGTAAGTATTTAGAGTAGCATGCATGCAATTCCATATTCTATTTGCAGGAAGAACATTAGTAATGTCTTAAAGTCCTGACATTCATTTGCCTATTTTATTCTCTCCAGCTAAACAGGGAGGCAAGTATTAAAATCCCATTTCCCTATCTGTGTCTTTTAGTTACATTAGTCTGCTTATCATCACCTTTTTCTAAAAAGATGTGTATATCTGTTCCTCCATTCCCTTAAATCCAGGCTCTTCCTGCAAGGTAAGATGTGGATATAGTGATTCAGCTATTGTCATTGTGTGAGCCTTTGCACATCATTGCCAGGAGAGATGCAGGAGAGAGTCCTGTGGCGTTAGTACACAGACATATTAGATCTCATGATTCAGTATGAGACCCTTTAGGTTGACCCTTTATGTTTTGCACTCGTGCTCTCTTGACATGGTGCTTGCATTTTCAGTGTCTGTATCAGAGGACTTTGGATTTTCCCTTACACTCTGAGAACGCAATGACAAGGTATGGCTGTCCAGCCTTGCCTGGGAACTAAAATTCATACTGGAGATAGCACCGCGTAAAGTATCCTGGGAAGGTGCTCTCCCTCCCCTGTGATCCCTGAGGAGGTACAGGCTCACAATGCAAGTGTTACCGACCTGTATTCATACTTCTGGTAGGGATTGGCATAATGGCCCCTGAGAAAGCATTCATGACTACATTCTGGAAAGCTTCTGGAGATTCAGTTAGGAATGTGGATGTCTTATACTAAAATGTTGTGTAAAATACAGAGCCTTGGGTAGGCTTTGCAGAACTGCCTTTTGTTATTTGAATTTATTGAATGGTGACACCTCTTGTATTCTTACTAGATACTGAGGGAAGGAAAGCATATACCCATTTCTCCATCAACCTACTTTGTTTGCTGTATTTTTTTTCCATTATAACTGGCTACATCATGTTTTAGTAGATGGTCCAGCCAGAATAGTTTTTCTGCTAGGGTTAGAAGATTCATGAAGAAGAATATATAAAAAATCATGACTTTTAAAACATATTGTAATGCACCATCTTCATGAAACCTTGACACAATTAACTCTGTGTGAAAACTGACTTGCTTATTGAACTGCCCCTGTGCCTGCCTTTGTGGTTTGTACAGAGTTGTTTTCCCATCCTTGGAAAAATGGAAAGAGTAAAAATTCTGGGTATAAGTCCATTAAGCAACTTGATTGCTCTTGTTGTCAGTAATAATAACATTATGTTGGCACTGGACTACACAGAGGAAAGTCAGGTGATTCTATGTGCAAGAAAACCACGTGTCTGTTCAGCCTTTTCCTGGACAAAGAAATATTAGACTTGGACAATTCTTTCCTCCATTGCCTGTAGTAAATTTCTGCTCTTCCTCTGTAGAACTCTGCAACAGTTAGCACATACTTTATCCATGTTTTGCAATTAATATTGGAGGATATTCAAACGAATTTAATGCTCCTGAAAATTGAGGGAGACAAATGTTCAGAGACAATCAGGCTTATTATGTAACCATATGTACACAATTCCTAAAGATGTGTTCTTAGCACAAAGCTGTAGTTACTTGCCTTATTCCTATCCAACACTAATTTCTGTCCTTTTTATTTTTTTCCATTATGTTGACCCAAGTTTTTACATGGTGTCTATCCCTGAAGTGCTTGAATATGAATGTAAGATGCCTGTACTGGCCAGATCTGGGTGCTTGGGGTGATTATAAGAACTGGGTTAAGCCTGTAGCAAAAACTCCCTGGTGCTCTCTTCCAGCATCTAACAATATGTGGCTCATCATCTGGAAGTAGTATCTTTGTACTTATTAAATCATGATAGATTTTTGTTCTGGGATTCAGTCCAATTAATGGTCTTCTGAATCCCTGTAAACACATAGCAGCTGTCATGTCCTTTGACAGTGAGTTCAACAGCTTAACTATGTGAGGAGAAATCTACTGTTTCTTTGCATCTGCAGCCAACTGTTTCTCCTTGATTTCGCTGGTTCTTCTATTAGAGAAGTGAGAAAAATTCTTCCACATTCATCATCTTCAGGCCTATGAGCCTAATACTACCAATACATCTTCTTTCTGACCTGTACCTTTCCTGTTACATGAGTTTTGGGTGATGACAGGTCTGTACTACCTATGTTGGGTTCTCCTCTTCAGTGGGCATTTCAACAGAGTTGTGCCTATAAGTGATAGAGGAATCAATGCTAATGCAAAGCATCTTCTATATAAGGATGCTGATTCCTAGTTTAAAATGTATCCCTTATATATGAGGACCAAACTCGTCTGAAGTGTAGAGTGCAAATCTTGCCCAGATGTGCAATGGTATTTTAATCTGTGCTTGGAAGTGATATGTGAGACCATTTTCCTTGTGACTTACAGATAAGTCACTTAAATGACAAGTTTAATCTTGAGTTTGTTTTTTTTTTTGCATGATGCTGTTTAAATAATGAAACTGACTTAATAGGAGATGTATTTAGTATACTGAATTTCAAAGGAGGATTGCAATACTGTAGATTGGGTTTTATTTCAGTTAAAACAATACTAGTTCAGTTTCTGAGCTGTGTCATAGTATGGAGATGAGAATTCTATTTAATATTGCAGTGAATATTGAAAGATGATTGATGGCGTTAATTTTTCTTCTGATTCACTGCATGCCAACGCTATTAATTGCTAGTTGTTTTAAGATACACAGCTGTAGGGAGATGCTCCCCCTTTTCACCCCCCCCATCTCACTGCTCCCGAGATGCCCCAGAGAGACACACGGAGACCATAGGAGGAGACGCAGAAAGAGAGTTTATTAACATAGCTGGGGTGTATATGTAGGTTTTAGGGGATCCAAATTACTACCAATAGAAATCAAGGGATAAATGACCAATGGGAAAGGGTTAACTAAGAACCAATAGAGAAACTAAACTAGACACCTCCAAGGATGAATTCCTTGGTGCTTAGCTACAGAGATAAGGGGAGTTTCAGGAGGTCTTGGGAAGAAGAAGGATAACTCAGTAAAAAAGACAGGAAAGCATTTTACAACACCGTAAAAGCTTCAGGTTTTAAAGCACCCTGGTTGTTTTCTTCACTTTCCTCAGAAACCCATTTCTGACAGGATTTTTCCCATTTCTGATACTGCACGTTCTCTGCCACACACCTCTACCTACTTGAAATTAGGGTGGGGGTATGGTTATCCTAAAGTGATGGGTAGCGAGTGCTGTGAAAGTGAGCATGAGTCTTTAATTTAATAGATCAAATAAGAGATTAGATGTTGCTTTCTAAACTGCAGCATTTTACACTTGGTGTCCAGCTGTTCCCATGTCCTGACTCAGAAAGCTTCTTTATCCTGATGCCTTCCAATTTACTAGACAATAAGTAACAGGTTTAAGAAGCAAAGTGTATCAGGACTTGATTATTCAACCCGCAGCTTCCACTTGCAATGTATTTCATTGCCTTTAGACTGACTCTGCTCTTCACAGCTAAGGGCTGGCAGGGGCTTACGTTGTTCTTCTTCCTGTTTCAAGCATAGCACCTGGTCTCCTTAGTGGGCTATCACTCAGACTCCCTAAAGAGATCAAGCTATGCATTTGTATGTCTGATGGCCAAAGACAGATTGCCCTCTAAGTGAAGGAAAGGGCTTTGATTGCCTGCTGCCTTTCTTGTAGCTGCTTAGCGTCAGACAAATTGGTCACAAAATTCCACCAAACTAGAAAGTTGGAGCACAATTCTATGTTTTACTCTATTGCTAACAATGATAATAGTACATGATAACAATAATATTCTGCACATAATAAAGCAGAACACTGGCATTGATTCACATATGGTGTAGGTTTTATTTTCTGTGCTTTTTGCACTGGAGCAAACAACAGGGGCAGAACATGTTACAGAATTAGGTCAAGGATAATTCTGAGGTTACCTTTGCTCCCATTTTAAAACATGGTTCATTAGCAGTATGTATTCCATTGCTGAGGGTGGTGAATTCTATGTTTGTCCTATGACAGAAGATGTGAAGCCAAGAGTTAAACTCTATGCAGATTAAGAAAGAATGCAAATAAGGACAGAAGAATCTTTTAATGAAATAATCTTTCAGATGGGTCTGTCAGTGTTTATCTTAAAATACTAAATTGATGTGTCCTTTCAAAAAGTTTTTTCTTACTACTGATCTTTCAAATTATAAAACAGAAAATGTTGCATTTTGCCAGTTCTTCTAATTTGAATGACAAAGGGAGACGCTAAGGGAATTCAACCCTCTGTCCCCATCAGTGTAGTTCCTGAATGGTTAGGTGTGTATTTAAACAACCCAGGGTAAGCGTGATTCAGTGTAGAGGTGATCATAAGTGTGTCTTCTTCCGAAAGTGCAAAGAAAATCATAAAAGCCCAAACACATAATCTGTGTTAAAGTTGAAGACACATTTCTCAGATTCTGTGTCCTTAATACTGTCCATATTTCCACTGGTGAAAACAGCATATGGGTAGAAGTTCTCATCTGTCTCCTGTGCTCCAGCCATCCTGGTTTACAATGCGCAGGCACACAGGCCATGTATTGCCTTGATAGACTGACTCCTCATTACAAGAGCAATGAGTCCAGAGTCTAGTGTAGGCACTGTGGCCGTTTTTCAGGAAAACCAGCAGATTGCTGCAATAGGTAAAGAGCATACACTAGAGCAGGAGTCTAATGTTCAAAGGGGTAACACTGACAGAAGTTTTTGCTTACTGTTGCTCAGGCCAGGCAATGAAAAGAAAATTAAATATTACATTTTTCTCTTTTTCTTTTTCTATCATCCTTTTCTTTGCACACCAAAACTAAAAGAAAATACTTTGTCAATTACCAAAGACATTTAAACTCTGGTTATAGAAACAAGAAGTAAATGTATAATTTCAGAATTGTCTTTTGCTGTCTTTGTTTCTTTAAGAGACAGATTGCTAAGTTACTGTATCAACTTAGGACACTAAGGGTTGCTTTTGTACTTTTGCATCCCAGATAGAGACATTGAAGTCATCAGACTGGACTGCAGTGCCATTGCTGTCCTGACAACACCTTGCCTTTACACTTCTTAAGTGGCTCTAGGCAGGAGATCTTTTTGCATCCCTCCCTGTGTGAGGAAGAATCCCAGGGACTGGGATGAGAATAGCTGTCCAAGGGCAGTGAGGGATATACAGGATGTGATGCTCAAAAAAGTTTTCACAAGTGCTATCTGCCTTCTCCTGTGCTAGCTACTTGGCCTTTTGAAGCTCTAGAATTTGGAGGCTGAGGAGGATGGGGCAAGAGCAAATGTATGGAGTTGGCACCAAGAAGTCAATTTGAGCACCTAAGACTGGAAATTTAAATGCAGTTTTAGGTTCTCTAAATGTAGCTCTTCTAATAAGAAACCATTTGATTTTTGAAATCACTGTGGGTTTTTTCACATTCTTTCCTATTCAGCAGTATTTAGAATAGGCTTTGCATTCAATGAAGAGATTTCGTTCTGAAAAAGTAGGCTCTAAGTATCTTTTTTGTGTTCTCCTCTTTGAAGAATAGCTACATGTCAGCCAAAAAGAAGGCTTCAGGGAGACCTTCTAGCAGACTTCCAGTACCTAAAGGGATCTTACAAGAAAGCTGGAGAGGCAGTTTATACAAGGGCATTTAGTGACAGGACAGAGGTGAATGTCTTGAAACTGAAACACTAGGTTTAAATCAGACATTAGGAAGAAATTCTTTACTGTGAGGGTGGTGAGGTCTGGATGCCCCATCCCTGGAAGTGTTAAAGGCCAGGTTGGATGGGGCTTTAAGCAACCTGATCTAGTGAAAGGTATCTCTGCCCATGTCAGGGAGGTTGGAATCAGATGATCTTTAAGGTCCCTTCCATTTCAAACCATTGTATGAGTTTATGATATGTGAGTTGCATATCAGATTGTGGTGCAACTGCCAGGAAATAAGATGATACTTCTGTGTATTGAACAGACAGATTACTGTTTCCTTGCCTCAACACCACATCCTCAAACACACTGCACTCATCCGTTACTATCATCCAAACCTTTGCACTTTGGTAGAAATAACATATGACACAAGATGTGATGTATAGTTTACTTTATGTGCAGTAAGTATTTAGCTTGGCCAGTGTTTTTTATGACAGAACATAAACGAATTGTAACTTCCCACCTGTCCAGTGCTGTTGTTGCATGCAAGATGGTGTATGGTTCTTTCAAATGGAAAGTACATACCTTGCCTAAACAGGAGCTGACTTGCAGAATCCTCACCTCAAAGTCAATGGATCAGTGAGGAAGCAGGCTCATTCAACTGCTAGGTAACATCCTGGCTGGACTATACAGAGCACTTCCCTTGGGACAGAGTGTGCAACTGTGAAGTGTGGTTGTTGTTTTGTCAGCAGTGCATGTCCATCTGCTGTATTTCCTGCCCTACTCAGAAGCTGAGTAGAGTGGCTTATTTTATCCTTCTCCATGGAACCACAAATTTATTGCTTGGCAGTATGTGATACCTTTTACCCTGTCCTGCTGTTGGGAACTGAGAAAAGGTACTGTGCTGGTTTTGGCTGAGGTAGAGTTAATTTTGTTTGGTTAGTATGGGGCTGCATTTTGGATTTGTGCTAGACACAGTTTTGATAATATAGAGATGTTTTTGTTATTGCTGAGCAGGGCTTACACAGAGCCAAGGCCTTTTCTGCTTCTTGTACCACCCCACCAACAAGGGCACTGAAGGTGCGTGGGAAGCTGGGAGAAGACACAGCCAAGACAAGTGATTACAACTGACCAGAGGGATATTCTGTGCCATATGGCATCATGTTCAGTATATAAAGTGGGGGGAGAAGGAGCAGAGGTGGGGTGTTTGGGGTGATGACATTTGTCTTCCCAAGTAACTGTTACATGTGAGGGTGCCCTGCTGTCCTGGAGATGGCTGAGCACCTGCCCGCCCATGGGAATCAGTGAATTAATTCCTTGTTTTGCTTTGCCTGTGTGTGTGGCTTTTGCTTTCCCTATTAAACTGTTTTTATCTTAAGCCATGAGTTTTCTGGCTTTTATAGTTCCAATTCTCTCCCTGATCCTGCTGGTGGGGGAGTGAATGAGCAGCTTCGTGGGCTTGGCTGCTGGCTGGAGTTAAAGGTACTCTCCAGAAAATGAGGTCTATAATCTCCAGGAAAATAAGACTACTGGTCTTCTAAAAGAGGATATTTTCACCAAACATGGCAAGGAACTCGAGTCGCATGCCTTAGGTTGGAGTCTATTTTTTTCACAAGTCATGGGCTTACAGCAGGGAGTTGGATCCTCAGCTGCCTAGATAGATGACTGCCTTGGTGGCAAATGTGAGAATTTATACTATGATGAGGAACCATGTTTGTAACAACTTCTGCCTGTTTAAAGCGTAGTCATATATGTCATCCCTTCAGCAGAAGGTTCAATAGATGTGGTAGAACTTTCTAAGTAATCCTGAATCTCACTAGTAATACTAAATAAAGTCTCAAAGAGGTATGTGTAGCTGGTCTCAGGTCACTATTTGGGTAATATAAACTGGGCAGATAATATGGGACAACAAATACATTCCTGTTCTATCCAAAGTAACACAGGTAATGGACATGAAGCTCCATTACCTGAACAACCCAGTTTCAACTCCTCCTTTCTTGAGATTTTTCTTCACACATAAAACATTTTTTTCAGCACTAAATTTTGTCTTGTTGTTCTAGGCTTGGGAATACAGTTGAATCAGCATGTTTGCCCTCTGATCTACAGAAGGAACATGCTATTGCTCTCCAGTGACCAGCTACGAGAGTTACAGCTTCAGTGATACCGGGCAGCTTCTCCAAAGTGTGAGGTTTTAAACATGTTGTCAGTTGTTAATGACTGTAGGTCACTATTACACTGGCCAGGATGAGAAATATTGACCTAAAGAAGACAAACCTAATGTAATGTATTTTACCATGGCCATGGGCCATCCAGAGCTTCTTTTCAAATTATGTAAGGGAATTATCTGCAGTGTTATTATATAACTATATTAGTGGAGATAATGAGATGTAATAAGTCTTGGGTTTTGCTACCTATTTTCAATAGTGCAGTTCTGTTGTCTTTGATATACTGTTATGGGAGACCAATGATTAACAGGCAGACCAAACGGGGATGGCTAAAGCTTGCCTTCCTGTGAAGGCCAGGAGGTCTAGCCAGCCAACCATTAGAAGCTCATTACTGCAGCAATGAAAGGATTGATCCCTTAGTATAGCTCCCTCAGAACTTTAACAATTAGCCCACGCACAATTATATGCTGGCAGTATAAAGAGGCTGCTGATAAATCACGTTTTATTTCTGAAGGCAAGAGAGAAGAAAGTTATTAATACACAGCAGCATATGGAATTAATATAAATTGGGAACTAATAAAACAAGCTGCTTGCAGCAGTGCTGCCATTGCAAAATTTTGAATAACTTGACAGTAACTGCCAACTCATTGCATCTGAGCAGGGACCAGATTCTTCCCATTCAGGTGATTTGGTTCAGAGCAAACATACATCTTAGGCAGACTACAGAGGGCAACAAAATTGGCTGGCAAAAATGAAGATAGAGCAGCTCAAAGCAGTGGCCTGAGAAACAAATACTTTGTTGTAGAGTACTAATCACTCTATTATATTAGATGCAAACACAGAACCGAAATGTAGTTCCTACTCCCCAGTGTTAAGAGTTTATAGTTTTCTAGATAGCAATGTATGACATGGTATATAGCAGATCTGGTAAAAAACAGGTTGTGAGGAAGAAACATACAGAGCGGTGAGATGTTCATTGTCTGACTTCTGTCTTTCCATGTCCCGGGAGCACATCTGCACTGAGACATGGAGATCAGGGCTTTCTAGCTGAGTGCTGTTAATTACCTGACTGCTTCTCTGGACTCAGTCTTAAGAATTCTAGTTAAAATACAGGCTAGAGTTGTTTGCTCATCCCCAGAGTAGTCTTGCAAGATAAACAGTGCTTATGTGCTGGAAATAAAGTGCAGTAGCAAATTGATACACACACACATCATCTCCAAGAAAGGGCTTTAGTGGCCCCTGGCCACCTTGCACAATTCTCGCACATTCTTCCTCTGCATCGTCTTTGCAATAGAGTGATTGTCTTTTCTGGAGCTCTCCTCAGTGCATTTCACAGAACCCCACAGGACACACCATAAGGCTGTTTAGAAATCAGCCCAGGGAAATTCTGTCTGTTAATGTAGTTTTTGAGCTTCCGGTAATTTCAAACATTTTACCTTGAACAGAACATCAGGAGGACATTATATTGATTTTGCTTTCTGTTAGGTTTGCAGGCCTGCCTGTGTGGTACCTGGTGAACTAGCACAGGAGCATGGCAGGGTGTGTGTTATGCGTCTATCCACTCAGTGGGTTTAAGGGAAGGTGCTTTGAATTACTCTGGGTGGTGTCTGGGAGAAAAAACAAAATTCTTAGGATGTTCATTATTGAATTTTTACTTGCAAACTTTAGACCATTAAAGTAGAATAAGATCCTTGGCAAATTTTAAGAGAACACCCAAAGTAAGGCACTTCACAAACTTAGTAAACTTTAAGAAATTATGAGAAGAAAGAGAAAGAAAGAGGAAAAAAAAGGATAAAGGTTCATAATCACCCCCTTTAGATGCAGCAATGAGACTTGGTTCTGCAGTTTTGATGTACATTGGTCAAAATGATGGTTGCTGACTTGATCCATCAGGGTTGGTGTGATCGGTTGAAATTGGCCAAATGCCAATTTCCCAAAGGGCCCGGGACAGAGGCCCCAAGACCCCTCCCAACCACGACGGCGGGGGGGAAGAGAGGGAGAGAAAAACCCACGGACCCAAACTTCAGTAGGACTAAAGCAGTTTATATATATATAGAGAGAGAGAGAGGGAAGAAAAAGAAAAACAACAAGTTTTCACTTTCCTCTTATCCAAAAAATTGTTGTTTCCCGAAATCTCAGGACCCCTTCCTTCCGACTGGGTAATCAGCAGGTCGGTGCCTCGGCCCACTCCCAGCGCAGAGCGACCGCAGGGAGTTCCTCTGCCCTCCAGCCCTCCCGGAAGAAGGATGCCCCACTGACTTCCAACTCCCCTCTTTATATCTTTGCTTACGTAAAGAAATGAGATGGAATACTTCCTTAGTTATGACCTTAGTTACCAGAAGATAAACTAAAACCACTGCAGGTGGGGGAAGAAACCCACAAAATAAAACGTCCACTGGGTTAATATTATGCTCAGGCTTGGTGGAAACATGCAGGTACATCCCCTAGGACAGAGAGTTTTACGGTGGATGATTAAATACTGTGAGTCATGAGACACTTCGGAAGTCTTTGGTGATCTAAGACGTTATATCAGCATAGTTGATTTAAGGCCCATCATCAGGGATGAATACCTTCAGGCTACCTGTGAATGTCCCTGTACTTCCCCTGAGGGGAGTTTTCACAGCTGAGCCACTTGTGTTAGTACTTCAGCATGATACAAAGCACTGTCACTATTCCACCTCACAGGATTTGCCGCTTACCAACCTCTTCCCTTACCTTTTTCTTCATCACCCCGTTTGTAGCCTCCAGTGGTGGTTGTGCACTCCCTCTGCACATTGTCAGCAAAGCACCCTGCTGACTGTTTGGGCCATTAACAGTCCAGTCTCACAATGTGGGATATTGTCCCTTTGAGTAAGTATACTCACAGCATCTTGGTACAATGGTTCAGGGGTCATGGATGTCAGTGTGACCTCCCAGGCACCCTCAGCTTTAAGATGATAAATTAGTAATAATATCCCTTGGTGCTAACTCTATTAGAGTAGGGAAGATTTTGGCAAAACACTTGTTCCAGGGTCCAGAAATATCGCTGACTAGAGTCCTAATTCTTTGATAACCCAACTGCCACTAGATATGCCATCTTGCACTCCAGATATTACAGTCTATTTAGGATAAATGAAATATAACTTTGTGGGATGCAACATAGAGAAAAATGTCAGCAATTCATTTCCTGGATATTTTTGCAGAACTGTTTTTAAGCAACTGTAAAGAGCTGATTGAATAAACTCTCTGATTTCTTTTTCTTCTTCCCCATTGATCTGTATTTATATTCCCTTTTGGATCTTGCACAGGGTTGCTAAAATAAAAGGGCATTGATCGTTGTCCTTATTTAATTGCATAACTGTGTGTATTCCTCTGCTCTCTGTATAATTATCTTACTGGAAACCCTGTTATTATATCCGAATTCTTGAAATTTACAAACCTCAAAAGAACTGACAGCAAAGTCTGTCAAGTCATCATTTTGTTTTGTCATTTCTTAAATATATATATATATTCACTAGAATTTTTTAAGACAACTACTTGATTTGCATCATAAATGCAAAATTATTGTAGCACAGTTTTCTAAAATAATTTCTTTCCTGCTTTTGTAACCAACTTCAGTGACAGTAGGGATTTTAAGAAGTTAGAAGGATCTTAGTTTTCAATGCAACAAAGGTAACGACACTTAAGCCATGGGCATTTGAGAAGAAAACTATTTGTTGCCTCACATTAGTGGTTGATCTATAAAAGAAAAAGTTTATGAATTTAGATGAGCTCATAGCTCTAAAGAAAGTAGTCAATAGCTGCTGTCGGCCTCCCTAACCATGAGGGTCTCTACAAGTTTAGCAGGAGAGCATATCCTCTCCTCTTGCCTCAAAACAGCAACTCCACTGTGCATAGATTCAAGAGTTCAGCTACTGTTGCTGTGGCAATGTGTGCATCCACTCTTAGCAACCGCTTTCTTTATTTCTCCTTTCATGACCTGACTTCCTCTTGAGCGATGAATTGCATACTTTAAAGACACAATTTGAAAGCTACAAATATCTGAATCACGAGAGAGTATTTAGGAAAGTATTGTTATGTTCTTGCCTGTTTTTATACTTTTTTATTTGCATTTACACTATCCCCAGGGACATAATATTGAGTTAGACTAACCTTTTGTCTGATGACTGTTTTGTTTCTGTGCATCTTCTTCAGAACATATATCCAATTATAGAAGGTAGCAATGCTCCAGGGATTTCCACAAAGGATTGCTTTTCTTCACATTGGCTCTTCCTGAACATTCACTGCTGTGTGAAGGGTCTCTTGTGCTACTCTTGCTGTCTGCACCATAGCAGGCAATACTGCATCTTTTTATAAAAGATCTTACACTCAAAGGTACAAGGCATGAGGTCTCTGGATGCCCTTTGAGGGCAGGATGTGAAAGAAGAAAAAGGAATTATGCATTTGTTTCCCTTCCACGCAGCTCACGTACACAGAGACTGTCAGAGTCTGGATTTATGTTGTAGGCATCACTTGACATTTTTAGGTGACACTTCCAGAGAAAGTGTTTATGTGCACAACACTTAGGTAGTCTCTGAATGCTGAACATGCATCTACAAACCTCGGGATCCATAAAGATCATTCTCCAGAAAACAGCTTTGTTTCAGGCCACATGCAGTGTGGTATTTAGTAGTTATACAGGCTTAGCAAAGTGTTTCACAAAGACACATTGTCATTTCTCATCACAGGCATGCCCTGCTCTTGGAACTGGAAAGAATGTTTCTCAAAAGAAGTAGCAGGTGAGAAGTCCTGACTTAGCTGTGGTACTGATTAGTTCCTCAGGGTAGAAACTGAAGGTGGGTCTAGTTCAGAACCTATCAGTCATGGTGGAGACCAGAATAGTGTCAAGAGACTAACAGATAAAAATCAGATAAAAAACTGACCCATAGTATTTGCCAGGCTACAAACTGACTGATCAAACTCACTATATTGTACTGTACATACAGGCATGAATTTAGCAGCAAATTCAGTGTTAAGAAGTACTGCAAGTACTGGGGACAGCTGAGTTACAGTGCCATGGGAGCTATAACCATGACTGTCTTGGCTTTGTGTTTTCATTCCTTTACTTAACACATCCTTTTTGGGAGAAGAGCCATTTCAAAACCTGAAAAAGATCTTTTTGCAAGAAAACTACAGGTGAAAGTGAGCTGCTGTAACTTGAGAAGCTCCAGAGAACAGGGAGTCCTTTACCTAAGCCCAAGGAAAATTCCCTGTGCATCTGGGCACGTGTTTCTGCCTTCATGAGCCTAAAGACTGCATAGTTATCCAGGTTAAAGAAAATGCCAAGGTAGTCCTTTTTATTAGCAATGAAACAAGATACTAAACCCCCCATAATCCAAATTATTTTCCCCATACCTCTATGACCAGAGATCCTGGCACAATTGTGTAATTGCTTAAACTTTACCCACCAGAGTAATCCCTGATGATATGCAAACCTTCCAATGTCTCCTGCCAAATGGTCTGCCTAAAGCAAAAGTGATGTTGTTAACATAAAAATACCCAATTTTCACCAAAGCATGTGTCACTTTCATCCTTTTTTCAAGTAATGGTCATTGGTGTGCATATTTTCATAAGTTTCACCAGTTTATCAATTTTGTGCTCTTGACAGCCCATTAACACTCCTCCTGGTGCTTTCCTTTCTCTCATCTCACCAAAACTGAACTTCATACAGTGTCTTTTTAGCACATTATTTAAGCAATTTGCTTAATAGCTTCTACAAAGATGCCTTGCAAGTTTCTCCTTTGGTTCTGGCTGAAGGACACTGTGTTAGAACAGGAAGGGACAGGTAGAATGCCAGGCCAGGCCAGGCCAGGCATTCTCCCTGTTCCCATTGATGGGGTCCACAGTGCTGACAAACTTTTGTAGGGTTCAGTAAGTGCCTGAGTGGTCTGGTAACTGATTTCCAGGATGAATGTGGGTTTAGGCACTATACCAGCATCAGCTTAATGTTTAAGAGCTCTGAGCAAAAAAACCCAACCAACCAAACAAAAACCCAGGTAATATCCAACTAAAATCACCTTTTGTGGATTTCAGTTTGAGACAACTGTGTCCAGTTGTCCTAAATTTTCAGAGGACAAAAGTTAAGCCAGATTTCAACAGCCTTTCTAAAGCAACTTTCTGGGCTTGTGCCAGAACCTCACTGTTGGAACTGAGGTCACAGCTCTCTTATGGGTCAAGGTCACTGAGTAATGTTCTTTCACATCCAAGTCAGAAACCTCCTAGGTTTTGTTTTGGATTAGCATTTGTTCTTTTTCATGTTAGTCCAATCACAATACCTTTTCCCTTAAGTACCACTACCAGCAAATACTTTGCCCAGTATATTTCCTTTACAGTAACTTTTTTGTTGCTGGTCAGGCCTGGCTGTGTAAGTATTTTTTTCCTTGGACTGAGGCAGGAGTGCTCAGAAAGCACTGTGCTTGCCTGGCAAAATGTGTGCTGGGTCTCTGCCTTTCCTTCCAGCTAGAGCTGTGGTGCCATCAATATGCTAATTCAAGGCAGCTGAGAGCAGAACTCCCTACCTGCAGCTTTTTAAACTCAAACATTTTATAATCAGTTTCCTAATTGGGACCTAGGGGACGCCATTATGCTTTAATAATACATTGGATGAAATCTATCTTTTAAAAAATCCTTAATTATGGGGTGCATTTTAAATGAATTTGATCATGGTGAATATCTACATTTTTTGGAGGGAGAGAGGGAGCTGGGTCTTCTTTTGTAAGATCGGCACACAGAAATGATCTGGACTCAGACATAAAACACTCCATATGGACAGTGCATTTAAGGTGTTGCCACTATATTGATCCAGTCCCTATGCAATTATTTTTTTTATTCGGTTGTTTTCTTTGTCTTTGTTTTATTGGCAACCACAGTGATTGTTATGTGTCAGTGTAGTTGGATTGATCTGTGTCCCAGACAGCCGACAATATAGACCCATAATTTGTGTGATATATATTCCAAAGGCACTACTGGAGAATAAATCTGTTCATCACAATGCTTTTGTAAGCAATTTCTTCCTAACCTCATCACATGATTGGCACCATACTGTCCCTGAGCTTGAGGATGAAGTTACTACTATATAAGATTTTTATCACATAAAATAATAAGACACCTTTTTGGCACACGGGCAGGAAAATTAGAAGTATACCTAAATATGCTGATATACTGACTGTCCATTTTGTAAATCATCATTTGTTGTTTCTCAGCTTATAAGGTGAAGACAGTTTCATAACACACTAACTATGAATTTACTGGTCTGTAAATTAGCATGCAATTTCTAAGATACTGATTAAACTCCAAGCCAACATACCTTTTCTTTTTTTTTTTTGGTGAAGATTGGATTATATTTTTCTAGAGACTATCTTGTGCTGCCTCTTCTTGAGTCCTGACAAGGAACTCAGCAATTTTGTCCCCAGGATTTCAGGAACTGTCTAAATAATTCCATTTTTGGGTAGTCCCCATACTAACTCTGTATACTGGAAATCATTGTAGTCTAAAGAGCATGCACTTTGATTAGTGACTGTGCATGAGAAGCACAATAGCAGTCCTATGAGATATCAAGACAGTGAATCTCTTGTTTATATGTTTGCAGCCTGCTTATGTCCTACATTTTCCTCTTTGTTAAATAATTGCATTCTTTGAAAGACAGCAAACAAGTGATCTGTCTATCTATCTATCTATCTATCTTGACACAGAGTTTTTATAGGGGGATTTACACCTACTGGGTATTTGATCTCCAAAGCTGTATTTGTTAGAAGCTTCTTGAGATTTTGGCATTAGTGCTTACCTCTAAATGTCTGATATATAAGCAATAAATGAGTAATAAATATGCTGAGTGATGACAAGGATCCTGAGGTTGTTCCTATAGAAACTAGCTGCCAAGAGATACAGGAAGAATTTGCTTTGGAACTTAATATGGAGTCTGGATTTTGGTCCTGCAGAAAAGAGTTGCTGATGGAGTGATCTGGAATCACTGAATATCTACCTTCATTAGAGACATAGCAGGAGTCTGTTTATTTCTACTAAGGCCTGCCTTTTCTCTGAGTTTTATGTATCAAATGTTATATATAAATATTTTATGTATCAAATAAGATTGCTTTGACATCCATATTGTTAGAAGAAAATAATGCAGTTCTGACATGACTTGGCTTAAAGGAATTTCCCCCTTCTCTTGCCTTTAAAAACAGGGGAGCTGAGAATGATTCATACATTGTGTTGAATATCTAGATTAGGTGGGGCAAACTTGGATTTAGGTGTATAAGCAAGGTAATAGACTTGGTTAGAAGGAAGAAAGAAATTACTACCAGAGGCACTAGTAGTAATTTTCTGTGGAATTCCATATTTTAACAAAGGAAATCCAGTTGTAGGGCTCCAGTAACCACTGGCTGGTGGTAGCTGTGATGCTAGCAGGGACACAAGAGGGTATGGGGATATCTAGTAAATCTGTTCCAGAAGGCTACCTGAGATTGTAGGAAGGTAGGATAGTTAAAATCAGTGTGTGCATGTTGTTAAATAAATGAGAGCCAAAGAAGAAACTAAAGCATTTCTTCTATCCAACCACCTCAACTGTGTGTATTTGGTCTTTGATTCTTAACTGAAAGCAATTCACAAAACAATTATAATTATGTTGTGGGACCAGAAAAAAGTCATATACAGCTGAAAGGAGACCTCAAGGGATGTACTGTGGAGTACACAAGTCAGCCTGGGCTACTTGCCTTGGTGCCACAAAGGACTCCTTGGTCCTAATTTACTCAGTTTTATACACGCATTAGAGGGAAGATGTACTACTGGTAGCCAAATGAACTGAAATATTGTCAAAGAAAGGAAAAGGAAGGAATGAGATCTAAAAAATATGCAGGAAAGATGTATCACAATCCATCTCAATCTTTCTTCACCCAGGCAGGAGGAATCCCATCTTCTCCATGCAACATGTTGTAGTATGGCTGGCTTGCAAACTTTATATTCCTTCTGCAAACACAGACAAATCAAATATGTATGTCCCTGACACTGCTTGTTCTGCCACCACCTGAACTGGGAAAGCAGTTTCTGAAAAAGAAGCAGCAGACATCAAACTGTATGACACATCCTCTTAAAAGAGAAAGCAAGTCCCTCTGTGTGAATAATTGCATAATAAATAAAAGCTCTTCTTTCTCAAAATTGTTGACATTCTGGGTCAAATGTCTCTCCAGTGTAATTCCCCTGTCTTCTGTGAATTTACATGAGATGAAAAGCAGTCTTCTTTGTCTAGAGACTGAAACTGAGGCAAATCTGCCTCTGCATTTGTCTCATAACTTGGAAAATTTGTTGCAACCTCGTGTCTCTGCATGTCTGTGTACATATTATATACACCTGTGCAAGTGCACATGCACGTCCATTTATGCATTAAGAAACTAAACTTCAGTTATGATACAAATTTTAATGCCATAAATTATCAGTTTAAATGCCCATTGATTATCTGCCAGGCCCACTTTACCTGCTACAATTTGTCTATTCATTTTTGATGTAAACCTTACCGACTCTTGACTTGCAGAGAAACAGGTTTCTCATGACAGTTTTAGCAATAAAGAACAAAACAATATAGATGTAGTTTAAGTACCATAATAAAATCATAGAAGTCACTATAAAGAAGACATTTCCTCTATGACTTATCTATTGTTAGTTTCTTCAAGTCATAGCTGCTGTTTAGTATAAAACTTTTGTTCCTCTTTTTCCTGTAGCCTAAGCACAGCTACAGCAGAAGGAGGTGAATCCTCACTGCCTCACAGAAGTCAGTTTAAAGATCTAGCTCCATTGCTTATTGTGGTAATGAGGTGAGGAAGAGCAAATACCAACTGGATTGGCAAGTACTGCAGTTGGCTATGAAGCACTAGCAAAAGTGGAAATCATGAATTTGATCTCAAATCAAATAAACTTTCAGCCACTTAAAAAAAAAAGTTGTTTTTTCTGGGCTTTTATGTCTGCAGTGAGAGAGCACAAAGTATGTTGAGCCCCAACACAATTTTAATTGCTATACTTTTCACTGGAAAAAACTAGGATGAGAACCACCTAAATATATCTTCAAGAAATAAAGGCTGTCCTACTATTTACACCAATTGAAAGAGCTTAACGTAGGTTGAGTGTGAAACAAGGGATGAGCCAATGAAGAGCTGGTATGGGATCTGTATCTGTCTTGGGCAGGATACAAGACTGTCAAACAATATCTCTGGGAAAAGCACATATCCAGTAAAAGCATTCCCCTTTAGTGCTCTGATGCATATATTTCTTCTTGTCCTAAATGTCAATTTGTCCAACATTTCAGTATAAAAATTCACCTGAAAGTTTATAGGGAAATATACTGAGAAATTCAAAGCAGAGATAATTTTTGTTTGTTTGTTTGTTTTTTTACACAGGAGTGATCACACCCTGAAAATGACTGTGGCAGGTCATCACTGAAGTCAATATCTTCTCAATATCTCAATATATGAGAATAGAATATTCAGATTTGGAATAAAATCATTAGAAGTTTTTATGGGTACCATCAATGTCACTGGTGGTGTGGGTTTTGGTTTGGTTTGATTTGGTTTTTTTGGGTTTTTTTTTGTGAAATGTTCTTGAACATTTTCCTCAAGGTCTAAACCAAACAACCACAGTTTGAAATCAAGGCTGAGGTACAGAGGGATGAGTAAAGTACTCAGTACTGCACGTCCTGTTGCTCTCCTGCTGTGACGTGCTCTGCAAGCCTTCTGAGAGCCTGAGACAATTTTAGATTTCAGCCTTTCGCCAGGACCTTTAGGCTTGAGGCAAACGTCTTGTGTGTGCAAACTTCCTTTGGAGCGACTGGTGAAAATCAGTGGCAGAAACAGGACTCTCAAACAGATGGATAAGGGTTTGACAATTTTCATGTTTCTCTGCTAGGGAGTTTAAAAATCCCATCATATTTTTATTCTGTAATTAAGGTATTTATGTGAAGTTTCTCTCCTCTGCCTCTGTGAGATCTTCCTGTTCCTGTAAAGACAATCTTGCTGTAAAGCCATATACTTGACTGTGATAAATGCAGATGTTTTTGTAATGTGTAGTCCATTTTTTACACCTACATATATAATTACAGTTGTCTAATTAGAAGCTGTGTCACGGAAGAAGGAAAACAATAAAAAAACCTGCTTTATATTATGTACTGTAATGTGAATTATGTACTGCATGTTATTTAGAATGCCAGAGTTGTCCTCACCACACAATGAATGCTGAAGCCAATAAGGTTCAATTGGTCTTTGCCACTCAAACTACTTTTCTAAAAAAATGAGGAAAGGTCTGGGTGTTGGTGGTTATCTGACCATCTTCCTTTTCTCCCTTCCTGCTTTTCAAAGCATAGACTCAGAATGTGATTAAGGATTGTGAATAGTATATTCAGCGAGTGTTTTCTGTGCTTGAAGCCATCATGCTACAAGCTAACTTAAAAGCACCTCATGTGTAGTGTGTCTTTTTTCCATTGCCATTAGAAAGGTCTGGGGGAGAGCAGTGACATGTTCCAGAAAATAGGAAAATCTTCTGAAAAGGTTTATGATAAAACTGGTTTTCTTTTTTTTTTTCCCCAGCCACTCAGCTTCATGAATATCGCATCCAACTACAAAAGCTGTAACACAAGACTTGGATAGAAATGGGAGTTTCTCCCATCAATATGTATTAGTGTAGCATAGACATTTAAATGCTATATTTAAAGAATGGGCAGTCTCAAGATAAATCATAAGGCTTATGATCTACTTCTTTTGAGACATTTCAGACATGACCAAATGAAGAAGGATCTGAGCTTTACTCAGACGTTACTTTGACTCCAGTGGCTATTTTGTTTATGAGAAGGACATCTGGATTTGAACTTGAGCTTTCAGGAGCTGTCCTTTTCTACTTTCTTATCGGTTGCTCAAGTTTATTGTATTGTATTTCTGCTATTTGACTTAGTAAATATGATCATAGATATAACAGTGGTCAGAAGGAAGTCCTTATTGGTCTTACTAGAAGAGAGATTTTGCGGTCCACTGCACTGTATGGCACATTAAGCGCCCTTTCTCCTTTCCTTGTATTAACATTAACAATATTTTCCCTAAAATAAACATTCAGCTTCATATACACAGCAGACAACCTGAAGGCTTCAACACAACAATGCCACTGTTTTCAAAATTATTTAATAGTTTTATTGATTTGACAACAGGAAGAAATTTACAAGCTGGGATGGAATATGATTTATGCTGTCATATCCAATTTCCATTTTTTTTGGCTGGTTTTTTTTTTTGAGGGATGATATGTTGGAAAATAAGATACATCACATATTATAATTTACCTGCCTTTACACGCATTTGCAGCCTTTACAGCAAGGCAATGCATTCTGCTCCCCATTACATTGTAGTAATTTTGGACTAACTCTAATGAGTAAGATTGCTTAACCAGTTTAAATAGGGTGGCAGTGGAATTTCCTCAGAATTCATAACTGTCTTTGAAGTCTCACACGCTCTACAAATTAGCACTCTATTTGAGAATGGTTGCATCAAATACAAGTTATATTGNAATTGCCTTTTTGGGTACTTTTTTCCTTTCTCTCTTGGGAGGGGGGAATCCATGTGGCCAGCAGTTGGGCTTGGCAGGGAGCCAACCCAAACCTCCACAACTGGACAACTGTGTTAGGGTGGTGTGGTCTCATCAGAATTTTTATTGTCTGCAGTATTGGTCAAATAAGATATGCTCCCATTGTCTTCTGTGAGGTGTTATAACAAAATGCCTTCATAAATATGACCTACTGAAAGTGTTACTCAGTTGCATCCAACTCTTGGAAGGTACCTGAAAGGTGAGGGAAAGGTTTGCCAAAAAAGAAGTCACTGAAATTTTTCATAATTGGGGTTTCGATGTTGACTGTTTTATGTCTTGAATTTTAGAACTGTGACCTGAGACATGTCAATTGCCAAGAGAAAATAAAGATGACTGGTAAAGATCTGAACCTACAAACTCCTAGTATATGTTTATCTGTACCAGTGAGAGTCCAGTTAGAATCAATGAACCAGAACTCGTTGTAAACCTAAGCAGATACCTGAGAACCTCCTTGAAATGGGGATTACTTTCTGGAGTGCAATTATTTGTGCACTGATCCACCTCCCAGGATGAACAGAATTTCATCAGTAACAGAACTGAAAGTCTCAAAAGAAGTCTGAGAATACTCCTGGAAATATCCCTCATAATTGAAGCAATGGGTACTTTTTCCTTTGAATCTGTAATTAGATTAGAGCTAGGGAACAAGTTTCAAAGGCTTTGGGTTTTTGTGCATCTTACCCTATGGAGACAGTTATTATATCTAAAGTGCATCTCACTTATTGGGAGTTCTGAAAGCAAGGTGAAGAGTTTCCGTTTCCTCATCTTACTCTCTCATGCCTGAGGAAGATTAAAGGCAACCTTTGACTGACAAGTTGTGGGTTTTTTATAAATAGGAAACTTTAGGAGCAAGACTTTCAATACCTCGCAAAATCTGAGAACTCTGGAATGATATTTAGGGAAAAATGAAGTTTAGATGGGTACTGAGAAGGAAACAGGTTATGACTCCATCAGTTCTGCAGCACTACTGCAGAGTAAAGTCATCACATAGGTCTAATGGACATTTGCAGCTCTGAGTAAGCCGTAAAATTTATTGGGTGGAAGTGGACTATTCAATTTTTGAGTCTATTTTTGATATTTGTGTAAATATATTGCTTAAATACTGTGCACCTTTCATTGTCAGCATTCAAAGTTTTGGCAGTTTTTATTGCCTGTCTGAAAGGCAGCAACATTGATTTGTAGTATGTGTAAAAGGATCATTATAGCCATCAGTGAATTACATCTGTTTCTGGAGAGAAACACAGCAGGAGCTTCACTGAACACAGCAGTTGTAAGCAATAGTATGAGGAAAGATGAAGAGCCCATCATATAGTAGAAGAGCGATAGAAAGAATGGTAGTAGGTAAGAATTAGTGTATTGGGGATAGCCCTTTCAAGAAACACATTGTAAGTGATTGGAATATAGCAGTAAAATGCACCTTAAAATCAAACTTCTGGTAACTTGGAAGAGTGTGACCTTTATTGGATTTATGAATTCATAAATTCCTTATTCCTGAAACCAAATTGTATTAGAAATGGCTTTGTAAAAGCCAAAACTAGATGTGAGGGGAAAGGCAGAAGTACACATGTGCTATCCACATTGGTCTACCTCTTTTTCACACATTCTTTTGTAAGTGCATCCAGCTTTATGTTAATGCAGTGACAAAACAACAAAAGCTGATAAACAAAAGAGCAGAAAACCCTTTTGAAAAATCTGACTCTGCTGATGCCCTGAATGCTTTGATTGTAGTCCATATTTTTTTTACCATGGCTTGAAGAAGAAAACCAAGGACCTTTTATCCCTCTCAATTTTCCTGTGGTTCATGGTTCTGAAAACACCTGTGAGACCCCCTTCTTTGTTGATTTGCTCTTAAAGCTCAGTGTTCAATGGCCCTTGATTTGTTTCACTTCTCATGACAGGTGTGATGGTCTAGTGGTCATGCATGGGGTAACAGTGTGCATCATGTAAGCAAAAATCATATTTTTTTCCCCCTGCAATTGTATCTGCCAGATTCTAAAAGGAAAAAAAATAGTTGGTTTTTATTTCTCTTTCTCTTCCCCACCCGCCCCCTCTTTTTATTTTTTTTTTCCTTCACAGAGGTGAGCACTCATTTCAGCTCTCACGTGCAAGCAAAGGGAAAAACTGAAACTGTGCAGCAAATGAATACTATGTAGATACTTCCATGGTGATGGAGAGCATTTAGTGAAATTTTCAAAAGACTCTCTGTAACATTTATTGTACAGTGAATATTCATTGTTATGATTTGGGATAATTTATAGTAGCTGCCTAATTCTACTGGCAACTTTAATTAGATAAATTATTAATATTTCTTTATTGTCTCTTTGCCACATAATATTTTTGTTCATTATTGAGCATCTGGAATTGCACATGTGTAGTTTTTGTCATACAGAAAAAATATCAGTAAGAAAAGACAGAGGACAAAGCTGTGTTTGTTTCTTACCTGTAAGTGGGGATGGATAATCCTTTGCCCATCACAACAACTTAACTTGCACAGCTTTCATGACAATGTCTCTCTTACACTAGATTTATCCTGCATTGGCTCTGGCTTCAGTGTCTGTTTAGTTCAGTAGTGTGGCCAAGAGATAATGGCCAGAGGACAGCAGTGCCTTCAGACAGACACCCTTCTCCCCACTTCTGTGGGCTCTGTGAAGGGACAAGCATTATGGAGCACTGGATTAGGAATTCTTCTTTTCTGTTAGGCTTTATTCCAGGCAAAGGCCAAAACTCACTGTTTTTGGTCAGGATAAAACACCAGTCTTGTTGCTCATGGGAACTGTTGGCAAAATATTTTTCCCATATGGCTCCCTGAAACACTGTAAAACACTGAGCTAAATAGATGTAATGATCTGTAGTCCTTCAGAAGCTTTAGATAGAGGGGTTGGATTTGGATGGATTCGGGCCCACTGTGAAGTGAGGCAGAGAGACACTGAATCAGGAACCTAAAGAGAAGCAAAGCCTGAGCAAGAAACAAAAGACTCTAAAAATAGAGAAAAAACACCACCAAAAAACTACTCTGGGCTTCAGATGACCACTCTAATTGTTGTTGTTTGAACGGCCTTTGACAGTGTCTCAAGGCAGGCCACCTACACATGTCAGCTTCCATACGAAGAGTGACATATTCAGGCAACTGATTTAGAAGGTAACACGTTGGTCCTGAAGGAGAATTTGTAGGAAAAATACCACACAAACCCCAGGTCTTTCCAGAGCTTTTTTTCTTCTCTCTTGCCCAGCAAACTTCTGTAAAATTTTAGTTCTTATTTCATTACAGAGTTGTTTCTATGTAGAATCTGGCTGGTGAAGTGCAAAGCAAGGCAGATCTACAAAGGCCTTTCTTCTCAGACATGTTTTGGTAGATCAGCTCCTGGAGGAGGTGAGGGAAGAGAGGGTGTATTCCTGGGAATATTTCAATGTTATGTCAATGCGGACAGCAGTTTGACTTCAATCCCACTGCTAGGGCACAGAATCATTGCTATTATAACTTTTCTTTTAGTACTTCTTTATAGCACTGATTTTTGTGTAGAATAAAGATGATGACATGCTTAGGTATGACATTCTTTTGAAAACATAATACCAGAAATCCATGTTAGCCATGCAGACTGACTTGCATTTTAATTCATGTAGAAAGGGTTCACATGGTATAGTGTAGCTATCAAAGATAAATGGTATAAAGATTAAAAACCTGAATTTATCACTGTGCTCAACTAAATCAATTTAAAATTATTCCATTATGCATTTCAGGTTGTATAATAAAGTGAAGTTAAGACTACTAAACTCAGTTGATTTAGGCACGGAGAACAGCCTAACAAGATCTGCACAGAGAAGGGGAAAGGCTAATTTATGTTGCTTCTCATCTCTCTGCAACCATTGTGTAGATTGGTACTGCTAATGTTAACTGCTATATAACACTACCAGAAAAGAAATACGATCTAAGATCAGGAAAGTCTGGGTCAGATCTTTGCTGCCACTTGCAATGGAGTACTGCGAAATTCAGAGGTTGTGAAATCCAGCATTGACATGATACAGTTCCACTGCTGATTTTTTTTCCTGTTATTTCCATAGTTTGTCTTTCAATACACAGTATAAAAGTATGCTTTCCTTCCAGATTTAATCTAGAAATACTTGTAATAACCGGATGCTTTTCTGTTCTCTGAGTATTTGTTGATGTAAATTTTAAGCTGAGATCGGATGTGGGATTTCTATCACCAGCATCTGAAGCCCTGTGTTCCTAGAACAAGGGGAACACAGGCAACTAAATTAGGAAACCTGGACTTTCCTCCTGGCTTTTTTTGCTTCGTTAGCTTTCCTGCTGTGCAAGTCATTTCATCATGTGATGGAGCTGAACACAGACTGTCAGCCATGTCACTTAAACTAATAATCCTTAGGACCTTGAGAATAGGTTTAGGTCACTACATGACAGAAGTGTGGATCCAGATGTGGCATTCCCTTCGCTTTTGGAAGCAAAAGATTTTCCATTTAGCTTTCCTTCCTCAGAACATGGATATTTTTTGCATTATATTGTTAATGGACAAAGCTGTATTTGAGTTTCTTGAGTTTTTAATCTTGGCTGTGATACTCTTTCTTCTTGGAAACTGTTTTTCTTTTTCCGTTATAGACTCAAAATCTTTCATGATCTGCCATCCTCCCTGGTGCCCATTCCCATGACCAAGTTGCAGGAGGGATGCTCAGGCCCTTGCAGTGCGGGGTGTCAGTAGATGGCAGCAGTAGTCCACTGTGGGAATCTAGAGCTGCAAAATAAGTGATAGGAAGCAGACGGGCTCACAGGAGGCTGGCATTTTAAATATAATCTTTTTTTTTTTTTTCTCCCTGGCACATCTCTGGTTCTCATTTTCCCTTCAGATCACCCACATATTCTATATCAATTATCCAGAAGGACTTTTCATTTTCTTTGTTGTTACATTTCCACACATGGGTGATCAATAGAAGCCTTGGACATGCACCCCTCAAACCATAAACACAGGAGAATTTGGGAGGCTCGGATTTCCCTGCAAAATACAGCACTCGGATTTATTCTTGGTTTTCCTAAAACTTCGCTCCCTGCATATGTGTTACAAACCAAGGTGTTTCCAAATGCCTTATTTGGTTACTTGTTACTCTGAAGCCACTTTTCGGTATTAGAGCAGAGAAACACGGAGGAACTGTTTTTTCCCCTTTTGAACACTCTCTTTATTTTTAAATGCTCATTACCACGGCTTATAATGAAGGGGGCAAGAAATTTTCTTTATATATACAATGAAGCAGGATTCCAAAGAACAAAAGGATGGCCTTTTTGTAATCTTACAAGCTAATACAAGGTTTTGAAGTATGGTCATTTTGCCCTCTCAAGTGATCACAGTGGCAAGGGATTTAGCCACTGAACTTGTCAAATGGATGATCTCCTCTGGGACACCATTCAGGCACTATTCCAGGCTCCAGGCCTGGCTGATGTCCAGGCATACTCCACTGGGTACGGAGCTCAAAGGAGCAATGCTGCTTTCTTCAGTCTTCTATCATTTAAAACACCTGCTTCCCAAAAACAACCTGCAGATTGCAGGAAGTTGGAAGTAGATGATCTTCATGGTCCCTTTCAACCCTAACCAGTCTATGTGTCCATGATTCTATGATTAACAGCTACACAAGTCAGGCATATGGCCAGCTCCATGCAGAGAGTTAGAGATACTACCTGGGAGCAGAAGTCAAGACAGTGCCAGCCTTTTACCTACCAAGCAAAACAGAAGAGAAATTGTTTAACAAACAGCAAAGTAAGCGTAACTTAGTAACTGAGACCCCTCTTGTTGGACTCAGGGTGCTGTCTGACTCCAGAAAGACAGGGTTATTCCTGATTTGTCAAGCTAATTCTCTTGCCCTGAGCACCCCCGCTACACCTACCTTATAAAGATAGCTCCTTGAAACAGAGTAGTTTCTGGCCTCCAGGCAGTGGCTCCTGGATCAGTTGTCTCATATTACTATAGATTTTTGTGGATGATTTTGTAATAAAAATTTACTTCTCCTTGACAAATTACTTTTTTAGGGCTGTGTGACCCAGTCTGTTGTTTAACGGTTGCATACATATAAAAGAAAATGCATAAATTACCTTCACTCTCTCATTAAGCTTTAGAAATGCTCATTAAGCTGTAGAATTTTGTGTGTTCAGAGAGAAACATGAGACCAAAGACTTCACTAATATGCAAAACAGAGCTATCTACACTAAAAATATTCATCAACAAGAGTAACTCTGAATAGCATTTGATGGTTCCAAAGGTTGGCAGGAACCTGCGGTTGTTTCGTCTCTGAACATTAAGATTGGTTTTATACTTAATAGAAATTATGGTTCTTAGCTGCTACCGCTAACTAAGGATATACTACTTGATATTCACAAGCTTGCAGTGTAAGCCTGGTGTAAGTTTCTGACCCTGTTCACAACAACGAGCACTTGGAGGTATGTAACTGTAGTCTATTGCCAATGGGTGAAGCATGCAGGTTGCAGTTAAAAGTTTCCAGATTATTAGAAACACTTTGAAGGGGATTTGAAAGTAATATTAAAAATTAAAAGGAATCTAAAGTGTTCCTTAAGGCAGAGTAACCAGCAAATCCCACTGCATTACCCTTAGCACAGTGGCTGGGCTTCCATCATAATTAGCCACACATTTTCATTACCTGGACTATCTCTTACAAGTTAAAATCCCTATTAATAGCCATTTTGAAGAAGAAGCTTGTGAGAAGTAAAAGTAATATCTGTGAAGGTTGTACTGACCAACCTGAGTGTAAAGAATAGAATTAGCCCTGCAACGATCTTAAGACATTACCAATGTGACTCATCCACAAAATTCTTCATTTACATAATTAAAAAGATGGCAGACCCTAGTCTTGAGTTTTCTTGCTGTTTAGCATCCAAAGGGAGGAAAAAGGTTAAGAAACATTTTAAAATACACAAAAACCCTGGAATTTTCGTTGGACTATCTGAGATTGGTTTATAGATGTATAATACAAACTTGACTACATTATTATGTCCCAGGAGTACGCTTTAGAAAATGATAAGCACAAGTATAAAAGAGAGTGACATAGGAACAGCTGAACCTGCAAAGAAGATGGAAGATAGAGAATCTGCCTAGATGGCAAGAACTGTATTGAGGAAATCTTTGAGATGTGCACAGGAAATACTGTGCTACATTCATTGCAGAAATAGAAAAAACCTCTGTCTTAGGCAACCTTTTCCTGTACACAAAATAGGGATCTCTCTAAATGACTAGTGAATCTGCCTCTGTAGTGTAAGCAATAGTGGTTCTGATTGTCAGACATAGAAAAGAGGGCTTAGAGCTGGTTGTCAGCTAAAATGGTAATCAGTGCAAATATTCTGTGGTGTATTCTACAGCTGACTTTTGGATATTATTTCTCAAAGAACAGAGAACAGATTAGGATGGGTAAAAGTGAAGAGAAAATAGATAAATGTGCATTTGAAGTGTGTTCAAACAAACCAGTGAAACATATCTAAAAATAAGTGTAAAAACACCAGTCAGCAAAACAATCTGGTAAGTATGGGAAAAAAGGGCAATGGAAGAAGTCAAGCTGGGCTAGGTCCTGCACAGGGCAGCAACAGGTTCCTGAAACAGAGAAGATGAGAAAATAGAAAACTTGAGTCATTCTTCACTGAGGACGCAACTGAGATAGTAATTTAGACACTCCTCAAAGCAAACAATTCTTTGCAACTGTTTTTTGATGGAAATAGTGATGAAGTTGTTGATATTAAGGATATAGAAAAAGACTAGTAAGGAGGAATAAATGAAAATTGAAAAAAATATAGTGAATTCAAACCAAAACTCAAGAGCATGAAATATTTCATGGGAGACTGTAGTAATATATACTGGAGACTTGTAGTCTGTGATTCAAATCAAACATCAGTAAAGATAAAAAATAATACAATTAAAAAAGGGGAAATCCTATATGAGAAATAGATACAGACTATTAGTAAAAATATTATCTGAGAGCATAATTAAATACGTTTAGGAAGTGGGAAATAGGATCAAACATTTCATGCTGTTCTATGCTAGATTATTTTTTACTGCAGTGAGTTTAGTTGGTTGATTTTTGTTTTATGATGACAACAGAATTTGAACTGGAGAAGAAACAATACAATGATTGGACATAGCTAATTTCCTCAAAGATTAGTCTTGCAGTCAATCTTGTTTGATATCTGATTAATAGCTATGAAAAAAATGGAAAGCGCTTGCAGACGAAACAACATCTGTGCGAATATATTGGAATATCAATTTTAACTTAAATATGCTCAAGACAAATACATCACCAGAAACAAGAGGAAACATATTGAAGTAAACTCATGGTTAAATGTCAGGTTCAGCTAAGTTAAGAGTGATATTTCTCAGAGGATTTCCAACAGAAGGAGGAATGTATTAGTGCCATTATGAAAGTTGCTGATGACAATTTTTATGTACGTGTCTGTATAAGTTTCTGACTTCCTCTCCCATTGAGACAAGATTATATAAAACTGGAGTAGGAATTGGGAAGTTTGTTATGGCTGAGCCAAACAAAATGAAAAAAAGTGTGGGTAACACTGATATTAAACAGCAGATGCTGAAGGAGCCACTTAAGTTTTTAAGGGGAATTTCAGTGTTTAGGACTGCTTGGAGGAAAATTTTACAAAATAACTGTTCATCTGTTGTCAAAACATGTAAAAGCAGTATCAATTCTCCCTGTCATGGACACATTATTGAAAAGTGGCACATTCCAGCATGTAACATGTTTTGGAGAAACAGATGGTTCAAGGGACGGAGATGCTGGTACCAGACTCGTGGCACCATTGAATGGATGCAGACAACAATCTGCAAGCAAGATGGGCCTCAATAGCCTGGAGAATGGCTGGTTATGAACCATATTTGCTTAATAGTAGAAATACAGGGGTAAGTCTGGAAGTACTCCAAGCAGCTAGATCACTGTTATGGTTATTTGCACTAAGAATTCAGGATGACAAAACCCCCCCAAAAGTTGAGTTTTGATTCTTTTCATTATCTGTTAAACTGAGTGGCAAAAGACTCAAATTCTAAGGTGACCTGCTGGCTTCTCTGGTCTTTTCTGCTGGGTGGTTGGGGTGTTTTAAGTGGGCCCACTGACTGAATCTGATACCTTAGAAGTATCAGATAGAGCAGTGATAGAAAAACATTCATGTGAATGAGCCAGAGATGTAAAAACAGGTCCAACATGGTTATGTACCAACATGTGCAGCTCATTCAAGCAGTTTGCAGAACTTGAAAGCTGAGAGCTGGGTGAGGGTGATGAGAATAAAATGCTATGACATTTAAATGAGACAAAATTGAATTCCCTAGGGAATCTTTTTCTCCTGAAGGAAATAATATTTTCTGAAGTCTTCATTCTTCCCAATGCCTCACTTCCTTGAGATTATATTAATTAGACAGGAGGGTGATATAGAGCAAAGTAAATTTTCAAGCAGCCAGGAATGGAGCTGGCAAGTAACCCCACTGAGACTGCACCTGGTGCACGGTGCTCAATCAGGTTATGCCTAAAAAGCTATGGAAACCAGAACTATTCCTACTTCGTGCTTTCTGGTATTTAACTGTCTACCCAGAGAGGATCCCCACTACATCAGGAAGCTTTCAAGTATGCTGGGGATGTAGTGTCTGATTTGCATAGCAACAGTCTAAAGAGAGAAGGCAGAAGAAAGAATGTGGTGGTGTAGGTAACTGAAAAAAAAATCCCGGAAGGTCACACAGCATAACACAGTGACAGAGCCAAGAATAGAACCTCCGATTTTTCAATTTGTCCTTAATCTCTAGAACACAAAAGGGTCTTCCAAGCTGTGGCAATTTTCAGGCTCGTTGCCTGTGAGCTACTGGAGAGTTACACTTTCCACATGGAAGGGCTGAAAAGGACTGCTGTTCCTGCTGACACAGATACCTAGGAGTAACCTGTAGCTACCCTGGAGTAGTGTCCTGGTGTCTTCCTATTCATGCCTTTTCTCCCTGCAGCTTGTTCTCTGGAATGTGTATAGACTATTACATGTGAAAAGTGATGGCTTGACAAGACAGGCTATTGAAAGCCAAACATTAAGACCTCTTCCACTTAGCCTTATTTATTCCAGTACACTTAATATTTCCCATTAGCTGCTGAACAAATTTAATGGCTCTGACAATAATGAAATCTGTATAAAGTGCACATGTCTTAAGTGGGGACAGCCTAAAATGCACAGCATAAATGCAGACCACACTTTAGCAGACTGTTCCTTCCTAGAATGTTAAGCACTCTTCCAGTCATTGTGGAATGATATTGCACAACAGCTGAGCCTTGGACTAAAGTTAGAAAGACTTCAAGAAGATAAAATAGTCCTTTTATTCTCTTTAAGTGTCTTTAGAGCAATTTGTGTATGTTGGTGCAAATTTGCTTCCCAAATAAGTCTAAATAGTTCATTCATTCTTTTATGGCTAGAAGTCTGCTCATAAGGTTATCAGTAAAGGAGACTAGCCTTGGAGATCAAAGGGTTTAGTTACTGCTGAATAAAGAAGTATGACTGGATTTTAGGTTTTACCATTAATGGTTATTGCAGATTATGACGATACTTTTAGCTAAGTACCCCCAATCTCTATTTGAAGGGCATCACTTACACTAGTATCCAATTTCAGTGAATTATCCCAGCTGTTCTCTACTCCTTCGCAGTGCTCATGACAAAAGATCTTTCTAATCAGTAGCCTTTGACTGACATGCTACAAACCCCAGACAGGACAAAAATCTGCCAGAATCTGGTAAGATAGAATATAATATGGTCAAAGTGAAAATGTGCCTGCTGTAATGAAGCTATGTGTGTGTTTGGGTCCATGCTAAGGCTGAGATCTTTTTTCCCTGAGCTATGCTTAATGACTGCATGCACTTAAAACACAATGTTGGTATGTGTACTACAGCTACCACCAGCATGACTGGTTGAGGTTAAAGCTGTCTGGAGGAGATGCATAGTAGGAGCATCATCTTTCTTGTTTTCCCTTTAACTCAGCTACACTGACTATGGTGTGTCCCTCAGTCATGAGCATAATTGAAATATGCTTTGCTGCAAAATGCCCTTACTGTCATCCACTATTGGAGCTGCTGGATGATTTGGGTGAAATCAGGAATATCTGCTTAGTGTCTAAACATTTGGGTTTCTGCTCTGTTGCATGTTTTCTGGTGCATTAGGGAGGCACTGGAGGCTTTGTAAAGGAAGACAAAGAATCTCTAACTTTTGCCACCCTTTGAATTCTCAGCTGCCTGTACTACCTTTCTGTTGAGTTACCTCCATGCTTGATAGTGGTTCATGAGGTGCTGGACCACAGCAGAAATAGGAATGATACAAATATCAGGATAGGTAATTTCCACTGAATTAACTTGCATGTCAATAAGTATTTCTTCCTAGCTGAACAGAGAGGGATTTAGAAGACTTGTCAATCCTCATTGTTCTCACTTCAAAATCAATGAGAAACGGGGAATTTCTAGAGTAAGAGGCAATCTACTAAAAGCTAAGAGCTTTTTCAGCTTAGTACCCTGGGAGTATCAACCTCTTCCAGGAGTCAACCCATCCTCAGCTTCTATGCTCTACAATCCAATCTTGATGCTTTCTTCTCCTATGACATTTACTTTTCTATAAAAACATGAGGTTTTATAGCTGTCTAAATACACTGGTACCCAGAACTGTTACCGTGTTTTGGCATATCATGAAAATGTGTCTCCTCCACATGTAAGTGGTAAAGGGAAGCTTTATTGCTTATCTCCTGAGCAAGAAACTGAGTTATAAAGAGGTTAACACTATTGATGGACTGAGAATTGAATCTTCATCCACTTAGTTTCAGATCCAGGGAACTAATCAAAAATTTATTCAGACCCTGACAATACTTTCTGGGTTAACAGGAAGAGAAAAAACCCCAGCAAAAATGCGACACCCAGAATGGAGTAAAACCTTGCCTGACAGTGCAGGCTGTTAAATTCCCTTCTCACTCTCCATGAAAAAGGTGTAGTTAGGCACTTTACAGTGTCCATATGCCTGTTATTTGACATTTTCTGGTTACAAAATCAGATGACTTATGTCAGATCAATAATCTTGTATCCTTCAGGTATTTATATTTCATTTAATCTTCATGTAATGGATTATACACTGTACTTGGAGTAGGGGTTTGAATTTCATTATTCTTATTAAGATGTCATTTCCATAGCTGCTTCATTCATTTCCATTTTGCAAAGGACTGTGTCTTTGGTGGTTTTGCTAACCAGTTACAATAATTTCTTTCAATTATGCTACAAATAAGAAGACTAATAATTAATATTTAGAGTGGAAAATGTTCTCCCTTTGTTCCCTGACAGTTGAGATGTCCAAGCATCCTTTGGTACTGTTGTTATTCTAAAACATTTATAGAGTGGGATCAAATTGTATACATTTTAGAGACAAAGAAAGAGACATTACCTTCCCCAAGATAAAGCAAGACAAATATAAAACCAGACACTTGACAACAGATCAGTTCGAATGAGTCTGGGGGAGGAGAGAGAAGCAGATTGGGAGATGAGCTTCAGAATGATGTTTCAAATGTACGGCAGCACATCAGATTCACAACACGCTCACTGGGATGGGAAATCAGGTGCAAAAATTAGGACTTTTGACTGGAAGCAAGGGATACAGAGACAAGGTTGTTGCAAAGCCCTTCAGATACTGCTGTCAGGGTAGTTTCCATGAGAAGTGAGAAGCAGCTACATATGTCTAAAGACAAGTAGGATGTGGAAAGCTAATCTCTCCACAGCCTTGTCAAGGCATTGAAACAGAGCTTCTTATGCCATATTTCATTCCAAGTAAATTTTCTTCCCTTTGACATCTGCATTTGTTATGTATCCCAGGGACAAGTCTAGCAGGAGTTAATAGGAGTCAATACTAAACTGATTTTCCCATGCATTTCGTGACTTGATCATGTTCACATTGACCGCAAAGGCAGGAATCCCTGCAGCTAGCCCTGCTTTTTACTGGATAAAGAGAGGCAGGACACATGAACCACAGATTCTGACTCATTAGCTCTTTTGCAGTAGTAGTGTTACGAGTTAGAAGAGACTGACAGGAGTTAACATGAGATCTGTTACAACAGCTAGTGGGAAATGCTCCCCCTTTTTGCCCCCCCAGCTCACGGCCCCCAAGATGCCCCAGAGAGACACACGGAGACCACAGGAGGAGATGCAAAGAGAGAGTTTATTAACATAGCTGGGGTATATATACAGGTTTTAGGGGGATCCAAATTACTACCAATAGAAATCAAGGGATAAATGACCAATTGGAAAGGATTCACTAAGAACCAATAGAGAAGCTAAACCAGACACCTCCAAGGACGAATTCCTTGGTGCTTAGCTACAGAGATAAGGGGAGTTTCAGGGGGTCTTGGGAAGAAGAAGGATGACTGAGTAAAAAAGACAGGAAACCATTTTACAACCCAGTAAAAGCTTCAGGTTTTAAAGCACCCTGGTTGTTTTCTTCACTTTCCTCAGAAACCCATTTCTGACATGCACGTTCTCTGCTACAATCTGTGACCTTTGTGAGTCCTTGGAATGAGTATGTCTTTTCTTGATGTGAGTTTGAATGAACAGCTCACCCAGGTGAACTATCCAACAGCACCTTTGTTTCAAGAACACCGTAGGTGCGACTGACGATGAGAACTGTATCCTCAGGAGCCTGCAAGCCATTGTTTCACTGAAATCTTCTGCTAAGAAATGACATGTCTCTGAGGAAAACTAATTGTATTATCGTTCATTAATTCGCCGTGAGAGGAAGACCGATGTCTCAATTAAGTAGGATCTGGGGGAAGAGATACTGGAGAAGGTTCAGTGATGATTGCAAAGTCACAGGAACTCTGCTCCACTTATTCCACCTGCTATCTTAAGGTCTGAAACCCTTGCATGCCATGGAAAGGAGTGCAATGTTTGGACTTAAAGATTTCAGAGAGCATTGTGAACATTTGTAGTTTGTGCTAAATGCCTTCTGCTGGTGAAATTTCTGAGGCTTACATTAAAGCTTACGGCGTGGGGCAAATATCAGCACGTGACTTTGTGTTTGGGCCCTATGAACTCCCCTTGTGCTGATGGTATAGCAACACAATTCTGTGCTTTGGTCATTGTGGAGACTGTGACTTTGAGTATAGAGCAGACTTTTTCTTTTTGGTTGAGGATGGATGGCTCCTTAATTTGTGCTGAGGCTGCTGTCAGAGCTGGTGTGGCTCAAGCTAATGAATTTTAAACTGATTGGTCAAAGCAAGGGGAAAAGCATGAGTGGATTTATTAGCTACAGATCTGTGTAAGACAAGCTGCCTTTTCCTGCATTAATCATCTCCTGTCAGATTATCTGCAGTGATTGTTTTTGCTAACCAAAAGCAGGGTAAGGAGAGGAAAGATGGAGAACCTTTCCACATGGAGTGTACTATACAGATGGACAGAAAAAGTAGGTGCTAGTGACAAATGCATGCACCAAATAATTCCTTGAATACATCCTGATTATCAGGCCAAGTGAAATGGCTGATATCTTCAGATGCCAGTGGTGCATGTGAGGTTTAGTGTGGCAGTGAAACTATAAAACCTGCCATGACAGTGAGAAAGGAAAACAGATAACAGAAGACTTGGGATATCTGGTTTCAAGTCTCAGTTTAGTCTCAGTTAGGGAAATTGCTGTGTCATTGCACCTGTCCTACCTGTGAAGTGCAGATAATGTTCATAGTGACAGCAGGTGTATCAGAGATTGAGAGGTCCTGACAATTCTGTGTTTGCTAAAGGTTCATAAAACGAGGATTGTTGCACCTGGCACAGGGAAGAAAAGCCATTTCAAGTACTTCAAAAGTTATAGAATGTTTGCATTTCCTAACTATGAAATATTTTCAGAAAATCCTTGTAACACATATCATATTTAGCTGTATCTCGATGTTTGTGGGAAAAATGCCCTGGGCCAGTAGATTCTTGGTTGCATGACTTGCACTTCACCAAGAAAACTTGAATCAAAACCTATGGTTTTCCTATGCTGAATGAAACCTGGAAACCATTCTTAATGTTATTTAGCTCTGGGATATGATTCTTTGTTTGTGACAGACTGTTTGTTTAGTTTGAAAAAAACTGCCATGGTCCTTTCTTAAAAGTCATAGAAGAGTCTGAAATATTACACTGTGATTTTCAATTAATGTCATTGAGCAGATTGCTGAACCCTTAACACATTATGAATGACAAATTCTTTGTAACAGAGATTAGAAATTACTTATCTAAAAACCATTTATTTGAAAAAAAACCAACCCCAAAACAAACCCAGAGGTCCTCAAGAAACAAATATATCACTTTTAATGAAACTGGACTTCTATGATAAAAAAAGCTGGGAAAAATATTTCTCTTTTTGTTTTTCATTTGTGTATATATTAGTACATCAAATTAAATTTAAAAAGTCATATACCAGGTAGTCAAGTACCATTTAAACTGTAGCAAATGTGAATCTGCATGGATTTGATGCCTAAAAACGTCAGTTTTAGTTCAGGTTTTCAGAAGCCATCCAAAATTGAAGACTTAGCACAACTGAAAAGGGAAGAGAGCAAGTGCATTGTTTTTAGATCCCAACTGAATAAAGCACTGAACAACTTGGGCTAATTTCACTGCTAACGTTGCTTTGCTGTGGAGCCTGGACTGAAAAGCTCCTGAGGTCTCTTCCAACCAGCAGGATTCTGTGAAATAGTGAAGAAACTATCTATTGTGGTGATGCTTCTGCAGGCAAAGACATGCACACAAATACATGCATACAAAAGATGCTCTCCAAAGCTGTGTCTGAGGGTATAGTATTGTGACCCTGAAGTTTCAAAATAGTGTAAAATAGAAACAAACAATCAAACAAAAAAATCTGTAATATATCATGAGAAGGAAACAAGTCTTGATTCTCTGAATGTGAGTTTGAAGCACATGGAGACTCATGAGATAAGAACTTCTATCTAATAACATTAATTTTCAAGGAGTAGTCACCTATTGTTACTTCTGCCACAAATATATTGAGATTACCACCATAGATGATGGCTTTTTCTTCTACTAGAGATTCTGCCAGCTTGTGATTTGTGAGTTTCTGTTCTCTTTTTAAAAGCATTATATTTCTCGTCCATGTCTGGAAGAAGAAAGCCTAGATTATTCTTCTGCATTTCAGAGTAACACAGAAATATAGAATTGTACATTTTGTGAAATACACTTGCCAGTAAAAAAAAGGAAAAAAATCCATGAGGTTCACATTTTACTTTGCTTGCAGGGGTGATGGGGGATGGAGGTCCCCTCCACCATCCATCCACAGGATGTTTCTGGGACTTTTCACATTTTCACACTGCGGTGAAAACTCAATCTTTAAATTTATTCATTCTCTCGTGTCTGAAAATCCCTCAGATTGGTTACCAAAAAACTGCAGTGTTGATTATAACTACTTTTACAATTACATTTATATGTGTTCAGACAGAAAAAATTGTATGTACCTACCTTCACTAATCAGTGCTTCTATCTTGCTTTAAGGCTTTTCTCACTAACAGCGGATTACTGAAATCCTTAGGAATTCTGATGCAAGGTAAGATTGCCCTCAGCAATACTACAATTAATACTTTGCAAGACTTTGCTCCAGAAAAATATGCCACTTTGAAGCATCAGTGGCATTGATTGTATTACTCTTTATGACTGCATAGTAACATTTATTTCCTTATTAACCAAAATGCACAGATTTTTCTGGAATTCCAGGGACCATCTGTGACTAAGATGAGTGTATAAAGAAAATTTCTAAAATTTCTACAGGAGAATCTATGATGGAGGTGGCATATCTGTAGCCTGTTGCTAATACTACATGCCATGTGTTTGTTTTCTCTACTATCTCATCTCAGTTAGCTCGAAATGTTTTAATCAATACATATTCAAGAAAAACTCTTAACCATATTGTGAATCTTACAGCTTCCAAATCTATTTTAGTTCTGTAATAAAAGTGTAATAATAACAGTTCTGGCAAAACCACACTCAAGGTGCTGAAAAGCTGTAAAGAAATAAAATGAGACCTCACAAAGGGAAATATCTCAAATTTTGTGAAAAAATATATACAAGAGCTGAAGCAACCACATTTTAGATGCACTTGATTTCAGGCTTTCTTTTCTAAGATAGTTGAGAACTTGATAAGAAGTAGATTTTTTCTTTTTTTTTGCATGTGTGTGCTGTTTTTCAGGGTTTCCAGTTTCTAAACATATACTTCAGGGCTGAGTAAAAGATTCCCAGGACTCACTTCTTAGCAGGTACTGCTGAATAAAAGGTTATATATAGGATGATATTTGCTGTAATATTTGTTGAGACATACCACAATAAGAATTTGAAGGAAAAAAAGGACATGAACCATTGAACCTTATTCATAACAGTAGTAAAGCCTCTGCAAGGCAGACTGTGCAGCTTGTGCTTTCTCCAAAAGATTTGCCAAGGATGGGCAAATGACAGGAAATAGGGAAGAAAATTCTATCTGAATCCCTAACATCAGGCAAGTATATAACTAGATATGTTAAACACCAGCAAGTATACAAGCTTCAAAGTGACACTGTTCACCTTTTAAACAGTAAATACTATTGGTGAAGATCTCATGAGGAAAATGAGATCTTATCTTTTCCAGAAAAAATAAAGATTTGGAGCTTGCCTAAGAGGGTGAAAAAAGCTAGGGGGCTTTTGTTGACCAAAACCCCCAAATCCCACAGTAGGAAAGGCTCTGAAGATGACCTATTAGCATAACATGTTCCTGGGGGAAATTGTTGAGGGAATGCTCTGAAAATACCTCAGAGAAAGTGTCTCCCTCATTGCTAACAATGGCAGATATCCTGTTGAAGAGGGTAAAGATGGAGAGAGGTCTTCTTCCCAGGGTGGATTTGTCTCCTCATGGCAGCATAATTTTGGTGAGGCTGAAGGTGAAGAGTGACCCTACCGTGGGTGTTGACGGAGAAGGGATGAACTGGGAAGGTTGAGCAGACTTTGTTTTGGGGCAAGAGCTTGGATTTATTCAGAAGGATTTGACAAATTCAAGAAATGGGCAATCACCAACCATATGAATTTTAGTAAGGGCAAGTTCTGGATTCTGCACTAGGGACAGGGAAACCCTGGATGTACGTACAGACTGGGGACTGAGAGCATGGAAAGGAGTGCCATGGAAAGGGACCTTGGGGTCCTGGTCGATGGCAAATTGAATATGAGTCAGCAGTGCCCTGGCAGCCAGAAGGGCCAGTCGTGTCCTGGGGGGCATCAGGCACAGCATTGGCAGCCAGTCCAGGGAGGGGATTGTCGCACTCTGCTCTGTACTGGGGCGGCCTCACCTTGAATATTGTGTGTAGGTTTGGGCACAACAGTGCAAAAAAGACATTAAGCTATTAGAGAACATCTAAAGGAGGGACACAAGGATGGTGAAGGGTTTGAGGAGTATCTGAGGCCGTGTCCTGGGGGGCATCAGGCACAGCATTGGCAGCCAGTCCAGGGAGGGGATTGTCGCACTCTGCTCTGTACTGGGGCGGCCTCACCTTGAATATTGTGTGTAGGTTTGGGCACAACAGTGCAAAAAAGACATTAAGCTATTAGAGAACATCTAAAGGAGGGACACAAGGATGGTGAAGGGTTTGAGGAGTATCTGAGGCTACTTGGTCTGTTCAGCCTGGAGAAGAGGACAGGGAAGACCTCACTGTGGTCTTCAACATCCACATAAGGGGAAGTGAAAGGGTATGTACCAATGTCTTCACTCTTAGGACTAGCACTGAGGAAATGGCATGAAGCTAAGTTAGAGGAAGTTTAGGTTCGATATTAGAAAAGGTTTTTCTCCCAGAAGGTGGTTGGGCACTGGAATAAGCTTCCCAAGGAAGTGGTCACAGCACCAAGCCCCTCTGAGTTCAAGAAGCATTTGGACAGTATTCTCAGGCACATGATATGATTCTTGTGGTGTAGAGTCAGGAGTTGGACTTAATGATCCTGATGGGTCCCTTCAAACTCAGCATAGTCTATAATTTTATTGTATTGTCCAAATGCCTCTTGAACTCTGTAAGTCTTGGTGCTGTGATCACTTCGCTGAGGAGCCTGTCCTAGTGCTCTGGGTGAAGAACCTCTTTCTAATATCTATCCTAAACCTCCTCTGACACATCAGGCCATTCCAATTGAGGTTGCATAGATGTAAATTTCATCCCCTCTAACATGTTCATCCACAAAAAGGAGGCAGCATGTAATATTTTTAGTGACCTGTGCTTTCTGTGCTGTCCTGTGTCTTACTATTGGGATCCCAAGGGATACAGAAATAGCAGCAGCAGCAAAAGAGCTGCAGAAGACACAGGAGTAGCCAGGGAGGAAAAAAAAAAGGAATCAGCACAATACAGTAGTTCTGTAAAAGGGGAATATTTTTATACTTCAAGATTTATTTCAGTTAGCTTCCTGATAAACTTAATTGTCGCGGTCCAGATGTCAAAAAAATTATTTGGAATAAAAAGATCTCAAAACTCATGCCAGACACACCAAAATGTGTAGCTGTAATTCCATGTGCAGAGTTGAATACCATCTGTTTGAAAAAGCACCAAGAACTGCTTCAAGCATGCCCTGGCTGTAGTTTGTTTAGGACATGGGGAGTTTAAGTGCCTGATAACCAAACTAAAAGTTTTGTCATTTTTCTTATGGAACAAGCAGTCACACCTGTGAAAGGAAGTGTTATGAGCACTGATAGATCATGGTGTTGGATTCTTTGATGAATTTCAGTAGAAAGGAATATTCTTGTTTGCAGAAGACAGGCAATACATTTTGGACTTTATGAAGATCTTCAAGGATCTGCAGTTCTTTACCCAGTCTGAGGTATTTTGGAACTTGCATCAGTGTGCTTGGAAAGAATCTGAAGTGCTATAGAGTTGACATCTATGTGCTGGGAAGAAAAAGTGGGATATCTTGAACATGTTGAAATGAAACTTTNCTCCCTCATTGCTAACAATGGCAGATATCCTGTTGAAGAGGGTAAAGATGGAGAGAGGTCTTCTTCCCAGGGTGGATTTGTCTCCTCATGGCAGCATAATTTTGGTGAGGCTGAAGGTGAAGAGTGACCCTACCGTGGGTGTTGACGGAGAAGGGATGAACTGGGAAGGTTGAGCAGACTTTGTTTTGGGGCAAGAGCTTGGATTTATTCAGAAGGATTTGACAAATTCAAGAAATGGGCAATCACCAACCATATGAATTTTAGTAAGGGCAAGTTCTGGATTCTGCACTAGGGACAGGGAAACCCTGGATGTACGTACAGACTGGGGACTGAGAGCATGGAAAGGAGTGCCATGGAAAGGGACCTTGGGGTCCTGGTCGATGGCAAATTGAATATGAGTCAGCAGTGCCCTGGCAGCCAGAAGGGCCAGTCGTGTCCTGGGGGGCATCAGGCACAGCATTGGCAGCCAGTCCAGGGAGGGGATTGTCGCACTCTGCTCTGTACTGGGGCGGCCTCACCTTGAATATTGTGTGTAGGTTTGGGCACAACAGTGCAAAAAAGACATTAAGCTATTAGAGAACATCTAAAGGAGGGACACAAGGATGGTGAAGGGTTTGAGGAGTATCTGAGGCTACTTGGTCTGTTCAGCCTGGAGAAGAGGACAGGGAAGACCTCACTGTGGTCTTCAACATCCACATAAGGGGAAGTGAAAGGGTATGTACCAATGTCTTCACTCTTAGGACTAGCACTGAGGAAATGGCATGAAGCTAAGTTAGAGGAAGTTTAGGTTCGATATTAGAAAAGGTTTTTCTCCCAGAAGGTGGTTGGGCACTGGAATAAGCTTCCCAAGGAAGTGGTCACAGCACCAAGCCCCTCTGAGTTCAAGAAGCATTTGGACAGTATTCTCAGGCACATGATATGATTCTTGTGGTGTAGAGTCAGGAGTTGGACTTAATGATCCTGATGGGTCCCTTCAAACTCAGCATAGTCTATAATTTTATTGTATTGTCCAAATGCCTCTTGAACTCTGTAAGTCTTGGTGCTGTGATCACTTCGCTGAGGAGCCTGTCCTAGTGCTCTGGGTGAAGAACCTCTTTCTAATATCTATCCTAAACCTCCTCTGACACATCAGGCCATTCCAATTGAGGTTGCATAGATGTAAATTTCATCCCCTCTAACATGTTCATCCACAAAAAGGAGGCAGCATGTAATATTTTTAGTGACCTGTGCTTTCTGTGCTGTCCTGTGTCTTACTATTGGGATCCCAAGGGATACAGAAATAGCAGCAGCAGCAAAAGAGCTGCAGAAGACACAGGAGTAGCCAGGGAGGAAAAAAAAAAGGAATCAGCACAATACAGTAGTTCTGTAAAAGGGGAATATTTTTATACTTCAAGATTTATTTCAGTTAGCTTCCTGATAAACTTAATTGTCGCGGTCCAGATGTCAAAAAAATTATTTGGAATAAAAAGATCTCAAAACTCATGCCAGACACACCAAAATGTGTAGCTGTAATTCCATGTGCAGAGTTGAATACCATCTGTTTGAAAAAGCACCAAGAACTGCTTCAAGCATGCCCTGGCTGTAGTTTGTTTAGGACATGGGGAGTTTAAGTGCCTGATAACCAAACTAAAAGTTTTGTCATTTTTCTTATGGAACAAGCAGTCACACCTGTGAAAGGAAGTGTTATGAGCACTGATAGATCATGGTGTTGGATTCTTTGATGAATTTCAGTAGAAAGGAATATTCTTGTTTGCAGAAGAGAGGCAATACATTTTGGACTTTATGAAGATCTTCAAGGATCTGCAGTTCTTTACCCAGTCTGAGGTATTTTGGAACTTGCATCAGTGTGCTTGGAAAGAATCTGAAGTGCTATAGAGTTGACATCTATGTGCTGGGAAGAAAAAGTGGGATATCTTGAACATGTTGAAATGAAACTTTTGACTTAAATAAGAAACAGGCTTTTTAGTATATAAGTACTTTGTAAAAAGGACTGGAAATTTATATTGTTAAGGCATCACCATAATCATTTTTAGTGCATGACCCAGGCATCTATCTTCACAGCTATTTACATCTTAATGTTTTAGAGCATCACAGTATATCCTCCTCAAAGCAGAAAGGACAGGTATTTATCTCGACCTATTCAGTGGTGTAATGCAGACAAAAAAGCTAAGACATCTTATGAGTTTCAGACTGAGGAACCGAGAGTAAGTCTTTTTTAGATTATTAAATAGACAGGAAACACATACCCTCTGTATTACAAAACACAGAAAAAGGCCAATTACCTTAAAAGATGAGAATGTGCCAGTAGAACCTGCTGTGAGCACAAGCAGAACATCATGACTCGAACTGAAGTGGGGAATTAAGGATTTCTCTAGAAAAGATTTGGGTGTCACAACCCTTAGTGCCCAGTTACATACTAGCTGCAAAATGGAGTAATATCCTTTTGTGCTACAAATTAACACTGATTATGACACATATTCCTATTTTTTTGATTCTCCATTCCTTTGTGTAAGCAAAAGAAGGGATTATTAACTCAAAACTTTGACGACACATTTTCTTCCCTCAGTTATTTTGAGAATTGACAGCATTAACATATGTGGCATCTCTTTCCACTTGCACAGCCAGAATGGTAGATGAATTTAATCATACAGTTTAAGCATTGAGCCCTACTAAATGCCAGGTTACAAAATTGTTCTAAAAGTTTCCAAAGAATAAGCATTTTGGTTTTTTTTTAGGACTGTCATTGACTCCAGTAAATGTTCTCCCTCCCAGTAATTACCAGGGTTCATTATACAATTGTAGATGTGATGAAATGGTTTGCCTGCCTTTGAAGCATGCCAAAGACAGTTACACACTAGTAATGAAAACATTTTCATAGCCCATTTCACCCTGCTTACAATCACTTAGCACTTTTTTATAGAAATGGAAGATCATTGCCAGTACCTTGACAGGTGATGCGATATTCATGAATCATAAGGGAGACTTGAACCATCCAATGAGTGATTATTTAAGGGAACTCATAAATGAGATCCCAGAAAATCAACACATCATGCTGTGTGTGTCAGCACGACTGAAAAAGTATGGGTAAATGTCAGGCAGAAAGGTGTGTATATAAAGCAAAGAGCTTATTCTGAGTCAGGAAAAATCAATTTTGGCAGTTTTGAACAATTCAGTCTCAGATTATGGTTCATCTCTTGAGGGAAACAACCTTATAAAAAGCTTGAGAGCCACTGCAGGTGCCAATTGTTAGGAAGAGCGCTACCAGGCAAAAGAAACAAACACACTTTCAGAAAAATCATCAGCTCAGTGGTATTCATGGTTAGAGGCTTAAGCCCAAAAAGATAGATTGCAGTCTGATGGCTTTTGGAAATTAATGAACCATGGAAATACCCCTTTTCCTGAAAATTTACAGGGACCACCAACTTTGGCAAAAGTTATTCTATGGAAAAAGTACTGAATAATGCCAAGGGAACATTGTTAGGTGCAAAAGCAAAATAGACTCTTATAATAGTTGGCAATTCTGTATAAAGATTTGCTTTATAAATATCCTTTTATTAATACTGTAGAGGGCTTATCTTTTGTTTTGATTAGCCAGCTGTTTTCCAGTCATGAAATAAATGAGTTATTGTAGATTGATTGTTGTGGGCTGCTTGTGAAAGTTATGACACTGGTAAAATCGAAATCATAGGCAATTGAATAGTAGGTGGGTAGTCCAGAACATAGTCCCAAGGAGAAAAAAAATAAGAAAGAAATATTTAACATTAATTTAAACACTATATATATATATTAAAAATAAACCTCCTGAGGTAACAGGCAAGTAACAGCTATAAGGAAACTCATATATGCTGGTAACATTTAACTATTTCTAGAAAATTTTGAAGATGTTCCCAAAAATATTGTGGCGGATTGCTGATGGATTTAGATGTTCTTATACCAGAAGCTTTTAGATTAAGAGTAGAGTTCTTTTGTCAGGCTGGCTTGTTGTTTATATATTGAAAAGAGCTACTGCTGGGTATGAAATCAAGATGTAGGAGCAGACTGTTTTAAAGCCTGTGTCTACTGAAGAAAAACATGTCCAGCTGTGTGAAGAGAAAGAAACCTCTTCTAAAGAAACTCATGTAGTCTTTTCCCCCCAACAGAGAAAGCAACATTCACTTTGCTCTCACATTGCTGAATAGCAACTACTTCAGAAATAACTTGTAACATCTTAACAGAAAATTTTCTTTGGATGCGACTCAAAATAGGGAAACCCTAAAAATGGGTAGAAACTTCATTAAAAGTCTGAAGAATAGAAAAGTTTCTCTTAAAAGGAGCAATGGCAGTGGAACTTTTGTGCAAGGGGTGTAAATTAGTCTGTTTCTAACTTTTGCTGTATTTTATGCTTATCTGTTTTAACCTGAGACAGTAAAATGGGTGCACAATCCAAATCAAATCTGGTGTTCAATCACAAGTGAGGAAATAAGGGGCTTTTCTAGTAAAGGGGGAGAACATATGAACTGCAGCAGTGCAGGTCTTGACTGAGTTGTTGAAGTCTGTTTTCTAAAGACTACATTTAAATGAATTTGAGAAAGATACGACTTGCTTCTTTATGCTTCAGAAGTGTCTGACATTTGAAGCAGGATGATGTGGATAAAGGGAAAGTCAATACTTTTCATTTAAAACAAGCAGAAAATAGACATCCATAACAAATTTAGCACCTACCTTGTAAGTCAGAAAGCCTTGTACTGTATGAAGCACATTTTAGGCAGAAATGTCTTTTCAGGAATATGCATCAGCAGACACATTTAGTCTCTGGATAATGAAGGCCTCTCTTGTTAATGGTTATAATAAGTAAAATTTAGTTTGTTGTGACTTCCAGAATCTAGTCTGTGTTGTTAAGACCTGCCTAAGGCTGGGGATGCTTTTATGAAGCATGGGAATACTTGTGTGAAAGCACTGGTCTGACTGAAGAGCTCATCTTCTGCTACATGCAAATAATACTGAGAATACACCTGAAATGTCAACTGCATACTAAAATTCTTAAATATAACAACAAAAAGGTGGACATTGCTAAATATAATAGTCTTTTTTTAAAAAAATATGATTATTTTGGTGTTTATATAAACTTTTCCATGTTCTTAAACTTAGCATGCTCCGAGTTGTTGCAGAGGATATCTGAAAGTATCTAAAAATAACACAAGACTGCAGCAATGTAGTTTTTAAAGAATGTGGTAATTGCAGAGGCATGAGTGGATTTGTTGAAAAAGGCTTTAAAACTACCAAAACTGTTAAAAACTCTCTATAGTCTAGAGTGAATATATAGCATAGGAAATGTATATAGCATGTATATTTAGTGCAGGTAAATTTTCTACATCTGTAATATATTTTTTATTCATATTTATGCGTGACATCACCATTACTTTTTTTTCATACTAAATGATCACAATATGCTTTCAAAATGTGTTCAGAAGACAACTCTTTCATTTGCAAAAATGTAAAGCCATTTTTCCACAAAACAGACATTTTTGAACTTTAGACTGAAATATTCAGAATGCCACTACAAATCAAAACCATTTTGAAATCAGGGCTTATACATTAGAATTGGTCTGTGAAGTCTGGAGGATGGGAATCCATTTTCATACGTAGTAAAAAAGTATTTTATTCTCTATACTAGCACCAAAAAATTCATACACAGCGTCATTAAGCAGAGATTGACTAAGTTCTTGAAAAGTTTGTTTCTGCTTTAAGATTTCCTATGTTAATAAGTGAAAAGCGCACATCTGATCTGGAGAAAAGACAAATGCAATATAGCCTTTGGCAAACTCCTCCCAAATAATGAACATGCTTTGATTTTCCTTTTATTTACTGGACAGGAGACCCAGCTGCATATGCACTTCTGTACAGCTGTTACTGTCAGATCTTTGGAATGTGGAAGTCTCTGTTCTCCTCTGATGTGGCACTGGTGCAGAGAAATTAATATTGTCTATCTGAAGCTGAAGGGATTTATAATGCAGTTCTTGCTGCAGACATAATATTTCACCAATATAGCAACAACTCTTTTAGGCAGCTATTGCAAGAGTAAGTTTTCTCAATTACTAACCTGGTTGCCAAATGCTTTCATCAGTCTTGGTTCATGAGGTAGCTGACAATGGCTGCAAGCAATCCTGTGTGTCCCAAAGCAGATGTAAGAGGCATTGGTAGGTTCTTCAAGGATTTTGAGAAAATGGAAATGGATAATATTTGCAGTTGTAACTGACCAACTGCATCACTCGTTTATACAGAAGGTTATTTAACATGGGACAATTTCATTTTTGCTTTCTCCCTGCTCTGTCTGGGCTGTCAGACTGGCATGTCATAGAGTCATAGAATCATTAAGGTTGGAAGAAATCTCTAAGACCATTGAGTTCAGCTATTAACCCAGCATCATCATGTTCACCAGTAAACCATGTCCCCAGTGGTTCACCGTGTTCACCACTAAATCATGCCATTCTAGAACCATGATGCTGCTTGTCATTCAGGGAGTTGCTGCATGTCAAGTAAAGGCATCTTTACAAGTGGGCTAGTCAAAAATTGAGTCACCAGGGTGTCATGGCTGTACCTGAGCAACAACCTCTATGGAAGCTTTGTGGGCCTTCTGACAGAGGTGAGGGAGCTTCTGAAATGATAATCCAAGCTGACATTCTGCTGTCTGGAAAACGCTTGGAGAAGATTAATTTACTTTACTGCCAGTTAAGAATGGAATGGGATAGTGAGAAACAGAGGCAAAACTAAATCCACCACATGTCCCAACTCTGTCCAACGTTGGGGCAGTTTCCAGGGGCTTCTCACAGATCCCATACTACCCAAACCTTGCCACATAAACCAAATACAGGTTTAATCATCCTAAGTTTACTTTTCAAAAAAGGTACAATTGTCTTGAAGAAGTGACAAGTATTCTTCTCAGTCTGTTTGGTTTCCCCTAAGGAAGGACATGCTTAGTCTGTGCTGTGTGATAGCCCCACTGGAAAAGTACATTTACAAGGTCTTTCTGCTGTCAGCACAGCACTCATTTTGTTAAAGCCCTAGAGGTTTCAGACAAAGGTTAAGCTTGTTGATCAACTTACCAAAGCAAAATGAAACTAGTCTGTTCTGATGTGACAGTATTTCTGTGATGATGGAGTAGGAAGAATACTTCCCTTTTCGGCTCCCAGGTGCTTGTCATACACAATGGTTTCAGACTTCAAATATAGGAGAAATATAATAAGGGAATAAGAGATTTTCCCCCAAGCTGGTTTTCTGCAGTGTTGGTTTATTCATGGGAAGAACTGAATCCTCAAGTCATAACTGCAGCAAAGGGAAATATATAAACCTCAAGCTTACTACCTCCAAAATATTGACTATTTCAGCATCCGTGGAAAAACATGTAATCACTACCAGAACACAGCTTCCTAGACAACTTTTCTGCTTGACAAACTTGATCAGGAACACTTCAGGAAGTGCAGAATGAATCATCTGTAATTGCTGAAGGTTTGAAAATAGCCTCATCACATCAATATATTCTTTTTCCTGTTTGAAAAAAAAAAGGATTTGAAAAGAAGCAAGTTATTTTGCAACCTTTCATCTGTAGGTGTGTGGTATTTTTATCAAAGCTTCAATACTGATATGAAATAGGTATATTAATTATTCCCTTCCAGGCTGTTGGAGAATTTAAAACTGGTAGCTGACACATTCAGATCACATAGAGGCTTTAACTCAAGTATCAATGATTTAAAATGTCTGTATATTTTATATACAAAGCAGAACTTTGTATATAGATGTATATAAAACATGACTCATCTCTCTTTTTGATATCAAAGCCATATAGTTCTGAATATGAAACACTCAAAAATCAGAGGTAGATTGATAGTCAGAATACTTTAAAAACAAAATAGAAAACATAGCACATCAGTCATTTTGAGCAACTTAACTCACTGACACTAGCGAATTCAGAATAAAGTTAAATTTGTCTCTGGGTTTGTAATGTTTTTTAGTTTTTGGAAATGGGCACAAAGTGGAGCTGGTTATGAGATGCTGAGGTACAGAACAGTTGACTGCTGCTGTGTATGTCATTAGTTACTTATGCTGTGTGAAAAGATCAGTTATGAGTAATTCAGAGGAAGAAATCCACTCCTTGATCTGCCTTGCAACGGACATGCATTCTCTTTCTTACTCAGCCCCAGACCTAGGAGATCTACTGAGGAAGAAAGATGAAGACAAGAGGTTGAAGAGAGTCTTCAGAGAATATGGTGTTTGCAAAGAAAAAAATGAGGGCCAGGGAATATCATGTAATATGTGATAATTTTAAAACCCAGATAATACAAAAAAAGTGAAGTTTTAGTTTCATTTGAGAAGGGGCTGATGAAGGACTTAGTTTACTTTCTTGAGAGTTATTTTCTGTTCATGTCCTCTTGGTCAAAACCCCTATTGAAGAAAAGATAATTTCCTTATAACTTCAGTGAGGTCAGGACTTCTGTCCTGATTGCCAAGTTTTACATAATGGTAGTTCCCAGGTGAGAAGCTAGGAATTTTCTCTGACTGTGGGGGAACACTAGACTACGCACAAATAAAATAAGAAAAACGGTTCCACTTATGTGAAGACATCAGCTCTCCTCTATGATTAAAAGCCATTTTTCCCACCTGCCATGGAAATCTCAGTCCTTCTATAGACTAAAGTCAACTGAAAACACATTCATCTTTCCACACCATTGAGGAAACCACACCATTGCCTACTTAATGGAACATATATTGCGATAAAATTACCACCTGGTGGTTGAGATATGGGACAGCTCCCAAGGGTATAATTATAGACTATTTTTTAATATTCAAATATTACTTGTATAGAGGTGTACCCCTGCCTCTGGATTTAGTTCATATTATGGTTTACAGAAATCAGTGGCATTATTTTCCTTTTTGTTTTCTCTAATTGCTAAAGAAGTCTATTTCAAATATGAATTAGCTCTGTGTATGAGCAGAGGGCTATGGAACTATGGATTGAAGTGCGGTTGGTTGACGGAGCAGAGAACAGAAAGGGTAATAATGAACAGTAATGTACTAAATTGGAAAGAGAGAACGTCAAGCGAATTGCTACACTAACTTGGTTTTACATGAGACAGACCTTGCTGATATAAAAAGTAGAATAAATCAGCCTTTTATTGAAATATGCAAGAACTGCCAACACAGAGAATTTAAACAAGTTCAGATACTAATGGTCAAAAAGCCTATATCTCTGTATTTTTAAAGGTACCACTAAGGCAAGTAAGGAAAAACTGAAGTTGAAGAAAAAAGGAGAGGTGGTATGTAGACCATGTTGATCACTTTCAGTTCTCTTAAACTAGAAGAACAAGATTTGATAGGCATGTAAAGCACCAAGACATTTATTAAATATGAGATGGCAGGATGATTTGAAAGGACCTGCAGGGATGCCATCACTTTCAGAGATGCCTGTGTCACTGCCATGCATGTGGAAACATGCAGAGAGTTATCCTGTAAGAAGGAAAAGAATCTGACAGTTGTAGTAGGAGGGAATCAGACATAGTCTCTGAAAGATGCAAATCAATGCAAAAGTGTAATGCCAAAAATATGGCTAATAATAACTTGCATCTGAAACTGCATCTGAAGGGTATATTGGAGAAAGATTTGGAAACACACATGCTGAGCTGTCAAGGAGCAGAGAGAGAACAATAGACCAGACACTTAGAACCTAGGTTTTGCTTAAGCACTTTTCTGAGAACTTTGGTTAGCTTTAAGTGATGCAGTGGGTGTTTGCATGGGGACAAACTGCTTATAGCGTAGAAGTGATTGCAGTGAAGTACTATGATTTGTTTTTGCTGTCTGAAAGATGTGATCAGATTTGAAGAAGTTAAGAGGCAAGGATGCTCTATCACTTTTCAGCACGCCAGTAAAACTCAGTTTGGTCTCCCAGAAGGATGATGTGTTGACACAAAGTTGTGGCTAAACTGTTTCTGTCCTGAGGAAAAGAGGGTGAGGGAGAAAAAAATGAAACTGCTGTGCTGTGCTGTGAAGACAGCTGTGAAGGGTCAAGTTTGCTGTTCCTATGAGTGATTGATGGGAGGGAATCAATCTTGTATTGATTACTGCTCCAAAATTACCGCTCCTATATCCTTAAATTTTCCTAATTGGTGGTGGCAGCAGTAGTCAGCCCAAGCAAGAGACAAAAATACACCCCATGTTGTTACCAACACTGGAGCTTACTAAGGTCTGCAATAGTCTCCTGAGGAATTGCTCTAGTCACTTTATAGAACACACTGTTTTTTACTCGTCTCCAGCGAGATGGGCTAAGTGTAATCTAACAGGCCGTTTTTGTCTCTTCCTTATGTGTCTCCAGGAGCTGTAGCCATGCGCTTCATTACTTCAGTCACTGAGTTCACAGAGTGAGATCAGCTATCAGCATTTCTCCTGCCAATCTGTGGTTTTAAGCACTGTGTTCACCAGTATGCTCCATCCTTTCTGAGGCGGGGAGGAACATGAGGAAGGTGGAGGACGACAGGGCAGGGAAGTTGCTGAGTTTGACTTGTGGTTAGTGTGCTGTGCAGACAGACAAATCAATAGACCCCTGCCTGGGCATCTTAATCAGAAGCGTGTGGTTCACTGCAGTGGCTAAGTGCTACCATGCTGGTGACAGCATCTTCTTCAGAGACATTATTGATTGCTCTTCTCTCTCTTCTGAGAAGATATTCCAACTGTGTAGACAGCATCACGGAGAGAGCTGGTGGAGAAGTGTCCCCTTACAGCTCGACAGGATTAGGATCGACAGTTTAATTTCCCTGGGGCCAGGCAAGCTGTCATTCTAATTCATCCAGACTAGTGTGGTAAAGAGGAAGGAGATGCCTGTTTGAAAGGTCCACTATCTCCTGAATAAGCCTGGTGTAAGGCCAAAGATGATGCAGTCCTGGAATTGTGCAAACTGAGGCAAGGGAGCACATGTTTGGGACAAGTTTTTTGAGGGAAATCCACTTTCACAGTGAAATAGAAGAGAAGCATATTGCAGAGCAACCTTTTCAGAGAGTAAAAGAGAATCCCTGAGCTGCTTGGCATCAGAGTGAAGATGTTATAATCCTCTGGCAATGCTAAAATACCAGACTGTTAAAAAATCCCCCATGATATTCAGTGTAGGAGTAACTTTTGGTCTCTGTGTGTTTGACTATATGTGCAAGCATCTGCTTATATGCTCTCTATTAGTAGTCTCGCGACTTTTAAATTGCAAGTGTATCATGAAAGATAAAAAAAGGTGGTGCAACATAGTCAGAATATGTTTTCAAGAAAGTAGGAGATGCAATGTGAGCCCACATACCACATTAAGCTTTTAAGAGAAATTCCTTTATCCAGTAAGTAAAACTTTAAAATTTTAATTCTTTCCTTCTCCCTAAAAAAAACCCACTAAAAACCAGCGATACCTGTATAAAACATACAATACTGGCAATAAATTAAGTCTATCAAGTTACCTGTTTAAAATGGACTGTCCAATGTGCTTTTCACAACTGTTCTAGACTTCAAATCTTCTGAGAATAGATAGATGAAGTCTCCTCTCCTGTGTTCCATGATACTGTGTCATCAAGAAGAAGACACCCAGGTCTGAAGCAGCTTTATAGTCTCTCTATTGCAAAGACTGCTGAGCAGTGTACCAATTAGTCAGCAGGTCTATGCAGATTTAGACATGAATTTTTGTTGACAGTTGCATCGCAACCTGATCGTGTTATAATGTACAATTCTCTCCCTGGTTTGTTTAGTTGTGGAATACCTATTATTTTGAGAGCTACTGAGAGCTAGCAGCCTAGCTACATCTTTCCTCAGAATGGAAATTTTACCAAAGCTAGATCCTGAAAAATGCAGCTGTATCCTTATCTACCAAAGAAACCAGGATGAAATGCTATATAGTATGCAAGCAGGAGAGAGTAAGGTTTTCGTTGGAGGGTTGGACATGTTACATGAACACTTGTTGGGATGTGAGAGGATCAGAAAAATTCACTGGAAAATATTCACATGGGGAGAATTATCTTCATCAAATAGATTTAGGTAGGGTTGAATCCATACCAGGAAATACATGTAGTTCTAAAGGAACTAAATTGTCCCCACATTGATTAAAACACTTCCTCAATGATACTGCTGATTTGCACTTATGCAAAGAGCAGCAGCACGGTAGCTGTGGATTTATATGTGAATATGCATGTGTAAGGGGAAGGGAGTGCCATTTTCTTTGTATTAACCAATGTCTTTGGTCTTGTTCCTCCTTTCCACTAATAAATCAACTTGTTTATTTCTGGTCCAATATTCCTCTGCATTGACTAGCATGCAGGAGATACCCCACAGATTGCACAGAATATTCTCGATTGGGAGTGACTCACAAGGGTTATTGAGTCAAACTCTTAAGTGAATGGCCCATATAGAGGTCAAATGTACAACCTTGCTGTTATTAGCACCATGCTCTAACCAGCTGAGCTAATCTCAGGGTATGTGTCTGTGGGAGCTCACAGCTAATGCAGTAATGAGGAGTAAAAACAACAGTGTAGCACTGAGACAGACCTACCTAAGTAACTTTTTAGTGAAGTTTTAATATTCTTATGTGTGTAGAGAGCAATGGAGATGCTGAAAAAGAGATTTCCTTTTTGAGAACCAATGTTTTCTTTAAATAAATTGTGATCAGATGAACAAGAATCCAAAGAGCAGCTCTTAGATAATCCTGATGCTCACAGTGACACTGATAGAATAAAAGAAATGGTCATGAAGAAGTGTTGGGAGTAGAAGCCCTTGTCCCAGCCTGTTTAGCTGAAGCTGCTGTGTATGGTGACATGTAAGATATTAGAATTGCTCACTGGCAATCAAGTGTGGTAAAATCTTAATTCACATAGGTCTTAAAGTACTGAGTGAGAGGAGATACAATGGACCATTTTTCATAAGCCTCTTTTATTGTCTAGGTGAAAAACAGCTTTATAACAATTTGTTTCATTCAGCATCTTTACAACATGCATCTCTATACTGAAGGCGTTTCCATTTGTATCTCCCTGATTCAACCTCAGCAATAACTCCATACCTCAGCATAACCACACTGTTTAGAGTGAAGAGGCAGAGTTTTCTGCACCAGACAGCATCATAAAACAAAACCAGGGAACAGCAGGTGGATATGCTTTTGAATACTGTCCAATTATGCTGTGCTGGTACTAAAGCACATTATTATCAAGTGCCGGTGGATTTAAAGGATGCCTTTTGTTTGGTTTTTTTTTTTTTTTTGGTTTTAGGTTCAAATCTTGATGAAAAGTTGTGTAGAGTCTGAAAAGTCAGTCTCTGTAACTAGAGATTGGAATGTCTACCATAACAGTTCTCAGTTGTTCCTTACTGTGACATATCTTATAGCCCTATAATGCTTTTGCCTCCCTCATCATCCAGTCATACAGGAAAGGCAATTGTCTGGATCTGTCTGGCAAGTTGGGAGACAGTTGTCTCTACAGAGGATTGCAGGCTTTGACAGGGATTTGTATTAATGCAACCTATTGTGTGGGATTTCACGCTCATTAAGTAGAGCTGCTACTCAGTCAGCAGCCAGTCTTAATTACCACATATTGGTACAGGGTAAACCACACATTTTATCACAAAATGGCTTTTGGCAGAGTCTGCAGAAATTACGTAGGTAAATTGCTATGTGGATTCAATTAATCCATTCAAGTTTTTTCAGTTCAGCTCAGTAAATTTTGTTAGATAAACCATTCAGCTCAGTAACTTTTATTAGATAAACCATTTCAACATTCAGAAGCTAAAGGAAAAGAAATGTTTTACAGGAAGTTGTCATGCAACCACATACAAGTAACATATTGTAACATTTCAGCCCATCTAGAAATTCTAGTTACAGCTCTGGTTGCAGCTAGTGGTATTTCTGGCAAGACCCAAGGACTGGATCAGAACTGAAGGGTGGAACATTTGGCTCATGTACAGACCTGTGCTCACACAGACCAGAACATGTATTCCTTGAGTGTTGGTGATTGCAAGGTAGTGATATGGTTATGCTTCTTTTGCACTGTATTGGTCTGCTGAGCTCTGAATAAGTGAAAATATTTCAGGCTCATGAGCATTAGACTCTGGAATTTACCTATTTCTTCCACTTATTTCTATTTTATTTATTTCTTCCACTTTTGTTCTCCAGCATTTTGGAGAACATATAGAGGTTAAGCACAATCTAAATCTAATGTTTTATTCAACTGTGTATTCAGGCAGAAAAAAAAAAGTGATAGGTATTGGGCTAAATAAATGGATGCACCATAGGGTGGTACCTCTGCCATGTCCTTGTCTAGTGTGCTCTACAAGACAAACTAGACCCCTTGAATCTGAGGCTTTGCAGAGCTGTGAGGATGAAATATCTGTCTCTGTGCAATGCACAGAAAGGAAAAAAAAACAAGATATTTTTATCTCATTGCTCTTAACCAGTGGAACTTGTGACAAAGCAATCTATATCTATATTCAAAGGCAGGTGTCAAGAGGGTGGCAGAGCACTGGAACAGGCTGCTCCGGGAGGTTGTGGAGTCTCCCTCTCTGGGAGGGAGATTCAAAGACCCACCTGGGTGTGTTCCTGTGTAACGTACTCCAGTGATCCTGCCCAGGCAGGGAGGGTTGGACTAGATCTATAGAGGTCCCTTCCAACCCTAATGTTTCTGTGATTCACTCCATTCTGGTCTCATTTTGATGTTTTTCTGAACTGCAGGAACTCAATTATGCAGCAGGATCTGGCCCTTACTCTTCTGAAGCTCACAAGAAACTGAACATCTGGTGAAGACTGAATCAGTTTAAAGGCATAGTAAAAAATAGGTTCTTTCTATGGACAAGGTGAAAATAAAAGCCAGCCCTGCTGGAGAACATCTTTGTGAGCCAAGGAGTTTGCAGTGTGTTTCAATGTGACCTCCCATTTCCCCTCATTATCTTCCACTTATTAACCCTGATCTAACTGTTATTGATAGCTCTATTATTCTGCTTGGGACAGCAGTGACAGTCTCACTGACCTTGCCCTGGGTGATCAGAAACTCATTTAATGCTCAGCATACTCTTTGCAGAAGTGTACTGAGGGAAAAGTGAATTCAGCATGAGAAGCAGGCGTATTTTTACAAGGATTTCTTGTGATGTTATTAATTACCTCAAGAGGTGCATTGTGTTCCACTAAATATTCTGAAAACTTGTCTAAATTCCTCCTCAGTCTTAGGGATAAAGGTTGCAATAAGAGTAAGAGAATAAGAATTGCTCATCCTTGATGCTGCATAGCATTCATTGGAAAGCTAGACACAATGAAAAACCAAGGGTCCAAGATTTTACCTGCTTTCATGAGTCTCTCTTTCTAGCCTGTCTACCTCTTGGGCAGTATCATTGGATACATTCTGAACACTCAGTGTCACAGAGAATAAAATTTCACCTCCCATCCTCAAATTCACGCAGTTGATTTATTTGCTACATGACAGCACTTCTGTTCTATAAAAAGTGTATACTCACAAGAATTGCCCTCTATCAGGGCAAGATTCTGAGCACTTCATGTACGTGGTGAATAACTGATACTCTTAGGAAAAAATAAATGAGAAATGTGGCTGTCTGGATCCTCCCTGAGGACTGGAATTTTATGATACTCTGGCTTGTACTGAGGCTTGGGTTTTTACTTGTGAAGTTGCAAAACTTAGGCTGTAAGAAATGCATAAGTTTATACTGATTTATTCAATCTTATATAGATATATTTATTTGTAATAAAGCTATATTGTTTTGTGTGATGGAGATAATTAAAAAAGTTTATTTTCTATAATAATGATTTCCTTCTTTTATATTTCTCAATTTCAGCAATGGAAATAGTCAGTCTGCTGATTATTCACTTTTTTTAACCCCCCAGTTTTGGTGCACTTTCATGTGACTCCACTGCTTGCATCACACATACTGTGCAGAATATTTAATTGCTTTAAAATAAGGTCTTTGATGGAACTAAAACAGATGTGCTTTCCATCTGCTCACATGAGTGGGCATATGACTGCTTTGGTCTTAGAAAAATACTGTTTTGAAAATCTAGTTTCACCATCAAACTAGACCTTTCAGTCTTATTGGAGATAAAAGTGGTGTTGTGCGTGCTAATTGGAGACAAGAAGGTTGAGATTCTGAAAATACTGGCTAAATTGCATATGGGCACATGAAACACCCCACCTGTGTTCTTTATTTCAGTGATACTTCATGTCATCACTCCTGGAATCAGCAGGAAACGTAAAAAATAAATTATCCATTTAATAAATAAAGCACATAGGAGGGTCAAACCAGTATTGGTTTAAAATGAGAGGACATTGTTTTTTTAAAAATCGGTGTCCAAATAGTCTGTCAAAAATGTGTGTGTGTTACAGTGAAAACCTCAGATTCCTCCTGGATACTGAAATACTGAAATATTAGGATCATACAAGATGGATCAGCATTGGAAACAGTTCTGTGATCTACTGAAAGTACTTTTTAATAGATTCCTGATTTCCTGGGTCTTGCTTTATATTTACCTTCATGTTTCATGCCACTGGCTCCTGATACTCTACTTCTTTCTTATTTTTGTGTGTCTTCAGTAGTATTTAAGTTGTAAAAATTTAGCAGCTACTGAGTAACTGAAGGTAGAAAAGTCAAAACATATTCTTCTTAGAACTGAAATTTCTCTTCTTTCAGGGATTCCTGTATTAGAGACTGATCTGAGGCAGAAATAGCCAGATTTGCATGAAACCATAATTATATGGGTGAAATGAAACAGCCAAGCAGAGCTCAATAGGTGCTGTCCCTGTTTATCCTGGAGATGAATTTGTCCTTGAAAATTCTACTAACAAGTAAGTGAGGAAAGGATGGTTTTCCCACAAACAGGGATTGATATGAAATGAAATATGATATGAAGTATGTGTTTTCCATTTGGAAACATTGAAAAAATATGAATATGGTGTCCTATAGGTGTTGAATTACCCAAATGTTACTAAAGGAAACAAAGCCATAGAATTGTAGACCTTTTAGATCCTTGAATCCAGCTGTTAATCCAGCACTGTGAAGTCCACCACTAAATCATGTCCCCAAGCACCATATCTACACATCTTTATACTACTTCCAAGGATGATGACTCACCGCTTCCCTGGGCAGCCTGTTTCAATGCTTGACAACCAGTTCGGTGAAGAAATTTTTCCTAATACCAAATCTAAACGTTCTCTGGTGCAATTTGAGGACGTTTCCTCTTGTCCTGTTTCTTGTCAGCTGGGAGAAGAGACTGGCCTCCACCTCATTGCAACCTCCTTTCAGGAAGTTGTTGAGAGTGATAAGGATCTCCTCTGAGCTTCCTTTTCTCCAGACTAAACAACCCCATTTCCTGCAGCCACTCCTCATTTGACTCATGCTCCAAACCCTCCACTAGTTTTGTTGCCTTTCTCTGGACATGCTCCTAGCACTTCAATGTCTTTCCTGTCATGAGGGCCCCAAAACTGGGCACAGGATGCAAGGTATGGCCTCACCATTGCTAAGTACAGAGCGGCAACTAGTCCTGCTGGCCACGCTGTGTCTGATACAGGCAAGGATGCTCTTGGCCTTCTTGGCCCCCTGGGCACTCTGCTAGCTCACATTCAGTGGCTGTCAACCATCACCCCCAAGTCCTTTTCTGCTGGGTCATTTTCCAACCATTCTGCCCCTAGACCATGGTATTGTATGGTGTGTTTTTTGTCCCAAATGCAGGACCTATCGCTTTGCTTTGTTGAACCTCACACAGTTGGCCTTGATACAACTTGTTCAGATCCCGCTATACAGTCTTCCTACCTTCCAGAAGATCGGTACTCCTGTCCAACTTGGTGTCAACTGCAGACTGACTGAGAATGCACTCAATACCCCTTGTTCAGATCATGAATAAAGACATTAAACAGGACTGGCCTCAAAAACTGCTCCCTGAGGAAACCCCTAGTGTGCAGCTGCCACCTGGATTTATGTCCATTCACCACCACTCTTTGGACCTGCCCACCCCTCCAGGTTTCACTCAATAGAAGAATACACACATCCCAGCCCTGAGCAGCCAGTTTCTCCAGGAGAATGCTGTGGGAGACAATGTCAAAGGCTTTACTAAAGTCCAGACAGACAACATCCACAGCTTTCCCTCATACACTAGGTGAGTCACTCTGTCATAGAAGGAAATCAAGCTGATCAAGCAGGACCTATCTTTCATAAATCCATGCTGGTTGGACCTTATCCCCAGCTGTCCTGTACACGCCATTTGATGGCAAATAAATGAAAGGACAAGAAATCTGAATGCAGACATTCTCATACAAGAAAAAAATCAGTTACTTATCCCAGGATCCTACTGTTGCCTACTCAACTTTGTATCCCTCCTTCTTTATGAAAAAAATGGGATTACTGGATGCTAGATCACATCAGAACTTCTCGTCTGACTCATCAAAAAAGCTGGAAATCTCATTCTTATCCAGTGGTCTATGCTATTAATTCTAGCCTAAAATATAAAAGCATTTCTCTCTGGAGTACCCTGACACTTATATGCTGATCTTGGATAAATCCCACAATGATTCTGGAAAATTCTGAAGGCTTAAATGATACTTTTTTCCTCTGTAGCAAATAAAGAGTTTCCAGGAAGAGGAGGCTCTTATTTCTGGAAAAAAAAAATAAAAAGAAAAAATATCTTTAGTTTACTGTTTTTGTGGTTAAGCTAGCGTTGTTTGTTTGTTCATTTGTTTTTCCTGAGAACTCAATTTATATATTCCCATCTGTTTATATGGTGTAATTACAAGAGTAACACATCAGTTTGGAGTGTCCAAACCCCTAGGCTGGATGTCCTCCTGTTCTGAATCTGATTGAATTCATCATCCCACCCCCAAAAAAGTTACCTCTGAATGCTTTGTAAACACTGCTGTATTGCTGCCAACCCACATCCATATCACAGTTAACTTTTATGCACTTGAATGAAAGCAGAGCTCGAATAAGTGTCTGTGCGGCAGGACCACAACCATGTCTTGGGGGTCCTTCTGATTGTGTTGCTGGAAAAATCTTGAAGCAATGAGGATGAAGCTTTGTAAGGGGTAGTGATCCCTTGTCCTCTTGTTAGTTCACTGTTACCTTTCCAGCAACAATCTCTGGGTAAGAGGTGACAATTTTGAGCTTTGAAGTGGATTAATTTCTTCATAGCTTAAACTGAGGTGGTATGAATTTCAGTAATTGCATTCTGAATTTATTACCTTCCAGTGAATGTTTGGGATAAAGCTGAATATTAATCTACCACTTTCCCCCCAACCCCTCTCTTTTCTCTGTCCTCTTCTTCCTCTCTGGTCTCCAGGGACTGTTCAGAACTATATTGCTCACACAATGTTCTAGCCTCCTTGCTATTCATCCTCCAACTCAGTTGTCTGGAGTGTTTCTGCCTCACTTATGGTGCCACAAAGGTCTGAATTCTGAGTGTATTCTTTTTTGACTTTATTCTAGGTGGTATCAGTGTGAATGATGGTCGTTTCATTGATCTTAGGGAAAGACCATGCATAAGTTGTAGGAATGCATGGCATCAGTCATGCTGGGTGAATGTCCCATTAGGAAGATAGCAGAAGTGCTGACAAGAGAAAACAAGGGTGATTAAAAAAATAAAATTACATCTGTGCGTGTCTGTATCTTTAAGGGTGTTTTTTAAAATCTAAGCAGGACTCAGGAACTGTACCCAAATGTACCCAAACAGGCAATGTCAATTTGTACTGAGATGGATCATCCATTGCTTTGACTGACCACCATAATTATTACCCAAGAACTGATTTTACTGCATCTCTATCCCAGGATTAAGATACATGTTTACTTTGCCTCTTTGCACCATAAATCTGGAATATGTGTGTAGTGAATCTGTGAGACTGCTCTGAGTGCAATTAAGTCATTTAATAAGTGCCAAAATCAGTCCATTTCCATTGCTGAAACTCAGGTAAAATCAGATTTCAGGACCCAAACTTTTCAGCTTTAACCATTTAAGGACATAAACCTAGACACAGAGGAGAAGGGCAATGAAAGACAAATAACAAAAAAAATAATTCTCAGAGAAAATACTAGAAGTCCTGTGTAACTGCTGAAATGGCTCATTTTTGTAAGAAGAATGTTGACCTATTTGTTTTTTCAACACTTCGGTGGTTTCTCAAGTGTCCCCGAAGAATTCTCATTCTTCCTTATTCCAGTGGTAACTAACTGTGGGATCAGCATTATTTTATGATGTTGAATTTGTTAACAATTTTCTAAATTAAGAAAATTAAGATTTTTGGTCTTTCAGGAACCAATGATGTATCAGGAACTTAGTACCATCTTAGTTTATCAGTGCAACTAGATGAAAAAGGAGCAGACTCTAAATCTGTCGAAACACATCACTGAAAGATTACAAAATGGTAGTGGTGAATGAATCCATGGAAATGCCCTCATCAGTTATATTGTGAGTGCATATGCAGTCTAAATACGCCTTCTTGAAAACCTACAAGTGTGGTCTCTGGGAACAGGGCAGAGACTCAGCACAAGACTGTCCAAGAGGATGGAAAATTTTCATTAGGGCTGGGACTTTTAGAAGGTTCCTGTTGCTAAAATATGTCCTTGCTGAGCATGAGAGCTTCAGTTTTTCAAAGACTTATTAGCTAAATGACAAATTTTTCTAAAGTCTGTAAAGGCCACCACTCTGATTGCAAAAGAAATCCCTCAGTTCTCATCCAAACTTCAATGCCCAATTCAAAGTAGAAAGGCAACATACATTTCAAAGAAGAGAAAGTCTCAATAATATCTTAATACAACTAAATATTTTCCTGTGGAATTCTCGGAAACAGGCTTTGGTTAACTTTTCATTTGTTACACAGCACTAATGGTGATCAGCCTGGCAGATACCTGGCATTCAAACTTAGATTCAGACCTTGTAAGTGGGATGACATCATAACCTCTAGGGCTGCCAGACAATTTTCATTATAATGACAGGCAGAAACGTCAACTTGGCTGATAATGAATCCAGTTTTTACCATGCAGCCTGCTATTTCAGGAAGGAAATGTAGATGTCCATTTGTTCACAGAAGGGCCATGAGCCATTTCCCCTGCTCAGGCCTTATTGCATGAAAACATCTGGAGTTTTGTGTGAGTAATTGAATTATTAAGCTGACAGCATGGGAATAGGAGGTGGCCTGTCTGACTGACAATCCAGTCATTTAAGTGGCCTGTCATGAAAACCTGTACTATATATTTCTGAGTTATAAATTTCATTAAAAGATGGAGAAGCAATGTCTTCTCAGGTGTGTTTCTAGGAAGGATGTTGTCACTGAATCCATGCATAATGCTGGAGATAAGATGTATTCATGGTTTTCTTAAGCCAAGAAGGATCATTCCATCTAGCCTTTTGGATATCATGGGCCAATTAGACTCACACACAGGTTTTCTTATACTGAATCTAGCACTTTGTACTGGACTGAAGTTTATCAACTCAAAACAATGCTTCATGAAAGAATTGGCAGTCTGCTACCTTTTTTTGGGTAGTTTCTATGAAGGTTTTTTATTTTCCAGGAATTGCTTCTTGTATTGTCTTTCTGAATTAGACTGAAAGAGTCATATTTTAAAAAGTACCATCTTCCCTTAGAAATCTGCAACACAATCATATTACTTTTATTATTCTAAGGATAAAAGTCATTATATGTTTAGTTTAATTTAAAATTGCACTAACTACCCCCTCCCCCCTTTTTCCCTAGTTTAATACTCTCTTTTATGATATATCTAGGTGTCCTTACTTTATCAAGAAAATATATCTCCAGCTTTTTTTTCTTTTTACCAAATTACTGTCAAACTGGGGGCAAGTATTGTTGCCTTAAAAAGGAAATAAACACTCCAGCTGCGTTTAAAGAAAGACACAACATTTCAAAAATGTTTGTCTGGATTACAGTTAGGGATTCAGTGTGGGAGAAAAATCACTGGAGTCTGTACATCTTAAAGGATAGCTGGAAGTGCAGTGTACATTTCTTCTGTATAACAGCAAACTACTGGCCAAAGCATTTTGAGCGCCTTGCACTTGAAGATACCAAGAGTGATTTACCAATACTATTGACTAAGACTTGCAACACTATGTTGACAAAGATAAAGTGGTGTCCTCTTTCTGCAGAAAAGAGGCACTCTAAGTGGCATGAGGAAATGAATATGAGTCTCAGGAAAAACTGAACACACAAGCCCAAAAGCTCAGTTTCTTGAGTTCTCTCATTGATGCCCAGAAAGAATTAGTGAGTCATGGGTTTATAAAACACTTCTTGACATTTTTTATTGAAAAATCATAGAATCATTTAGTGTTGAAAAGACCCTTGAGATCACTGAGTTCAACTATAAACCTAGAGAAAGTTGCTTTGTGTTAAATATAGAATTATTATACCAGTTGCAAGATCTCATGTAAGTGAAAAGAGGTGCAAAAGTGCCACAATTCTATTCAGTGTAATTTTGAGTTTAAATCCTATTACTTTCTTAGCTCAAGTCTGTTCTTGGATGTAGGTGTAATTGATCCTTAATGCAAGACACACTGCTGTTAGGCAGAAAGGTAATTCATCTCATGTTAGCTTCTTTATTTCAAAGGCATAAAATACTTCAGGTAAGATGAAAATGAAGTGTTTAAATCCCACACTTTGAATCACTGATCATTGCCATACTTTCTCCATTTTCAAGCTTGAAGGATATTATTTACTTTTAAGAGCAAGCAAAGATTTCAGCAGTGATGAAATAGCCACCTTATGCTTTGAAGGGAAACATGGGACAGCAGAAGTTCCATCACGTTTGAAAGGCATTGAGGTGCCAAGAGAGAAGACCAGTAATTAGTGTCTATCCACACAGCAGGGAGCCAAATAAGAGAAAAATAGCAGCTGATGAGAAAAAGTGGTGGTCTAAGAAAATATCTGCATTAACTGGATTGTTGATACAATGATAGGTATCAACACAGCACGTGGGTACAGTGCTCTGATCAGGCACAGCAGAGATGTGCATGTCACAGAGAATTTATACTAACGCTTACAAGCTCTTCTGCTGTAATCAAATAAATGTTCATGAGATTTTAGTAGAGTTAAGTGTATTTTAAAAATAGATTCTCCAGTAGGATTCTCCAAAGATGATAACTCCATGCAACGTACATAGTCACATTAATTATTTTTATTTTAGAGATGAAACAAGGGAAATTCAGGGTAAAATTATTTATCCCAAATTGCAAGAGAAGTTCTGGGATAGAAATTAGAATTTATGTCTTCTGATATATGTTAGAGGAGTGAAATCATTTCCTCTCCCTGAGAAGCAGTAATTGAACTATTCTAAATAAAAACAAAACAAAACAAAACAAAAGTATGAATTGATTGTCAAAGGATTAATCTGTTGTCAGAGTTTAAATCCTGCTTGATGCTGTTACCTGGAGTTATCAGAGACTTCTATGATACATTTTAATCTACAGAAATTCAAATTAACTTAGACTAAGAAAGCAAAATATGAAATTTCTAACAGCTAACTTTAAGCTAATTTCAAAAATATTGGCCAGAGGTTTGTGTATATAAAGGTAAGAAAAGTCCCGTGGCATGGAGATGAGCAGTTTTGCTTTGCTTCTCTGCCTTTGTGAACAGGATTGACATCATGGTAGAATGAGGGATGCTTTATTTTTAGGTTAGGTATTAGAAAGAATTTTTTTACAGAGAGAGTAATCAGGCTTTGGAATGGCCTGTCCAGAGAGGTGGTGCATTCACTGTCCCTGGAGGTTTATAAGATGAGACTGGATGTGGCACTTATTGCCATGGTCGAGTAATCACAGTGGTATTGGATCAATGGTTAGACTTGATGACCTCAGAGGTCTCTTCTGACCCTGCTGATTCTATGATTCTGTGATTCAGTGGGAGCCTTATTCTGGAGCATTTTTTGAAGGTGAATTGATTCTGGAAATTACTAGGTGTATGGAAAGGAACCCCAGTGTCAGTCTCACTCTACAGCTCCTTCATATTCAAAGCTGGGATGAGACTGCTGAACTGCATTATCACAGTGTTTTAATAAGTTACCAAGCTACTTCTGGCACGGACCCAAATGAAAAGTAAATGGTACAAGTCACTGGTTGCTTTTGTGCTGCAAGTTTTCCTATTGAAAAGAAAAGGTTGCAAATGAATCAAGTTTTTAATAAAAACCGCGATAATTTCTGAGAACTAATAAGTGATGATTTTTATGCAGGAAATATGAAAGTGACAATTTTTATGCACTACATATTATTTTAGTTAAAAGTACCTGTCATTTTGTTTCAGTGGGAAAATCAGCTTTTATTTCTTTTAAACACTTTAAAACATCACAAAAACAATAACTAAAGTGCCCAAATAAATCCATCTGAAACATATAAATATCAATATGAAATTACAGTTTTAATTTAGTTTTATTGAGCATGAAGAAATTCTTTGACACTTCCCTTCTCACAATTTTTCTTATTTTATTTTTTTTCTTAAAGTAATCAGCTAATTTTTTTTATTTGCAATTGAACAGTCCATGTTATATGAAAAGAATACCAATACTTTCTGCAAATGCTGGTGAGTTTTGAGAAAGAGAGCCCAGGTTTGAGTGTTAGGTATTCAACTCATTTTGAAACTTGTGCTTCTTTGGACAAATCACCTTCATTTCTTGTTCTTTAGCTCTCCAAACACAAAAGGGAAATAAATGCTTTCCTCCCTCAAGGAAATGTTGAAGCTCAGATGGAAACTGTTGGAGAAGGATGAAGCACTGTGTAATATTAGCTTTGTTAATCCAGGTTAGCCCATTTGTTTCTCACAAAGACTGTAATAGAACTGAATTGCCTCTGTTCTGCTATTTGTATTTCCTCGGTGTTCTCCATTCTGTCTCCAAAGTGAACAATTTCAGCTGTTGCTAAAGGGTTTAAAACTCTTGATTTGTGGCAATAACTTCCACAAAGATGCATTATGGGTGCTGAAGTGATTATCTTGAATGGGCAGAAAAGAGGCAACCTAACTGGCAATTACATTCCAGTGTCTGCCCCTCAGCACAGCACCTGCTTTACTGACTTACTGCATCATCCCAAAGAGCTTTATTCATTAGTAAGGGCCATTCAAGCATTTAATGGAGCTGTTTATATTGAAACAGCTTTATTTGCTCCTATCTATCTTCAAGGCTTCTTTTGCAGAAGAAAAGTCCTTTAAAAGAATGTAGTTTTGCTATGGGTCTATTCAGTGAGCTCCTTCTTGCTCCCCTGGAGAGCTTTGCTGTCCCTTACCTGCAGGTGGAAAAGATACTCAATAAAGAAAAATTATAGCTTTTGTGTTTTTTTGTTTTTGTTCTTATTACTTATTTTTTAAAACCCCAGGCAAGATTTTAAGAGACTTCAGCTAGTTGTTGTGTATACTAAGATGCTGTTGTAAAGCTTTATTTTGTAACACTTGGAGTGGCTCAGAGGATTTTAGCAGTATGTACGTTTTTTAATTTGTGTGATTCCTAGAGGAACTTGTACTAGACTATACCTACAGGCACACTCTAATATCCTATCCAAAATACTCAGAAAACATTTATGGATATGCAATTACTGTGCAATAAATACTGTTTGACTACATGTCATTTCTTTGTGCTGCTAATACACATAACTCAAAAAGTGTTTAATTTTTAACATTTTTATTTGCTTGCACTTCCTGAATGAAGAATCCTTTTTTAAAATTTAAAAATAAATGCCAAAGTGAAAATACAGACCAATAATGGTCTATTAACTTTTGGATCAATACCCATGTTTTCCAACTGGTCTGAAATTAAATTTGTGTTTGACACCAAGCAAATTATACAGTACGAAAATAGGCCAAATTTTCTTTAATATGATGTTTACAAAGTCTGTGATATTGTTCAGGGGATAAATTTACTGGATAAAGCAAGATCTTTCCCTGGCATAAATCAGGCTGTCACCTCTTGTGGCAAATAAAAGCAGATTTTGCTATATCATCATTTATGGAAATAACCAGGGAAATAGTATAGGGGAAAAAACCCAACTCTCTTTTTATGGGATAAAAAGTCTTTAAAAATGTACCACAAGACCATTTCAAGTTTGAAATAGCTGAAAAAGATACTGGTCATCTGTTACTTGTCTCAGATATGTGTTGTGGCAGCCAACTCCTTCTGTTTAAATCCATATCAAAAAGCCAGTGGGAACCTGCACAGTTTTTCTCAATTTAAGCTAATTGATTTTCACATTTGTATTTAATTGCAAGCCATAAACCCCACAGATAATATGGAAACATTATTCTATAATTCTATGGCCAATTTTGGCATTAAAGCAGCAAATGGGGTCTTCCACTTACTGCATAAACTGAGGCAATGATTTTTCCATTCTGCTCTCTGTAGCCACTTATCTCTACCAACTGCTAAAAAGTCAAGAGTGCTACAATGTTTACTAGTAGTGTTTAAGTCAACCTGTAATAAACACGGGCTTGAACTTATACACTGAAGCTCAAGAGACCAGATCATCCAGGGTAAATCTCAAAGCTTCATTTAATTCTGTAGCTTTGACTTTTCCTAAATTCACAACAAGACTTAAGCTGTGTTTCTGACTGTGATTCATGTTTTGCCAGATGGGAACAAGCCATCATCTGCCAAAAGCACAGCACGTTTCATTGTGAAATACAATCCACAGTAGCATGTCAGAATGCTTTTGATTGAAAAATAGGCAGGTCTGTGTCTGAGATTTATGCAACATTTGCCGTTTGTTTAGATCAATGTAAGTGCTGCAAGGGATCAAATGGATCATTTCCATTTGAATATTATGAAAGAAATATTTAGATTAATACCAAAAGATTGTTCTGTTTATTGGCATATATTCATATCTCCATGTAGAAATATGTGCCTACTCACAGGCCAGGAAAGAGATTTCCCTACATTGCATTTGGCTGGTGCTGCTTGTTCTGCACTATACAGAAGCTGTTGCTTTCTAGGGTTGTTAATCCGTGGAACTAAATCATTCACAGATAAAAAGATTTGATGAAGTGTTTCAGGCGTCAGTTTTACAGTGGCCCAGAGAGTGGAACTCACTGTAGTTCAGTGCATTTTTACAGAACTGTGCAAAGTAAGGTAGGTAACGAACCTGGAGTTTGGTAAAGAATTTACATCAAGTTCATATATGGCAAGAAACACTTAGCAATAAACAAACCAAACTAAATCTCTTTGCATTTCTGTCTGTGAATCAGAATCAGAACATAAAGAAGTCTGTTCCTTGAACCAGTGAGGCTGTTCAGTAACTTAGAAGATAGTCTTGGATATATCTGTGTTCAGTCTCTCCGTTGTGAAGCTTTGCATGAAAGCATTTGTCATTTCATTTCACATAATTATACATCAATGAAATGTGGAAATGCCAACAGTTGTTCCATATTTTTTGGCACTGCAGCTGATTCATAAGGCACTGCTTCCCTTCAATGTCATTATTAGAAAAAAATATTTGAGAAATGAGGAAGAACTTCAGCACTTGAATTTTGAATGTTGAATTTTCAAAGTTGGCTTAAAGAAACAATGTAGGTAGAAACATTTATAGCAACATTGAATATTAAACACATAACTGTGCATTTTTTCCCTTTCACTTCTTCCCTGCTCCTATTTGGGCTCAACCACCATAATGTATATTACAAATTTTCAGAAAAAGTAAATGAGTGGCCATCTTTGGAAGATAGAAGTGACAGATATTTACACTGTGATTCTGAAGAGCCGTGAGGTTCAAATTGATTGCAACATTGCATTTTGAATAGTCTCTCACATTGGGACAACTACTATCCTACATACTATCCTTTCTTCTTCTCTTTGTGCTTTATTGGGGAAGTAAAATTACAGTGTGAACAACCTGTAAAAACACCATTGGGAAATGCTTAGATGGGATGCAATGTCCAAGCAGAGGTACTTGCCCCTTCATTACTCTACTACCTTTTTATTCACTATCATTTCTTTTCTGAATGCACAGCTAGAATTCTGTGCTCTGTGCCACAAGGCTTGGATTGTGGTGGGGTAGCTCCACTACCTCCTAGGTTTTGGTCTTCCCTTGAAGATTGTTCCATGGCTTTCCAAATTGTGTGGAGCAATGGAAGCAGATTTAGGTTTCTTTTGAACTTGTTTACTGGCTGATCCTGTGTGGAAACTGAATGGCACAGTGTCTTTCGTCAGGGAGAAGTAAAATGTGTGCAGTGATTTAAAGAGAAATTGCTCAGAGGTACATTGTCTAGGAGATGCCTATGAGACATGGCGTTGCTTGGATAGGATTTGTCCTTGGTTCCTTATTATTTTTTGTAGTGTTAGTGACCATTACTGCCAAGTGGCCATGATGGTGCTGAATTAAGCAGGCAGTGGTTTACTTCCAGGCCCAGGCAGCTGCCAGTTTTTCTAGTTTAATATGCATTCTTCTTTGCTGTATTCAAAGGAGTATATAATGAAAATCACTATGTTAGTTACGAGCTGTCTACAGTGAAGAATTTCAAATACTGTGTTAGAGCTTCAGCTTCCTGCAGAGAAGGGTTACAGCATGACACATTAGAATAACAAATGAGTGACAGATCCATTTTGTCTGTCTTATCCATAATTAACCTCCAACATTGTAACAAAAAGGGGAAAGGAAGAGAGTAGCTAACTTTTTCCTTAAAGGGCTGTCCCTGACTTGACTAGGTATATTCATCACTCAGCTAAAAACTCTCTGGATGGATGGATCCAAGGAGTGGTGGTGAATGGAGTTACATCCAGCTGGGGGCCAGTTACCAGTAGTGTTCTCCAAGGCTAAAATATTGGGGCCAGTCATGTTTTATATCTTTACCCATGATCTAGATGAGAGGATTAAGTGCACCCTCGGTCAGTCTGCAGCTGAAACCAAATTGGACAGGAGTGTTGACCTCCTGAAGGGTTGTAAGGCTCTGCAGAAGAATCTGGACAGACTGAAGCAATGGGCCGAGGCCAGCTGTGAGAGGTTCAACAAAGCAAAGTAACAGGTTCTGCATTTGGGTCAAAAAAACCCCAGGCAGTGCTACAGGCTGGGGGCAGAGTGGCTGGAAAGCTGCTCAGCAGAAAAGGATCTGGGGATCCTGGTCACCAGACACTGAACATGAGCCAGCATGTGCCCAGGGGGGCAACAAGGCCAAGGGCATCCTGGCCTATATCAGTCACAGTGTGGCCGCTAGGACCAATGCAATGATTGTCCCTCTGTACTCGGCACTGGTGAGGCCATATGTTGAATGCTGTGTCCAGTTTTGGGCCCCTCACTACGAAAATGACATTGAGATGCTGGAGTGTATCCAGAGAAGGGCAGCAAAGCTGGTGAAGGGTCTGGAGCATGAGTCTTGTGAGCAATGGCTGTGGGAAATGGGGTTGTTTACCCTGGAGAAAAGGAAGCTCAGGGGAGACCTTATCAGTCTTTATAACTTTCTGAAAATGAGGTGGAATTCAGTCTCTTCTCCCCAGTAATAAATGACAGGACAAGAGGAAACAGCCTCAAGTTGCACCAGAAGAGGTTTAGATTTGATATTAGGAAAGATTTCTTCACAGAACAGGTTGTCAAGGCTGCCCAGGGAAGTGCTAGAGTCACCATTCCTGGAAGTAGTATAAAGATGTGTAGATGTGGTGCTCATGGACATGGTTTCGTGGTGGACTTGTCAGTGCTAGGTAAGACTTAATGACCTAAAAGGTATTTTCTAACCTAAACATGAAGTAGTAATAGAAGTTCTACCAGTGATTCCCTGTAGCCATACAGGAGTGCTTTTAAGTTGCTCCCTCTAGAGCACAGAGGACTGGTTTTGTCATGATCTGTCTCTAAACTTTTAATCTTCTCTTGCTCCAGAATTCTCTTTGCTCAGGTGCTGGAAAAGGTTTGTTTATTTAATGATGCCAGTGGGGTTATCTCCAGATTTGCAATCTACCCAGCTTGTTTCCCTGCGCAGCTCTGCATCACCACACAAACATCTTTCTTTCCAACAATCTCTGGGGCAATGACACAAGTCCTGCGGTCTTTTTTTGTACCACCTTCCACAGTTCAGTACTCAAGATCAACACCATCCTGAATACACAGAATTTTATTTCTTTTGTTAATGATATAAAAAAGTGTGAGACAAGGTGAAATTATTTGAGAGAACAGTAAATCATTGGGTGGGAATTATTTTCCCTTAGAAATAAAAACTAAAAGTCTTTAAAAGTGATAGACCTTTCTAGAATGTCAAAATTGTAATTACTGCAACAAAAGGAGGCCCTAATTACCTCTAATCCATCCTGTGTCTACCAAATGTAATTTGATTTTTAGGTGCTGATTCTGGCCATCTGTACTGTGGGCAGAGCAAGATGAGCCTAGGGTTGTATTTTGGGATGACTGAAAGGTGCAATGTAAACAATATCAGAAATGAAAAAGAATCCTGGAACCTTGAATGGGCTCCTGGGATCTGACTCATGATTTCTGCTTGACAGTGACCTTTTACATTAGTCTAAATATGTGACATAAATATTCATGAGCAATCCTGATGAAACATGCCACACAACTTTTCAGCTGTGCTTGTAGATTCTCCACCTGGTTCCTTAAAGATGTTATTGGTATGCTGGTAAACTGTAGGTTATTTTATCCACTATGATGGATTGAATGCTGTGTTTTAAGATATAATAATCATGAGAGTTTTTTTCTTATGCACCTGTCCTTGCCTTTCAGATATCATTCCTTTACTGTCTTAGACAATTTCAGTGGGGATTTTTAACAAGAGCTTGGGTTTTAAGCACATGAAAAATTAATTCTTTAGCAAGACACAACATAAGGCTACTTATGATATGTAAACATCCTGAGATATTTTCTTAATTGCCTTGGATTTCTACTGTATAGTGAGATGGACAACAGTTATTCACTCCTTAAATGTGTGTTCTTTTCTCTGATTGTAAAGGAAACCTGGATCTTTGCAAGTAATGTGTCACCTCATTGTGCTTCTCACTTGGTCTCACTTTCAAAGTTTTTTTCATATCTACATTGCCAGAATGCTACTGCACCCTAAACCACTTTATTATGGGGCTTCATGGCTGGCTGTGGTGGGTAAATTCTATTTTCTTTGTCAACGTTTAATTGTGCCATTTTTATGATTGTTTTGGTATATGATCACTATTGTGAGCTCATCCTTCTTTAGTGTTGAATCTCAGAAATAACAGGATTTGTTCCTTGACGTCCTCTCAGTTGTACAGTCTCCTGTACTCCTCTGCTGGTTTTGTAACCTGTTTTTCGTTTTGCCTGGAATTCATGATTCTGTATCAAAATTTCATAAACAGCCTACTTAACTGTGAGTGAGCTGAAACTGCTAAACCACATAAAATGACTTGAGGACCATTCATTGTCAAGTACATAATACATATAATGCTTTTAATTATCATGTATTCCTTGCAGGTAGAGCACACAAAGCTGTTTGGATATTTTCCAGTTTTCTACAGTTATGGAGAATGTAAGCCCTCACAGAGCTTGGATCTGCTCCTTCCTTCTTTCACACAGTTCACTCTAGCTGCTGGCAACATGTACTGATCAGAATTATATCTGAACACAGAGTCTGCTGTCTTTAAAGTTAAGTATCCCAGTCCTTTGACTTCAGTTTTGTTACAAGTGAGACTTAAAACTCCCACTACCTGTGTACTTTGTCAGCTGCAATTTCATCAGAGGCAAAATACAGTGTTATCAAGATCACTAAGGCTGTTTACAGAAGTGTTGACTAACCAAAAAACCTGGTACTTACCTAGATGCTGAAACTGTTTCTTGCTTTCCACATCCAAATTTCAATCTTCTTTTAACTCTGGAGTAATTAAGATACACTTCTGCTTCTGACAGATGTGAGTCTAAACAATTTCTAGGTTTAGTTGCAATTCAAGAAAATCCAAACAGATATTTCCAGCTGGCTATCTCCCATCAAATCTCAAATTAAACCAAGTAGTGTAGTTTTGACCAAAAAAGGGGGAGAGGAAACAGAATGAGGAAAAAATGATTCAGCAATTATTTTCTGTGAAAGTATTGTATTAGATTACAAAATAATAAGATTCAGTTTTGTATGCTTCACTGATGTGCAGAAAACTGCCACTTATTTATTTAATGATTGAACTTAGTGCAAGGGTATAGGCTAGAGGCCACGCAAGAACTAACAACTCCACTTTGCAGAGTGGTGTAGCTCCTGGACTGTTTTTGACCCACAAGGCAGGAGTGGAATTCAATTCAAATGAATGAAAAATTACATAGATGACACAGTAAACATTTAGTATATTTATAGCTATCTGCTTTGGAAAAAAACCCCTTATATTTGTGTCCAAAACTTTAATGTGTGAGTCTGCACTGAAGAATTATGGCAGCATCATAAGAGATTTGCTTTCTGTGTTCAAATTCACATTACCCAGCTTCTTAATTATTAATGAGTTTTGATGGTATCCACAAGGCATTAAGATCACATGTTTCATTTAATGATAGCAATTAAAAGGCAAAGGTGGGAGGGCAGTAGGAAAATATGGTACCTTGTATTTAAAAAAATCACTTTTAGTTGTTTGTATTTTATTTGACAGTTTTGGAGGGGAAGATATTAAGCATTTCTGTGCTCAGATTTGGACTTTAAATCAACTCAATTACCAAGTTGCTCTGGCAGATTTGGTCCATACATCTTTTAAAAGTATTTAAATGGGTATACTGGTATCCTAAAAATCAGCTCCAGCAATTTAAACCCTAGAATGGAGACTCTGAAGTAGAACACATGAAAGCGATTATGGAAGAGAGTGAGCTCTACTTACAGGGGAATGGGAGTTACAGAGGAGCACAGACCATGCTACAGGAGTCATCTGAAACAGGCGATGCGAATGTGCAGCTCTTGCAGGCCCAAAGTATCTGAAGAAACTGAGTTTGGATCTATTTTACCAGGAAGTTTCTGCCAATTTCCACTCCCTTGTCTGTGATCCCTCAGTCAAAGGCAGAGCCACAGTGTCTCCTAGATAAAAACCATGGGTTTGCAATGGAGTTACTCAGATGACAGGTGAGAAAAGGTGGCTTAGCAAATATTGTTGGGATAGGCATCCCATTAGAGAAAACAAACAAACAAACAATAAAATCTCCCAAAAACTTAGTTTAAATCTACAGTCTTGGGATGGATTTCCTGGGATTCCAAACGTGCATGTGTCAGCAAACAAGTATCATCTAGTCACTGGAAGACTAGAAATGGGAAAACCTATATAGACTCAAAGTCTCCAGGTATCCCTAATGCCCCCAGTTTGCCTATGTCTGGATGTCACCCTGCCTCTTTTCCACCTGCACATCCCTGGAGTGACACAGAACAAGATTTTTATGGCTGGATCCTGACAGGTGTCTGGGTCTGCTGCTCTGCACCTCACTGTGGCAGGAAATGAACTGAATCTACTGCAGACTCTTGAAACCTCCATGGAAAAACCATCATTCCACCCCTTCAGGGCAGTGGGACTTCACTAGCTGTGACCTTTCTGATCAGCCACTGGGAAGAAGTAGATCTGAAGTAACCTCGTTGTTTGGCTAGTGCAGCTTTGGAACCACACAAGGCATCAGGCAATAACCTGACTGGAGATGCAGCCAGAGTCAGCTCGGAGTGCAGGCCATCAGGGAAGTCCGTGGTTAGGGGACAGGTCCAGGGTTGAGCTGTACGAAACCAGACCCAGGCCCAGTGAGAAGGGGCTTGGACACATCCTGGTCATGGTAGGGCCATGGGGATGAGTCAGGGAGGCCAAACAGGGACAGGAAGGACACCTAACTGTCCTTTGGAAGCATCATTTCTTATCTTCCAGGGAAAAGCTGTACTCACTGCTGGAATGTGCGTTTCTTGTGTTGAATTTATTGGTTAAACTCAGCCATAGTAGGTGTCTGCATAGCAGCCAGGAGGTTTTCATCCCCTCAGAATACTTATCCTTTACAAAATACTGAAAGGCTAAGGTGGATGCAGTCCTCATCTGTCTGAGCAGCTGTGACCTTGCAATACATTAATGTGCTGTGTTTATACCACTATTTTAGCTTTAACTGCCTCACATTTGACTTGACTCTCCAGATTGCTTGTTTGCTTTGTGCTTTGGCTCCCACTACAATTCTGTCATTGGAGTAATGAAGTAAAGTGATTAATGACATTTCAATTAATTAAAACATACAATTAATTAAATGAATCAATTTAAATTAATTAAGTTGATTAGTGAAATTAATTCCAGGAACTCAGATTCAGCTGCTTGCTTTAACTCCATGTCCATGGTACCGGATCACATTGTGGTGGACTGTCTGATGGGTACCCAGAGGAAGTCCCCTAAGGCAGAAGTGTGATGCACTAATCACCAAAGGCCTCAAGACCCTGTGAGGTGCCTCAAGTGCCTTATTTATTAGGTATTTCTGAACTCTGTTCCCCAGTTATGAGAAGCAAAAAAGGACTAAAAAGGCCTTGGGTTTACTTTTTTTAATGCTAATGCAAATGCTGATACTACCAAGTTTCAGTTTGTTTGTTGTCTCATACCATGCTGGTGTCACGGGATCTGTTCAGAGTAGTCCACACTTGTTATCAAGTTTCTGTTTAGAGTGTAAGTAATCCTTTTGGTGTTAGCACAGCTCTAAGGATGTTTAACCAGTTTGAATAGTACGCTGCACAAGTATAAGGATGCTCCTAAGAGATGCCATACAGTGGATGCTAAAGGTAAGATGAATTGAAAACATTTTGGGATTGGATTGTTCCAGGTCTGAAAAAATTTAAAATACAAAAGTTTTCCTGATACTCCTGTTTAAACAAAAGTGAGGAATATTAGTAACAAAAAGGCTGATAAACAAAAGAGGCTTTCAATTTATACTGAAAATATTAAAAGGTGAAAGATATGTTTTTTCATACTGAAAGTAGTCACTGAATTTGTGCAGAATATAAGGCATTTGTTTGAACATTTTGCAGTTCTAATTTGTATTTTGTATATGTATGCCCTAACTGCTATCTTACTAAGAATTTTGTACCCAGAGTAAGCTGTAATCTCAAGGGTTATGGTTTAGAACAGATGAAAAAGATGTTGAAGGTAAGGAAAAAAGGTATATTATACCTACACCACTGGGTCAAGGAAGTTCTAACAGGCTGCAAGTACAGATTGCAAACTTGCAAACGCAGACTAAATATAGATCTAGGTTGTACTTTCTGAAGCACACAAGGACTAATGTGTTCAAACATCTGGGTGTTGAAATTTCCTGCCAATACATTAACAACCTAATGCATACAGAATCTCTCCAATTCATCTCCAAGGCGATGGTTTGGAGAGGATGGGTGGAGACAGAACTTCATTATCCCTTACAGCTGTAACTAATGATCACACACAGAATCTGTGAGTCAAAAAGTAATCCCAGATCTTTTATATCTCAGTCCAGAGTCCTGATCTTTTCTCATATAGTTTTCTTTTTCTTGTGTTTAGGTTCTTGTACCCTCTGTGCAAGGTGTTATCTTATATATCTGAGGGATTTCAAAATACAACATAAATATAGTCCAGAAAAATTCTTAAAGTATATCGCACAAAACTACAGAATTAAGAGGTTACTTGTTTCCAGGGGTTATACAGTATTCATATAGCATCACAGATAAGCCTAGAGAACATCAAGGGATTTGATAGAATACAGAACCTGCCAAAAGCAAAAAACAAAGGAAAGCTGAAAGGATGGTGTGTCCTGAAGAGATCTGATTACTGAGTCTGTAAGAGAAACAGTGTAACTTCTCTGTAAGTGAAGCAGCATAACTCCTGACACAGTTTGAGCAGAAGGCATTGAAAGGAGCTGGATGATGTCTCCTGTGAGACTCTTAGAGCAATTAGAGAAAGGAGATGATCAAGAGATGTGTTTAGAGATAAAAGACAGCTGAGATGCGTAAGACTTTGAGTACAGAATTAATTACTTGAATATTGATTTTTTTAACAAGTATGCAAAAACTAAGGAGGATATATATTTGCAAAACTACTTCTAAGCATTGCTGCCTTAAAGAAACACATCAAAAACATTGTAATGGGGGGGCAATTGGGGATGCTAAAACATTAAATGAATTACAGTACCCAGTATTTTTCATTTATCTTGATTTTTCATGGATCTTGATGGATCAGATTGTGGATCAGATCTGCAGTTTTTTCTACATTGACTCCTATATTCTTGTACTCTTGAGCAATAACTCTTGGTAAATGGAACTGTGGGCAGAGTTGAATGGTGCATTGAGTGAATGAAGCAGAGTTTAATACTCAGTTTTGACTCCTACACTGGCTAAATTCTGTTTCATTTGTGGGTAAGTACAGAACAAACACCTCAAGTTTTGGCAGAGTTATTTGATAAACACAGCCTTAACCTCCATGTTTGTACTGCAGCAATGCATACAGTGGTTCAGTATACAGAGGGGAAGAAAGCAGTCAGTGCTTTTGTGTTAATTCAGTCCCTGCAATTAAGTAAGATATAAGCAAAGAAAAGCTCAGAAAAGAGGAAGGAGGTGAGGTAATTACAGGGTGCGTGACATAGGGTCTGAAGCAACTTTGCAGAGGATTTTTGGTGAGAGCAAACTGCCAAAAATGCCTTTTGGGAGCCAAGCCAATCAACTCTGGGGAAGGAAAATAGAAACTACTTGGAGGAATAGCCATGATGAAAACTATGGAGGTGCATAGCAAAGTCGCATGCTGTGTCTAAAGTGAAGATTGTTTGAAACAAAAGTGACACTTGATAAGTGGTATTGCTGCGACACCTTTCTCATGACAAAAAGCTTATGCTCCAAACATCTTTTGTGTACAACTTGTACTTCCAGGTGAGAGAGTTTATGCTTTTTATCTTCAGAGCTTTCATGCTACTTCTACTTTCATTGATCTACTTTTACTCTTACTGAGCTCTGTCTTGTGCAGGCACTGTAAACTGCTCCACAGGTGTGCTCTTGTGTATTGACTCTTTCCTTCACTAAAATGGTTGTGCTCTGGAGATGGATCATTTACCAATAATGGTAATTTCTTCCTGCCTTAACGCCCTTGTTTTCAAAAGGAAGCCTGTGTTGACACCATTAATATGTAGCATTTTCTTATGTTTTATCTGCATTCCAAATAATTGCCCTTTGTGGAGTATAATTTAGTCCTAGTTGATGAAAAAATCACTGTATACATTTAGAATCACAAGGGAAAAAATCCTTGGGAAAATGATTACTGACCAAAATTTGAGTTGCAAGAGCTAGTCTTTGGTAGGACAAGTTTTTGGGTAGGTGTGAAGTAAGAAGGCACTGACTGCAAGCACTGAATGTGGCTTAAGGAGCTGCTGCTCTCTTTTTAGTGCTCTCATGCAACACTGTGTTGTCTCTTCTTTGTGCAAGTACAACTGCTAGTGGGGTTAAAGTACTGTGTTCTGGATTCATCCCCTCCTCACAAAAACAAAAAAAAAAGAAGAAAAGAGAGAAAGCCTTATTTTCCTTATTTTAAGATGAATTACTTCAAAACTCAGTTTGTGCTGTGGTTTCCAAGATAGCTCTATAAACAAAACTGAAGAGTGGAAATTAATAGAAGCCCTTTTAGCTATCTTCATCATCAAAGTTGCAGTTTAAGCATATCCTGACAAGAAGAAGATTCTATTGTGTAATCTATATGCCCCACTAAAGCTTTTGTAGTTTCAAATGTTCCATTGCCTAGAAGTACCTAATGGGCTATGACACAAAATTGATTTCAGTGAAAATAGCATATGCTGTTAAGTGTTCCTCCAGCATTATGACATACTGCTTCTTCTATGAAATCCAAGACAGAATATTTAAAGTGAGACTGGTGTTAGAAGAATAGCAGGGGAGAAGATGCAGCTGCAAGAAAATTAACATACTGGTATCTAATGGTTATATAAGGTTACTTAATCTTAACGTACGCCTTCCCTTACTAATATGTCACTGGATAATGTCTTCCTGTGCAGGACACGGAGATTAAGACTGCAAATCAAATCTTAAACATTTTCTGACAGAGAAATGAAGCCATAGATTAAATTAAGTGGTAAACCTCATTCCCATATGCAAAATAAAACACAGAGATGCAGCAGAGCTTCTAGGTCTTTAAGATCTTCCTCGAGCAAGTACCCTACCCTCATGTGAAGGATGTTCTCTTTTGCAGAAAGGCATTAAAACAAGAGATGGGTAGGCATGGTTCAGGGGAGCGGGTGGGGTTTGGGGAATGAAAGATTGTGGTGTTCTCTAGACATTAATATCTGCTAATGTGGCTGTGCATGTTGTTATGTGCTGTGGTAATACCCACCAGCTGATCCCAGGTTTCTTATATACCTTGAAGAGAGTGTAGTGTGGGTCTTTCAGCAGATCCCTGCATCATAGGACTGTCTCCTTTCATTCCTAATCTTCCTTTCATGATCTAATCATCTTGGAATTCAAAAGGTTGCATGACTAAGACTTCAACCACATGCAAACATGCATGAGAAAGGTAAATGCATAAACAGAAATATGATCTGAAAGTACCAGTATAATAGGGCTGGAAACTGTCTCCCTACCCCAAACTTTGAGTTGCTAAGGTTAGAAAAGACCTTTAAGATCATTAAATCCAACCAAGGCTGCAACCAACTTTGCTTAATAGTTTTTACAGTAGTGTAAGAGATCAGAAAAGATGACAAGAGGAGAAAGCACTTGTGTGCAGGGCCAGATTCAAAGCTGGCATGGGTAAAATTCATTCTGTAGACCTGACCTTGGAGTTGTGCCAATTTACTGCAAGTTCAGGCAGGGAGAAAGCTTACAAATATCTGTGCAGAGGTTGGTCAGGCACGATGGATTGGAGATGTTTCCTGTCTGTAACACCACATTTGTGTGTTGAATTAACAAGATACATTGGGACAACTAAACAAGCATAATCTGTGACCTACTCCCTTTAGCTGGTACTTCAGTGTGATGAGCTCATTAAGAGTAAATCTGCTAACACTTGTTTCGTGTTGGCAAAAGACCAGTGCATGGTGCATGCTGTCATCTCAACAGGAGATCAAGAGATATCCAGCTCTAGTATGACCCGTTAGTGCTAAATAGCAAATTTGTATAGTTATTTCTATTTCATGAAAATACTTGATGCACATTAAAGGGAACCTTTTGAACCCAAAGCTTATTAATTTTTTTTTAGTTCATCAAATTTTTAGGCTGGCTTCTGTACAGCCCAGATCTCGTCACTCTGCTGACGACTGTCTAATGATTATGGATGTTGTACCGTTCTTTTGGAGCAAAGACTAAATCCTGATGCCTGTCTTTCCCCCTTGGCATTAACTAAATTTGCAGCAATTAGGTCCCAATTTTTTGAAGTGTTGAGAGCCCTTAACTCTGCTGATTATAGCAGACTTGGCATCCTGACCAGAAAGGTCACTATGCCAGTGGAAATAAGCAGAAGATCTTGACATAAAACTGGTTCCATGTAGTAATTTTTCCAGATGTCTGTGTACAGTTTCTATTCCTAAATGAAATACATTTAATATATTTGCCTTGACTCAGCAGCATATTAACAAAAATATTTAAGTTTTGCTTGGGACAGGTTTACTTTCATGATAGGCATAAATATTCATTTATTTATTTATTAATTGAAGTCTTAGTACAGAGAATTGGTCAACTTCTGCAGGTGGATATGTGCTTGGGAATAGTTCATGTGCTTGGTACCTGGACTTATATATTTCTATGTTTCTTGCTTAAATGTATCCAGCCTCAGCAGTGCCCAGTGATTTCACTACCAAGCAGCAACCAAATGGTAGCAAAGTGTAATGGAGTTAGAAGGACCTAGGAACATAGAAGTGTTCCCACCATTATGTCTGCTTAGAAGTCACTTTTCTTCTAAGACTACCAGCTGGTCTAGAAGAACTAGTTTTGAGTAATCTCAGTAGCTAAACAAAAGCTTAAATGTGAATTGGGACTGCACTCAGTCCTAGATAGTTAGTTACTCTGTGATGCTATTTTCTTGAGAATGAAATTGTAAATGGATAATGTCAATGAAATATGTGCTGCCACTGCTTCTGGTCAGTTGTCATACCAGGTTTGCATTAAATGTTATATTCCATGCGATACTAATCCAGGACATTTTGCTGCAACTTCTAAGAGGAACCGACCTTCCCTGATAGTGTAAGCCAATACTTCAGACTGAACTAGACTCTCTGAGATCCAGATACACATTTTCTAATGAAAACTTTTCTGCAGAAGCTTTTCTTCAGCACATGGGAGAGGTGGGTGTTCATTGGCAATGTGTTATGATCTTATAAAATTTCAGCGGAACCCTTAGCATGAACAAAAGGGATACCTGAAAGATGTAACATTGTACCAGAGCATTTACCATACATTTTGGTAGACTTCAAAATGATCGGTGAGTGATACCAAACTTGGGACAGGCATTTGTGATGGACAGCAGTAAATGCTTTTGAAACAGAAAATACAACAGGGTGGAATTGGATGGTCAGTATTGGTATACCTACACCAACCAGGCAGGTGAGACTGATTTTCAGCTGGAGGAGTGTGAGGGAGTCATCAACAGTCACAAGCAGTGGCTGAAAGAGGTCAGGGTGAAGGAACTATATAGAGGATTCACCACCAAAACATCAGGTTGTTGGGGAAGATAAACAGTTGTTACCAGATGGAGATCTGGAAGGATTATCCAGCAAGCCCTGGGCAGCAGATACTGAAAGAATTTCCTCCCTTCATTAAGAGAGGAGCCTGCCATATAAATTACTTGATCCAGGACTGACGGTTTACAGCTATCTATAATCCTTTTCTCCCATTTACAAGATCTGGAAAAACTCTAAGGAGATGTTTCAAGGCCTGCAGATAACCTTTGTTTCCCCCAATTAGTCCATTGTAGGCAAAAGTTACCTTATGATGAAAACCAGAACTGGATTGCCTGATCCCTACTTAGTATAGTTAATCCCCCTCATTAACATGTCTTACCTCCTCATTAACATACCCTGTTTCTCGGTTCTATATATTGTAGCACGAGTTTCAATAAAATGTCTCAGTTTCTACCCCCAAACTGGGAACGTTTAGTTATTGACTGACCAATATCAGGTAGTTCCATCACATTAAATCTGAACACACTGGTAGAGGTGTCAGAGGAAATGTAAGAGAGATTTGTCTGTCAATTGCTCTGCAATGCACTAATAGTTTTTTTCTTCCCAAATATTTTACTGATTTGCCAGTTTAAATAAATAAATCCTTTCAATCTTAGGTGATACTGGATTTTGCTTTTCCTAAGAGTGATGAAATCCAAAGTTTTCCATTCACTGCTTCTTAGATTTCAGAGGGCTTAGTGTTGTGGGTATTGCCACAACTTATAAGCTAATAACTTCTCAGGCATTCTTTATAGACTTTCTTTTCTGCATGGTATCTCACAATATAATGCAAAATATGAGCGTTTGCATTAGGTTTATTTTTAGATGGCAGTTCTGTGATATACATATTAGTAGCATAGACTATGAGAAAGATGGTCATAAAACATTTTCTAGATGAGGAATTTCAGAGCCTTTACAAGATGAGTTACAAATCAGAGGTGCACTAACAAACTGGAACAGCAAACCATTGCCATTCTAGCATGTAACAGGTCTATTATGGAGTAAGAAGAACATTTATGCCATGGCTGTAATCAGTAGGACTGATCTAGGGCTCTTAAATGTGAATTTATCCTTTCCTGTCCTGTTCAGTCAAAGGTTCTAGTCAAAGTTCACCTGGGAAAATTAAAAATACTTCGGATTTTAAAAAAACAGCCAGCTGATGAGTAGCACCATTTATGGTGAGAAAGGACAAAGAATTTAGGCAGTAGGAGACACTTTCTATTTGTAAGAATAATGGAAAGCAAAGCACTTGAAAAATGACAGGAAAATCTTTAGAACTGGAAATATCAGTAAGTTCTGATTTGAATTTCATCCCTTTTTGGAGTCCCTTCCAGACCTGTTTTCTGTCATTATTATAATTTCATCCACCTACATGACACAGCTCAGGAGATTCCAACCAGTCCAAAACTACTGGAAGAATGAGAGAATTCAGACTGAGACACTGTATTGACACTTTTTTGACCCTAAGATCAAACACACAGTCATACTGAGTGATGACCCATATAATTTGTGGCTGAATTTGCTGCTGGGTGTGCTGTCAGCGCTTCCTCTTGAGCAAGCCAGAGCCAACTCCGAGGTCACACCACTCCAGGATACACTTGGATGTTATTCACATAAACTTCAGGCTCTGCCTAGATGAGCAGCTTTCATCTAATCCATCTGCTCCCATAGAAGTATTCCATGGCTAGTGGCCAACAGGCCAGATGACACTGATGGCTTTCTCAGAAGAACCCCAACTATCAACTTGATAGGAGATGTTTCTAAACACTCTGAGCACAGGCCAGGTTTAAGTAGCCTCTAAGATGGTAGAGATGCAAAGTGTCAGGTCTGGGCAGTTGTCTGAGACAGGTCAGGTCTGATACCTTCAAGTCTATCATGTATTGGTAGGAAGCTGATTTGCCTGAATGCAACTTTTCTGTACATTAAAGAATACTTCTCTATAAAGGGAAGAGATCCCTCAGAGTGACTTGGAGATTATTCAGTCAGTATTTGATCCAATATTTGTTAACCAAGACAGACTGGTTTTCACTGACTGCCTCAAATGTCCTCCAGCAAAACCTGGAAATCCTTTCAGTTGTTTCTGAGGTAAAAATTGAATCAGATCAACAAGCTTTGGGTTGTTTACTAAAATGAGAAGAAAAAGAAAATCCCTTTTCCATCTTTGCAGTTCAGCTTGTTCTATCTGACACCTGGTACAGGACTTTATGTCAGTCTGCACTTTGGCAAATTTCAAGCTCAATAAACACATCCTTAACACACCATTTGGACTAGATTAGATATAGATACAGTCAACACTTTCTTTTCCATACATGGCATCCGGTATGATTTCCAAAGCCACATTTATAGCTCTAAAGACCATTGATACAGCCTTTTGTTTTGACATTTAAATTGTGCCTGAAGGGAGAAGATAATTGTTCTATCTGAGACTGCAAATGTCATGAAATAGAGGGATAACTTAGTGGAAAAGTAGCTAAATGTATGTACATCAGAGGCTACTAGACCATAAATAAAGTTCCTTGTATCTAGAATGGACCAAAGTAATGATAACCAATCCTTAAAATTTCTACCTGATCGTTAGTATGTAAATCACTCTCTTAATTAGAATTCTACTGAATGACTGATTATTCAGTCTTTATGCCTAAATGTTTTCAGTATTATTGAAATAATCAATTACATTTGGTTTAGTGTTTTAGTTGCTGGAGAAAGACTGAGCTGGTTTCTAAAGTTTTTAGTGCTGTGAATGGCAAAAAGGGATGGAGAATTGAGAGTAAGATCAAATGTGCTCTGGGCTTAACCTCTAAAAACTAACAGGAACTATCGATGACTTTGTGTGTGGTATTGAAAACTTGATCTAGTGGAGAGATGTTTTACAGTGTGACAGACAGAGTAATGACTAAATGAAAAACAGCCTTTCTTCTATTCCTTATTTAAAGTGGACCTGTCTCACAGGTCTCACACTGTTCACCAGCCACTGCAGTGTCCTGCAGAATCCTGAATAAGGGTCGAGAGCAGTAGCTCCTGGGCATGTTTTGTACCCTGGTAGGCTATTGCGTCTTATCAGCTCAGTTTCTTCTTGTGTGTCCTCTCTTCATTTTGTCTCCTGTTGTGGTCCAGAGAACCTGGGTAACATGAAACAGACACTGATTTTGCAGGATTCAGTCTTTTTACAGATGGGTAGAGGCACACAATCCAGTTTTCAAAGCATTATAACCCTCTGGTAGATTCTGTTTCTGTTGAAGTTGGGCCTGTGATACCGCAGGAGTCAGGGTTACCATGACTGGTTTTCTTTCTGCTGACTGCTAATGAGTACAGTCAGGGGTCAAGTGTGCTGAGGAAGCACAATGAACAATGCGCAAACAGAAATTGTGGTCATTCATTGAGAATTGAAGACCACAGATGTCAACCTCCATTATTCAGGCTAAAAAATATTTTCTGTGTCAGATTTGCCTGCATGTTATCAGTCCTGGCAAGTAACCCGTGTGAGATAATTGCATACACCGAATTTGTAGTAATTATTGTTCATCATTTTCAGCCTACCCCCCACAGGCCTACAAAACCCTCACCTTGAAGTGGCAGCCTCTAATCAGCCTTGTGAAGACCCTCTCTTCATTCTGACTTGTGACTTTTACATGGTAGTAGTGAGGCTGCTCGACCTATGATTTCTAAATATATAATAGAGGCAAGTTCTGCAGAGACGGTGTATTTTATTAGATCAGTGATGAGGTTGGTAAAAGGAAAGTTTTCTGAGCTCCCAGTCCTTTTCTTGGATAGTTCAAAATGTATCTTCTTCTGCCAGGAAGCATTCACTCCCTTCTTTTCCTGACAATTGCTCCTAACACACTACCTAAAGTCCTTTTTTGTTGTAGAGTTTTTCCTTTATTATTTGATGAGGGTATCATTGTCTGCCACTGACAGCCTCTTTTCAACTGACATTCCAAAGACTTTCTGCCATCTGTTTCAGACCTTTCTGCTTGGAATTGAGTTTGCACTTGAATTTTTGCATTTACATACATACATACCTGTAAAGAAAGCACAATTTGTCTTTTTCTTTTCTCTGAATTAAAAATTGCAAGTGATAAAATTCGCTTAGACACAAGGCAGTTTTTCCAAGGGAAATGGTAGACCTGTGGGCTTATTCCACTTCTGCTTAAAATAGAATTATAGAAAAATCAAACGTGCATGTATTTTAAAAAGCCATCCAAACTTAAAAGTTTTTCTATTTCTTTTGAAAATATTTGTTTTACCCTTCTTCTTCCAAATTGCTAGCACAGAACAATCAATTATATGTCTATTTATGCATTTTATCTCAGCATTTTCATCCCAATTGATTTGATTCACAAGAGGGGCTAGAATGAATACTCTCAGTTCTTTTTCTTCAGAGTTTTAAAAATAATTTTGATAGGTAGGTGTCTGTTTAAAACTGAATTGTCTTTCATGAGTTATGCTAAAGTTACCTCTGAAACCTGAAGTTTCTCATTTGTTCACAGGAAAATACTTTACCTAGCAAGGATAAGTGTTATTAATTCTGTACTGAAGTGCAAACACCTCAGAAACCCACAAGTGAAAAATCTTCAAATGGCACAGCAGAAGACTGGGAGCCACCTTTTTATAGCATTTGTTCACTTCAGTCTGTGGAGAGTGACAGAAATTTGTGATCAAAGCAATATTATTATTACTATAGTAAGGAGACTCAGAAGTTCTACAGATACTATTATCTGCTAATCAATTTTATTGAGGCTTTAGTACTGCTCAGAACAGAAGACTAGTTGCATATTATGTGTATTGGTCTTTAGAAGCAGTGAAAGGCATCATTAGTAGGAAAAGGGCATATGGCAGCATGTTACTCATAAAGCTGTCTTATGCTGAAAACTCAGGAGGACTCTACACTCATTCCTTATCTTCTGGGCTCCCTGAGTTGGCTGGTGATATTTCTCAAGAAGCTCAAGCTGTTATTTCCATTCTGCTTGTTGCAGCCTGAAAAACATTTGGAGTGCAAGCTTACAAGTAGTAGAAAGGAGACTATGGGTTGCTGGGCACAGATGGCATTGGTAATAAAGCAAAGCAGCTGTCAATATTGTCTCAGAATAAGTTATTAATGATTAGCACTCCAATTTGATATGTTGACAGGACCAAGCTTGCATTTTGGAGCATGTTAACTTATCTGCCAAGACCAATATGGCTAAAAGCAGAGAAGAGGAGCTATCCTTTAGGGCTTTCTATTTGCTGACATGCATTGCTTTTTTCCGTAGAAGCTGCAGTCATTTGTGCAATACCCCATATAATGAGCTCAGAAGTGTTTGAAAAACGGTAAGAGAAAGCACACAGTAGAACAATGTCTTTCAGTTGGAACAAGTGACTCCTGAAGCATTCTGAACCTTGCCCTTCACTCATGCTGAGATCAGCATGCATTTCTAAGTATTTTGTTTAAACAGGTCAGACAAGAATGTTCTGTCACATAATGATGGGCTCTGTCAATAGCTTTTCATTCTTTTGAAGTACTAAATGTGGGGTCCTTCCAGAAGCAGGATATTGAACTAGGTGGACCGCTGGTGAGACGTAGCTTAACTCATGACATCATTTATTGATTGAAAAATTATGGCTTTTTATTTACCTCCTTCTCACTCAACAGTGCTATCTATATGCTACTCTGGAAATGTGTTTACTGCTTAATATTTTCTACAACCAGTCTTATTAACTTGAATTCTAAGCTCCATGAGTGGTACAAATATGATATTGTACTGTACAGGGCTGCAGAGTGAATATCTCAAAGGGTTGCTCTGAAAATGCATGTCTCTGTTGCATGTGATGAGCAGCTGCCAGACTGTACTCAGTATTAAAATAAAAACGTGACAGTGAGGTGGCTATATCATATGTCCATCAGAAAAACTGGGAAATAAATGAAAGTGAAAAAGGAAAACACATAATCTTTCAAAAATGGGAGAAAGAAATACTTTTTAAAATTTTTGACCAAAGGGATTCAGTTGAGATGCTTCATCCACTAAGTGCATTTTTGCATTTCTTTCTCTAAAAGGTGTCAAAGGTAAACCCAGCTCTCTTGGAGTAAGATACTTTGTTTCTTATTTAAACCTCATATTTGTTTCTTTAAGATTATTTAAGTAGGAATGCAAGACTTTACAATGTTATTTCCTTCTGAAAGGGAGATTTAAAAAATAAAACATTAAATCAAAATTTCTTGCAGTGTTAAAAATCAGATGCTGATGAAAGTCCAATTATACTATATCAACTCATTTGCCTTTAAACAACCAACCTAGTAAAACTTAGAGGAAGCAGAAATTTTGTCTAATAAGCTCTGGCTGTCTTCTCTAAACCATTCCACAATTCTGTTCAGAAATCTTTATATCATAGTGTTCTAGTTTTTCAGTAAGAATGTCTGAAACTTCCTGGTCAAGATTTCCCTTTCTGATTACTGAGATTTTAGTCGCAGTTCTCCATTCTTTGGCATGTCTCCAACTCTCAGAAATGGTTACAAATTGACATTTATAGTTTAGAAAGCACTTCACAGTGATTCTGGTAAAACTGTTAGGTCCTGGAGAGCGTCCCCCTTCTAGGAATTCTGATGGTGAAGGTAGCTGCTAAAGAGCTGTTGTGAGTAGACCTAGACCCACAAGTGAGGACCTGCCATTTCCTTCTCTTGGGAACTTCTTTTAGCTGAGACTTTTGTGCTGCCTTTGCCCATGACACACCAGTACTGTGTAGTAGCTATGACTCTGCCTAATCTCCCACCTCTCCAAGTCTGACCTGGACTAGACTTGCTGGGTGGTTACTGTGCCGTGTCTAACCCTGATGAGTCTCTTGAACTGAAATCACTGCTCTGCATCCTGCCTACTTGCCGGTTAGGACACTGCTCTGTAGGCTGTTGGCTCCCCTTTCCTTGAAGAGCAGCCAGCCCTTGCTGCACCCTGAAAACTCTTGGGTACTGAAAGCTGTCCAGGTCATCAATTTAGGAAGGTTGTGTTTAACAAATATTGCCTTTGTTGTAGATGATAAATGTGATACCCTGCCACTCTAATATCAGGATGGAACAAGCTCAGTTTTCCAGATCAGTAGGTGCAGTATCACCTGCATCTGGAAATGGACCCAGGTAGTGGGCATAAAGCCACAATTTAAAACCATGGCATGGTATACTAGTAGTCACAGATTTTCATTCTCAGTCTTGTCTTCTTGCAGGTGTTTTTTAGATTTCTGTTGTAGATCTGAGTTGAAAGGTCAGAGATCAAGAGGTTGGATGAGATGATTGATTTGTGATGGGTATTATCCTCCTTGTAAATGAGTGTTTCTGACTAGCTGATTGCTCTGAGAAAGTTTACTCTGCTATAGAAGCAGCTGATCAATTTCATGCACTGACCTTCTGTGATGGTATGTAATGCACTGAAGGAAGGGGTTTACATTCTGAAAGTATTATGAAATGGGGCCAAGGTGAACGTACTTTGTGGCAGGTGTGAGAAATGCATTATAGGATTTTCCATTTCTTGCCTTGGCACAGTCAGACCTTATTTGATGTGTGTGGATGTACAGAAACTTGCTTCCGAGCATTTTGAAAAGGAATAGCTTTATTTGAAGAAGAGAAAATAGAATTTGAAAAAGAGATTTGTGTTATGACCTTCTCCCAGAACAGTTTATAGTTTGAGTGTTGACCTTCTATATATCTTCCCAGATAGGACAGTATAGGACTTATGATATGATTATACCTGCCCGACAAGAAGTTTCTTCAAAGAAGTAATCTTTTTGATAGAGCATGGGTTTTGTGGGTAGAGGTTATCTTTAGGTTGGTGTGTGCATTGTGCATTTCCTGGACAAGTGCACTCCTGTCCTCAGTATATTCTGTTCTATTATTCTCTGATTCTATTTACTTCCAACACAGCCCTGTCTATGGTGTTATTTCTTTTTGATTCTTAAACCTCTTGTATGGTCATTTCACAGTTGTTTAGAAGAAGATTGCACTGTCTTTTCCGTGTACAGAGAATAACTTCCAACCTACTTTGATTATTTATTCCTGAGAACATTACCTCAGAGCTGATCTGGTTACTTAGAACAGAGAGTTCTGTAAACTTTAAAGCTTTAAAAATGGACTTCTTTTTTTTTTTTTTTAGAAATAGAAAAGTATAGTTCAACAATAAAATATAAAATTATGTAGATGACATAGAAAAGTACCACAAAAAGGTGCTGAATTAAAAAATTCAGTGAGGTTATTTCTCTGGGATGACAGTGTTTCTGATGATTTGGGAAAGACATATTTCAAGTTAATAACTCATGACAAAGAGATGCAATGAAATTCAAGATGTTTTTGCTGAAACATTAGAATCGGAGAAATGCTCTTCAGTAAAAACACGCATTTCCACTTAGAAATGTAGATGTTGAGATAAAAGTTTGTCCTAGTTCAGC